>CM030359.1:385083334-385550237 GCA_017893485.1 Hemerocallis citrina | reverse complement strand
TCATGATTTACAAAAATATGTCATAGTCCACAAAGAAGATAATAATATTACCTAGTCCTTTAGTTATTGTTCAATATCATTGCAAGTCTGCAACTATCACGAGAAGGAATTGAAAAAACTATTCACTATCGGTGTTGCTGACTTAAATTTTCAGGATGAATACATTTTCTGCTATTATCATACCAATATATGGAAAACCGGATTGTTTTTCCATATAGACCTAATAGCGCACACGTTAAAAAGAGCGATTTGATAAGTATTGAGATTATAGTTAAAGATAGGGGAAACCCTAAACTTACTTAGGTGGAAACGATGAAAAAAGATGTGATAAGTTGTGGTCTTGTAGAAGATATTGTGCTAAATCGAGCAGAATAGAAAACCATGATTTATATAGCTGACTCCAAGTAGTTGGGAAAAGATTTTTTGTTGTTGTTGTTGTTGTTGAATCATATGTATGAATATATGAGAAGCTGGATAAATTTCTTACTAATACACTATGGTTTGATATATGCAAACAGTGCTCTCAACACCGACACAATTGAAAGTCCCAAACTTGGGCTGGAGACTGGCTGATTCGCGATACTTTAAGTTCAGCCACTAAAATAAAATTCAGTCTACTGAATTTGATGCAAGGACATTGTGCCATTTCAAATCTTGTCCTATTTCATCCCACCTGCATTGATTGAACCCCATGCAACTCTTCGTCGAATTGAAAATATATTAAAGACATATCTCCAATATTCGACCCATGTGAACTACACTAGTAAAACTTTTGAAGTGATCTATATATGCATCATTGAGCACCTCGAGCTCTGAGTCTAAATAAAGCGAATGAAGTTGCCAAGTAAATTATGATAAGCTTCCCTAAGCAATACAAACGAAAATTAAATTGGTTCAATAAATCCTCAGATCGAGGTAAAAAATCTTTATCTCTACTACTATAATGGGAAAAGGCCTTAGTATAATTTGTCCTTCTACCAACCCGTACAACATGCATGCCTGAATTTTTACTTTTAAAAATATATATATTTATTAAGCCGTGCAACGCACGTGTAAATTACTAGTTTAGATAAGGGTAAAGAGTAAAATTGAAAAGAGAAAGTAAAAATAATATTTTTATCTTTATTATAATGGTAGAAGATCCTAGTGTCCTTTGTCATTTTGTCATTCTACCAACATGTGCAACACACGTACATAACTAATATAAAGGAGGTTTACAGTTCAAATTCTCTCGACGTCAGAATTTTTATTTTTATTTTTTGAAATTATTAAAACATGCATCGCACGTGTAAATTACTAGTACTACTATAATGAGAGAATGCCTTGTGTAATTTGTTCATCTACCAACCCGCGCAACGCACGTGCATAACTATTGTAAATGAGGTTTTAGATTAAATTCAGACTATATTTAAGTTTTTACTTTTAAAAAATATATATTTATTAAGACGTGCATCGCACGTGTAAACTACTAATAATAGTAATCAAGAAACACCGAGATATGTACATCTTCATGATCCCTCATGAAATTCAAGCAGGAACGCAATTAAGATGCATATCTTGCATGATCTTTTGAAAAATTCAAGCAATACAATTAGGATGCACTTTTTGCATGATCTTTTCATCATTCTTGCATAATCTTTCCAATTTCAATCAAGAACGTACTTAATATGTATCTCACCTTACCATGACCGATGAGGTACAATACTCTTAGTTTTAGACACACTGCTTTAAAATTTTATAATCATCAAACAAACAATCAATGCAAAGCACTGACGTTAATTTTGATTTTAATTAAAAAAGCATATTTGATCAGAGTCCATATGAAAATTGGGGGAAATACATCTTTAATTATAGGACCAAGAGATTCCCATTGGCAAATGAATAAAGGCACATGCCAATGATATATATATATATATATATATATATATATATATATATATATATATATATATATATATATATATATATATATATATGCCTTAAATAGCCTAAAAATAAAAAATCAAGTAATTTGAAGTTCATTTGCCCATCCATCAAGCTGTTAGAATTTTCAGCCATACAATTTTGTGATGATGTAAATCTGATGGATGGCTGTTAGAATTTTCAGCCATACAATTTTGTGATGATGTAAATCATGGGCAAATGAACTTCAAATTACTTGATTTTTTATTGTTAGGCTATCTAAGGCATATAGAACGATATGAGCGGTTCGGATTTTTCATAGGGTCTCTAGTTCGTGAGTGCTCACGGACTGCTCACCAAAGTAGTGTGCAACCGAAGATTTCTCTCTCTCTATATATATATATATATGTCCATTTTAAAAACTTAGGATATTGCACCTATTGTGTTATATTTTTATAAATTTATCTCAATTCAATGCAAAATGCCTTAGGTCCTTCCCCATTTGCTTATGGGATCCAAGAAAGTTGCTCACTGTTCATTCCTTTCTAGAACATAAAAAACAAAAAAATTGAATTTTGAATTGCAAGTGCACATGAGAAATGCATGTATAATGATTCAATACTATAAAGCTCATCTTGGAAAATTTCGACATCTGTCAACTCTGTCCACATAGGAAATTTCAAGTTTATCTAGGATTCATGAAAAGTTGTAAATTTTAGTGAAAAACCAAACTATAATTTTAGCACATAATTTTGAAAGTTTTCGGTAGCTATAATATAGATATGTATTATGGATTTCAAGTCATATTTATATGACCTATATTTGAGTCCTTATCGGAAACAGTGAAAAAAAATATGATAGCTTGTGACCTTACAGAAGATAATGCGCTAAATCGAGCAGAATAAAAAACCAGAATTCATGTAGCCGATCCCAACTAATTAAAAAAAATGCTCTATTATTGTTGTTGTTATTGTATATTTGACCCCTTATCAATTAGATCAACAAACACTGACTCAGATTATTATTGATAACATAACACCAATTGTTAGGTATGATTTTTCATTCAAGCTAACAGTATAACAATATGTTGTTGGAATTTTATATACACTTATGAACATGCATAGAACATTAATAACAACCTAAAACATATTTATATGAATCTAGATCTTAATCATGTTGCAAAAGTGCTTTAATATAAAATCCTAAATCATGAAACTATGAGTCTTTGCTAAATCAAAAGAAGAACAAAATTAAAAGCGGAAGCACTAACCTGAAGCCATTGATGGAGATTGCGCAGAGGGTTTGGATCTTCCTATATAATACGCACTTCTATGAGAGACCGTCTCTCTATTCTTCTGTTGATGGGATGCAGATGGAACAAGAAGATGTGTATATATAGGGGACCATAACCCTAATTGATAATTATTGATTTCCAATTTTGCCCATCACAAAATAAGAAATCTACTTTACGGTCTCTACACGTGTTATATCACACTTTAAATTATATGCTTTTAACCCATTACTTAATCTTGATTAGATCACTTTAATTTGGGTTAGACTTTAGAATAGCAATTATACATTTAGTCACATATGTGAGCCCACATAGATTATTTTCCAACAATCTCCCACTTGGGCCACATATGTTACTCCTTATAAATGTACATACTTTATGAGCTCAAAATTTTGCTATTATAACCAAAAGCATAGCCAAACAATCTCGTCCATTAATCATGCAAATATAGGATCAAAGCAATTTTCGTTACATTTATCGTAACTAAATTCATCAATGGTCACATATATCAACATAATCAAATGACATAGATCAAGTGTGAATGTGTAGCATGAAAATTTCATGTAATGTGATCTATACACATGCCTATTTCCAACTGGTCCTCTTTAAAACTTAAGTGAGGTCAGAACCAAAACATGACAAATGAGTGAGAAAACTGAATTCTTTATTTCTGATCAGAAAATAACCAAATGTATAAATGTCTCACACAAACATAATACAAATAAAATACAAACTCCCACTAAATCATGATATCCTCAAAAATACAACACCCATATGAGCAGTATGCTCATAAAAGACCTTGGGTGGTAATCCCTTTGTGAGCGGATCTGCTATCATGGAGTTTGTCCCAATGTGCTCTATGGACATTTGTCCACTTTTCACTCTTTCTTTCACAACTAGAAACTTTATGTCAATATGTTTCGACTTTGTCGAACTCCTGTTGTTGTTGGAATACATCACTGCTGACTTATTGTCACAAAATAACTTGAGTGGTCTTTCTATATTCTCCAAAATACGCAGCCCAGTGACAAAATTCTACACCCATATTCCTTGATTCGATGCCTCATAGCATGCTACATACCCTGCTGCCATAGTGGAAGAAGCTATAAGTGTCTGTCTGACACTTTTCCAGGATATAGCTCCTCCAGTTAACAGGTAAATATACCCTGATGTAGACTTTTTGCTATCTTGGCACCCTAGTGAAATCAGAATCAGAATACCTTACGACCTCCAAATGATCTGATTTCCTATATGTGAGCATGTAGTCTTTTGTTCTTTGAAGATACCTCATGACCCTCCTGGATACTATCCAATGGTCCATACCAGATTTTCTTAAATACATGCCTAACATCTCAATAATGTACGCAATATCCGGACGCGTACATACTTGAGCATACATTAGACTCTCAATAGCTGATGCATAGGGGATCTTTTGCATTTCCTGAATTTCAAGGTTACTTTTAGGACACTGATTGAGACTAAATTTGTCTCCTTTAGCAACAGGGGTATCCCCTAGTCTACAATCTTGCATGCCAAACCTTTTGGGTACTTTATCGATGTATCCCTTTTGCGATAATCCTAGAATACCTCGAGAACGATCTCGATGTATCTGAATTCCTAATACAAAAGAGGCATCCCCAAGATCCTTCATCTCAAAATGCTTGGACAGAAACTTTTTAGTTTCGTGCAATAAATCTATATCATTAGTGGCAAGCAATATGTCATCGACATATAGAACTAAGAATATATGCTTGCTCCCACTAAACTTGTGATATACACAATCATCAACTATATTCATCTCGAAACCAAATGAAATAATTACTTGATGAAACTTGTGGTACCATTGACGAGAAGCTTGCTTGAGTCCATAAATGGATTTTGTCAATTTGCAAACCATATTCTTTGGATCTCTCGACACAAAGTTTTCTGGTTGCACCATATAAATTGTCTCGTCAATGTCACCATTGAGAAACGCCGTCTTGACATCCATCTGATGTAGCTCAAGATCAAGATGAGCAACAATTGCCATAATTATCCTAAACGAATCTTTCGATGAAACTGAAGAGAAAGTCTCTGTAAAATCAATGTCTTCTTTCTGAGTATAGCCTTTAGCTACAAGACGTGCCTTATATCTCTCCACATTACCATTTGCATCCCTCTTGGTCTTAAATATCCATTTACAACCAATTGGTTTTGCACCTTCTGGTAATGGGACAAGTTCCCAAACTTTATTGTCTTGCATAGACTTATACTCCTCATTTATGGCATTAATCCACTTTTGAGAGTTACAACCTTTCATGGCCTGATGAAATGTGATTGGATCATCTTCCATCATTCCATTGTCATCCTCATGTTCTTGGAGAAATGATATATAATCATCCGGAATAGCATTCCTCCTTTCTCTCATGGATCTCCTTAATGGCACTGGTTCTTGAGGTTGCTGAGTTTGTTCTTCTGGAACAGTTACCTCATCTTGAATGGGGGTTGTTCAACATTGTCTTGTTGAGGTTCCAGATTCACTTCTTGATCAATAATAGGTGTGGGAACCTGTATATTGTCAAAAGTGATAATAGGAATTGGATTTGTAATTGAATCCAATTCCTCCTCAAAAGCAATGTTCCTGACTTTATTTCTCCCCCCAAACTCAACTTCCTCAAAAAATATTGCAGTTCCCGTCTTAAAAATATTCCTAAGCGTGGGATCATAAAACTTATAGCCCCTAGATCGTTCAGAATAACCAATAAAGTAGTTGCTCACTGTTTTGGAGTCCAATTTCTTTTCATATGGCCTGTAAGGCCTTGCCTCAGCTGGACATCCCCAAATGTGAAAGTGCTTTAGACTAGGCTTTCGACCTGTCCAGAGCTCATAAGGTGTTTTGGCAGCTGCTTTAGTTGGTACTCTATTGAGAATGCAAGCTGCAGTCTTTAATGCTTCTCCCCAGAGGGACTCAGGTAAGGTGGAATGAGAAATCATACTCCTTACCATATCCTTAAGAGTCCTATTTCGTCTTTCAGCAACATCATTCATGCTAGGTGATCCTGGCATGGTAACTGTGGTACAATACTGCATTCCTCTAGGAATTTAGCAAATAGTCCTGGACGTTGTTCACCGAGCCATCATATCTGCCGTAGTACTCACCATCACGATCAGATCTGACAATTTTAATCCTTTTGTTGAGTTGATTCTCAACTTTAGCTTTATATGCTTTGAACACGTCCATAGACTGTGATTTTTCATGAATGAGATATGATACCCATAACGTGAGTAATTGTCTATGAATGATATAAAATATTGTTGACCATTCCAAGATCCCGTAGGGAATGGCCCACAAATATCTGTATGAATCAATTCTAAGACGCCTGAAGATCTATTGGCACCTAATCTCTTAGTTTTGGTTTGTTTTCCCTTTATGCAGTCTACACAGATATCAAAGTCTGTGAAGTCCAGAGACTCCAAAATGCCATCAGACACAAGACGCTCAACTCTACCTTTTGAGATATGACCTAAGCGCTTATGCCATAATGATGCTGAATTTTTTTTATTTAATTTACGTTTAGTACCATGTGACTCTACATGCAAGGTTTCATTATAGGATGCAATTGTTTCAAGCAAATAAATGTTGTCATAAACATTCAAGTAACCAGTTCCAACAACATTCGAATTTAAAGACAAACTAAATTGATTGTTTCCAAATGAACAATAATAACCAGATTTGTCCAACAAGGAAACAAAAATTAAATTTCGTCTAAAAGACGGAATAACAAAAGTGTCTTTTAAATCCAAATAAAAATCAGTTCCTAATAACAACCTAAAATGCCCAACTGTTTCCACTTCTACCGATTTTCCATCGCCCACAAAGATGTATCTTTCACCATCATTTGGCTTTCGGTAGCTCAGACAACCATGCATAGAAACACTTATGTGAGTAGTAGCACCAGAATCTATCCACCAAGTGTTTCTAGGTACTGAGGATAAATTAACTTCAGAACAGACCAAAGTCATTTCAACCTTATTGTTTTTAGCAAAACGTTTCTCAATTTGATCTAGAAAATCTTTGGCCTTAGTAATCCTATCGGATTCTGTGCCCCTAAAGGTTTCTGGAATGCTATGTTTCATAATCATTAGACTCATGCGATTTGAACGATCCCACCTCTCAAAATCTCTTTTATCATCAAGAGTGTTTTCCGCAGTGAAAGGTGGAGGTTGTTTTTCCCTTAATGCATGGTCTAATTCCATACAGCCAAGAGTTATCAGTAGGGTCCCTTTCCATTCCTTGAAATTTGTCCCATTAAGCATGGGAATAGAATTGATGTTAGCAGTTATTGAGGTAGCGGAAGATACATTAGCTGAATATAGAACAAATAAACAAAATAAGCTCACATAAGAATCTATATAAAACAATAAATTCAAATAATGGTTAATCCCATCTCAAGATACCAGGCACAACGTTAATATCAAGTCTTTGGATAGTAATATTAACTGTAAGCGGTACTCTTGTTGTAGTAATCAAATATTGACAATAAATCCTGTCAAATAATAAGTCATTCTTTGGACTAACTTATTGTTCACATGGAATACCTTATAATTGTCACATATTTATTACCACAGATGTGTATGAAATTCGGCCAAATATCAACTTACCTTTAGGTCAGTTAATAAACGCATGAATTTCAAACACACAATCATCTTGATATTTTAAATAAATTAATCTACACAAAAGAGGTCACTTTGGCAACATTTTGTTTCAATTAAACTATTCAGAATATTAGACATTCATAAGAAAAACCAAAACCAAAATTTGAATTTAATTGTTTCCTAAAATTTTATCTTTTCCTTAATATCATAATTTTACTTTATTTGTAGATGGATAATGTCAATTTAAAGTGATAACAAAACCATAACTGAAAATTAATTGGTTAATCCCCGTATCCGAAAATAAAATTAGTTAATCCCCGTACTTGTTGAAACTATATCAGTATTGTCAGTTTCCTAAGGTGAGTTATAGCCTAATAAGTACATGATGCAGGCTAACGATTAAATATCAAGCACATGAAACTTGGTATGCCTACGTGGAAAAGGAAATTAGAAGCAATGATTAAACTTCATGATTGAGAACTGGATGAGTTGGCAAAACCAAAACCAAAACATTACTTAATCTTAACTAACGGTACAGGAGATTGTTGTTGAAAAAACCAAAACCAAAACCAGAGATGGATACATACTGAATAAAACCTCTTCAAAACTAAATCTTAGGCCATTGATAAAACTGCACCATCTTCCCGTATGCAATTAGATGGTTTATCAAAATCACATCTGATCATAACTAACGGGGTTTTTTTTTTAATTCCAGATCTGAATTGATCCAATTACTTCAACAATTAAAATTATTAATTGAATTTCTTAAACAGGAAGATCAAATACCAAGAAAAATAAAATCAAAAGAAACCCTAAATTTCTTAAACAAGAAACCCTAAATTTCTTTAAACAAGAAACTCTAAATTTCTTCAATTAATTCAGCAAAGATGGCTCTGATACCAATTGTTGGAATTTTATATACACTTATGAACATGCATAGAACATTAATAACAACCTAAAACATATTTATATGAATCTAGATCTTAATCATGTTGCAAAAGTGCTTTAATATAAAATCCTAAATCATGAAACTATAGGTCTTTGCTAAATCAAAAGAAGAACAAAATTAAAAGCGGAAGCACTAACCTGAAGCCATTGATGGAGATTGCGCAGAGGGTTTGGATCTTCCTATATAATACGCACTTCTATAAGAGACCGTCTCTCTATTCTTCTGTTGATGGGATGCAGATGGAACAAGAAGATGTGTATATATAGGGGACCATAACCCTAATTGATAATTATTGATTTCCAATTTTGCCCATCACAAAATAAGAAATCTACTTTACGGTCTCTACACGTGTTATATCACACTTTAAATTATATGCTTTTAACCCATTACTTAATCTTGATTAGATCACTTTAATTTGGGTTAGACTTTAGAATAGCAATTATACATTTAGTCACATATGTGAGCCCACATAGATTATTTTCTAACATATGTCTCACCACTGGTGAGCAGCAAATTAAAAATTCGAATGTATTTATGTAAATCTCTTATTATGATATTATATCTATATATTATATACTAATAGAAGAGAGAGTGTCAACCTCTCTCATTTCTCTATTTTGAAGTAAAGAAAAGAGAGCAAAAAAAAGAAATTCACATTTATTAACACGTGTAGTACGCACATTTTCATTAAAAAAAAGCAATGTAAAAGCCCCAAACCTATAAATTTAGAACTTAATTACTAGAACTGTGTTTTGCTCATTAAGTGTTCCACTAAATGCCTATGTAGCACACAATGTGTTTGTGAAAAAATGGTTTTGAAAAATTTTGCTTAACTAAATCAATTGTATCTATGTATGGTGTATGTATTAATTTATGAAACCCTAATTTACTACCTTGTTTTATTTTCAATTTCTAATTTGTGTTTTTCAAATCCTGAAATTTGAATTTGAGGAAGAGTACGGGTTGTAGATGGGCATGACTGTGGTATCGGGTCCAAGAATGAGATTTGGTAAGGAGGTTGTTAAGGTTAACAGAGGGAATGGAAAAAATATCATTGGATTATTGGATTTATTATAACTGAGTTCAATGACTCATATATATAGGAAGAAACCAAATATTAAACTGATACATAACCCGATATAGGACTAAATATATATTACAATATCTAACACTCCCTCTCAAACCCACGGTGGGTCGAACAGTGTGAGTTTGCCCACCAAGTAACGAAATCTCTGAACAGTATGGGATATGGTGAAAAAGTTTGTTGTCTATTGTAAAGATGTAACAGAATAAAGGAAAATGGTCCATGCTTCAAAGCGCTCATGAACATAGTAGCAATCTATCTCTATGTGCTTCGTTCGCTCATGAAATATCGGGTTGCTTGCAATGTGCAACGCACTCTGGTTATCACAATGAAGAGGAGTAGCTCCTGTGAGAGTGACACTCATATATGATAACAGCCAACAAACATGAATAATCTCTCTAGTAGTAGCTGTCATTGCTCTGTACTCAGCTTCGGTGGAAAAACATGCAACAACTGCATATTTCCTGCTTCGCCATGAGATCAGCGAATCACCAAGAAACAAACAGAATCATGTGGTAGACCGTTTGGTAGTAGGATCACTCGTCCAATCTGAATCAGAATATGCAATGAGCTCCAATTTGGATGTAGAAGGCATGAATAATGAGCGAGTGATAGTGCCTCGAAGAATCTAAGGATCCGAAGAAGAGCACTGTAGTGAACTAATGTAGGAGCAGAAACAAACTGACTAACAACACTGACTGCATGAGCAATATCGGGTCTGGTCATGCAAAACTAGATAAGCTGTCCAACAATCTGTCTGCATCTAGTAGGATTTGGAAGGAGCTCACCATCTGTGGAATGAAGCTTCACATGAAGCTCTAAGAGAGTATCAGCTGATCGATTGTCAGAGAGCCATGCAACGGAGATAATATCTAACGTGTATTTCTGATGAGAAATGAGTATGCCCCGTGATCCATATGGAATCTCTAGACCTAGAAAGTAACGCAGTCTACCAAGTTCTTTTATATGGAACTGCTGGTGAAGGTAGTGTTGAGTAGATGCAATGCCTGTGGAGTCATCCCCAGTAATAATCATATCATCAATATACAATAGTAGAAGTACTTTTCCCTGTGGTGATGACGGCATAAACATAGAGTAGTCCTGTGAACTCTGACTGAAACCAGCCTAGGTGATGACACGGCGAAAACACTCAAACCAGGCTCGAGGGGCCTGTTTTAGGCCATATATAGCACGACGAAGACGACAAACATGACAAGGAGTGGCAAGGCTAGAAGGAGGATGCATGTAAACAGCCTCAGATAATGTGCCATGAAGAAATGCATTCTTCACATCCATCTGGTATTACGGCCACTGACGAACAGAGGCAAGGACAAGGAAAGTACGAACTGTAGTCATCTGTGCAACTGGGGCAAAAGTCTCATCATAATCAATGACATGCTCTTGAGTAAATCATTGGGCAACGAGACGAGCCTTGTGTCCTTCAATGGAGTCATCAGGTCGATATTTGACCTTGAAGATCTATTTGCAGCTAACATGCTGAACGCCCACAGATAGTGGAGCTACATTCCAAGTGTCAGTCTGATGAAATGCACGAAACTCCTCTGCAATAGCTTCCCACCACTCGGAAAATTGAATAACTTCCTGTTAGGCTCTGGACTCACGTGTGGAGTATATAGCAGTGAGATATGCATGAAATTGTGGTGGGTAGGAGGCAAGGGTGGCTAAACCAAACTGATCAGAGGGACCAGTGGCATCAGGTGTGTAACGGGCCAGTGGGATGCCTGAGGTAAAACGTGTAGACTGACGAACCGGTGGTAGATGGACAATGTGTGGGGGTGAGATAGGTGGAAGGGAGGCATGCAGATGTGGGGTTGCAGGTGATGATGGTGCAGGATGCTGCGCAGATGCAGGTGGTGCCTCCGTAAGAGGAATAATAGGTGGAACGTTAGTATGAGGTAGGAAAGGAGCTAAACGAGTGGGATCATATAGAATATGTGAAGGCAGGGCCGGAGAGAGAGGTCCAACTACAAGGGAATCGAAAAAATTAGCATCCTAATGAGAAATCAAGTAATAGGGAGTCTTCCACAAAGGAGACATGTCAGGAAATACAAACACAACCCGCCACATGATCAAAACAACGATATCCTTTATGTTCTAGATTGAGACCTAAATGAACACACTTAGTAGGACATAACAGGTGCATCCTCTGTTCTTTTTACTCTTTTGTTGGTGGCTATTCTATGTTTTTTGTATGCTAACCGCCAACCTTCTATATTTACTGTTATCTCTGGAAAATATATATATATATATATATATATATATATATATATAGTCTCCTTCCGTTGTGCACTAATCTCCGTGTGCACTCGCTCTTCAGACCTTCGTATCGACGATCCAAACCGTTCGCATTGATCTACTCATCTAAATTAATCTAAATATGTAAATTCAAATCATTTAAAATTCATTTGTCCATCCATTAAAGTGTTACAAAATTGTGTAGCTAAACATCGTTTTTTATAATGATATGATGGATGGGCAAATACATTTAAAATGAATTGAATTTACATATTTAAACACAACTAGAAGTTGAATTAACAGGGAAAACAAAGTAAGATAGTCTTCAGATTTTGCTTCTTCTGATTCAATTTAAACAAAAACAAGAGACTTTCACATCTGAAAATGTTACCTGTTATAAATCATCCATGATTCGCTTCTCCAAATGATGAACATGAACAACAATGGAGAAAACCCAAAAACAGATCAAAAGTAAAAAAAAAAAAAAACACAAAAAACCAGTTGAACTTACAAATACGACAGTCACCTCCTGTTCATAAACAAAGCTACAGATTCTACATCAACAAGTTCATTCACAAACCGGCTTAGTATCAAAGCTACTCAGACAAATAGCAAACGCCTGAAAAGCAGATATTGGATACCTATAGTCCATCGTAAATATATCCTTCCCAATCTTCCCGAATTGAAGAATCACCTTCTCTTGTTCCACCAAAGAAACCCCATCAGATGGGTCAACTGATGCCACAAGCTGAAAATTTTTCACAGATGCAACAGTAACTCTCCCTCTAAAATTCAGACACCAGCATTGCAATTGCTCGTGCCATCTTGGGGCTTTGTTCTTCAGAGCCAATGGCTCGGAAGGTACATTGGTAACTTCTGGGTCCTTTTGCTTTGAGGATGATGGGGTGGAGATCTGGTCCAGCGAGTGGATGAAGTTGGTAGGGGTAGGAGCAGACCCACCTTCTTGGATTGACGATATGGGGATGGAATGAAGAGTGCAATTCATCCTTCTAGGGCCTCGGGTTCGAAGGACATTAAGCTCATAAACTACGGTTGCTATATCATAATTGCCAGCAGGGATTCGAGGAGACACTTGTTTCGAGTGGAATCTCCGGGAGGAACGGGTGGTGGGTACAGGTGAGGTGTCGAGAAAAGGCTGGCCGTCAAAGACAGTGAACTTGGTTCCGAGAAAGTTGGACCTGTTCAAATTTAAGACACATGAAATCAAATGTTGTCGAAAGCAGAAAGACAATACTTCTGAACTTTTAGAGATTTAGCAGGTATTTAAAGAAAAAGGCTCCACAATCTTTCAGAAAAAAATAACTTACAGAAGATAAAGAATTTAAAAAAAAAAAAAAAAAAAAAAAGATTACCAAAATACAGATCATAATGACAGAAAAAAATTAAGAAAGTTTACTAGCAATTCATGAGAATTAACAATATAAATACATAAAGCAATCTTTGAAAGGCTAGATAATGCAACCTTAAAAGAAAGTGTTTGATGTACATTAGAAGTAAAACTAAAGCGCTATAGTAAGCTACAGCTAAGCAGGGCTTTATAAGGATTTTTACAGAAGTTCGTGAAATTACTGGAAGTTGCTTGATACTGTGGAAGCTAATTTGAAAGGTCAAAATGGTTGAACCAGGGATATAAGTTTTTTTTTTCTTCTAGTTAATTGCCATACACTGTAGCAAGTGGCTAAGCAGAAAGATTGAAAATGTAACATGCCTCAGTTTTCCAATGTAGGTGCTGCTTGACCGAGAGAAGTCATCCGAGGAGAGTGAAATTACATACTCTATGCAGGTTGCTCGACGTACTTTTCTTGCTACAAGTAGAAGCTTGTCATTCTCTCCTTGGAGGGCTGCAATTAAGATATAAATTTTACATCCCTTCTCATTAGAACCATCCTACTATGTCAGTGAACTCTTAAACATAGAAGTACGCTAAATAATAATAGCCATTTAAAAATTCAGATCACAACCCCCCAACTGTTGGAACAGTGAACTTCTCCCCATCAGTAAGTTAAAGACATGGTTGAAACCCCTTGTTGAAAATTAAACCTTTCTGGTTTGATTTATTTTGACTACAAAATGATCATCGCACAAGTCCCTAAGAGCATCTGTAGTTGTAGTCGTAGTCGTTAAGACTTAAAATTTCCATATTCGGGGTTTAGAAATAGAAATTTTGAGTTGGGTGTGTAGTCGTTCAAACCCAAAATTTGGTCGAACGGTGGACGATAACGAATATCTTGAATCTCAGCCATTGTTTAAAAAAAAATTTGGATCCTAGAGGTAAATTCCATCTCAACCCTGATCAAACAATTTGGATCAATCTCAAACGTATTCATATGCATAATAATCCTATGCATACCTTTCCATAGAAATAAAAGGAGAAATTGGAAGCGAAAAGTTCAAGGACAGAAGAACATCTTCCGTCCGTTCTATTGTCCGGCACCTTTTTTATTAAAAAAAAAAAATTTAGAACGGACACCCTTTTTTTAAATAAAAATGAAAATTTATCTAACGAAAGATCATCTTTCGTTCGACACATGATCTTTCGATTCCTATATATGGAGAAATCTCAAATCTCTTCTCAAATATAGGGCGCTACTATTTCTCAAATACTATTTTTTTTTCCAAATATAGGAAACTACTTCAGCAGTTTTTTTTCCCAAAATTTCCAAAATGGCCAAATTTAAACAACGACTATAGATGCTCTAGCACTTTCAACTAACAGTTTCATTCTACTCCATTGATGGATAGGAGGCTAAATTTCAAATAGAAAGTGAGGACATCTCATTCTGAACCTTCATTCTTCCTCAATTTTATTCTGTGATTATACTTATTATATCAATACCCTAAAGTTTTCCTTCCAACCCTCTTCATCCTTAATTGAGACTATAACAAATTGGAAAAAAACATTAGATACTGATGATAAAACACTTACATGGGCTCAACCCTAAGTATAACCGATAGGTAGAAGTCGCCCGTTCCCTCCTAATAAAGCACTGCATCGGCGAATCCCTTGGACCAGGCTATTTCAAAACAAAGGTGAAAAACACACACACACACACACACATCAATAAACTTCAATTCTTAAAGGAACAAGGCATTTACCTAATAAATTATAACAAACTGAATACACTAGAAACCAACCTGCTTCAAAGAAATAGGGAATGTAATTCTCCCACATTCCTCTGGAGTCTTAACCACTTCCTTGGTAATATCTCTCCAACTCCTACAAACTGACGAGCACGACACCACATTCCTCCTCGATTGCCACGCCACCTCACTAACCTCCACTCTTTGTATCACATCCACCAGAAGTTCCGGCGGTAAATTGGCCCACCTTCCTTGTTCCCCCTCCTCAATCTCGTCACGCCGGTACCGCAAACTACACCATGGAGACCTCAATCTGCTTCCACTCCCATTCCCTTTCCTCGACGAGTTACTAAACCCATCTCTCATCTCCTTCAACTCTCGAACTATGCTTTTGAATGACATTGTTACTATGCTTTTGACTCAAATTCCTACCAATTTAAACTCTTACAACACACTAATTAAAATTTGGACCTTGATGAGCGAGTGCTACTTTAATGGAAAAGAAGGGTCTATTGGCAGTGGATAATATCTAACTGAGGGCTTTTAGTCACAGATGCAAACACATGGAGGATGGTTTCGCTTTCTCTAAAAAGACATCTCCTTTTAACTTTTTTTTTTATCTTTCCATTCTTCCAAAAGGGAAAGCATAAGAACCCATTTCTACAAAGGCAATGGTGATTATAGATTTGTGTGCAAATCTATGAAAAGGAGAAGAAATTTCTTACAACAAAAATTAGATCATTCTAAGCCAAATGCAAGAGAAAGCAATAAATCTCAGGCCTTGTTAAACAAGATGCAAATATAGATCTAAAAAAGCTATCTTTTTATAGTACAACTTTCACAAATTGAACTCTAATTCAATGGAAGCAACACACAAGATGAGATTTTGAGGAATACCCATGAGGGAAATCAACGGAAGTAGCTCAGATCTAGGATCAAAAACAATCTTGTCTGATAAAATGAGGAGACCGACAAGCTTTTCAGCAACACTTTATCCTCAAATACTGGCCCATTTTAAAGAGATTCTATCTCTCTCTCTCTCTCTCTCTCTCTCTCTCTCTCATAATAAAAAAATAATTAATTTTTTATTTAAAAATTTTAATTAAAAAATCTTCTTTCTGCTAAAAAGATTTTTTTTCCCGTGCTGACTCACTTTTTAACAATATCGACCAAACTGGGACGCTTTCTAAAATATTTACCCAACTTATTCAGTTTTGGACACGTCAATAAAAAACCCTACTGGTAATAACGGCATCGGTAATTTTAATAACGTTGTTGCCAATAGCAACATATCTGTAAATAAATAAAAATTCGATGCCGCTATTGAAAGTAACGGTATTAGTATATCTCGCATTCACTTAGGAGTTTTCTAACTTGAGGAAAAAATTGTAAGTAAAAATCGCTTATAACTGATGTCGATATTCCCAATAACGACATCATTAAAACTAATGCCGATATTAGCAATAACGGCATCAGTATAATCTACAGTGTACTCTAAATTTTGTGCAGGTGCATCAACTTCAAGCCCGATTTTGACCTTGATGCAGCAAGTATCTCTTAAAACTCAAAATATGAAAGTTGTAGATTTTTTTCTTGATGTTCCATAGCATATAGAATCATCTCAATTCGAGTTCGGATGATAGAGTTATGCCCGGATGACGAAGCGATGTCGAAACTGTCTAGAAAAAATTGAAAGTGAAAATTGCTTATAACTAATGCCGTTATTCCCAATAACTGCATCATTATAATTAATGCCGCTATTGGCAATAACGGCATCAGTTTAGTCTGCATTGTACTCTACATCGCATGAACAGTTTCAATATCGCTACGTAATCTGGGCATAATTTTATTATTCGAACTCCAATTGAGATGATTCAAAATGCTATGGAACACAAAGAAAAAGCTCTACGATTTTCATGTTTTGAGTTTTGAGAGATAATGGTTGCATTAAGATCAAAATTGGGCTTGAAGTTGATGTAACTGCATGAAATTTAGAGTATGCTGTGGATTATACTGATGTCGCTATTGTCAATAGTGGCATCAGTTATAATGATGTCTTTATTAGGAATAGTAGCATCAGTTATAAGCAATTTTTACTTACGATTTTTTTTTCAAGTCAGAGAACTTCTAAATAAATGTGATATGAATTGCTGCCGTTATTTTTAATAACGGCAATGAAAAAAATTATAGGTATCGTTATTAGCAACAACGATATCAAAATAATAAATTTCGTTGTTGTCAATAATGTTTTCTACTCACGCGTTGAAAATTTAGTCACTTGAGTAAATATTTTTTAAAAAGTAGGTAAGTACGGAAAAAACTTCAGCTAAAAAATGGTGGCACTGACTACTGTTTTGACCTTGGTCATGATTTTCATTCGAGCAGTTTCAACGCAGAAGGAAGAGGCCAGCTCAGCAATTGTAGATAAAGATAGAGAAATAAGTTAAATGCACCCACTGTAGTAAGCACCAACTATCGTACATATTAGTCTTGTCAGACTTACTTGTGGGTCCCTCTGAATAATGTAGGAGTGGGTGTCTTTGGCTTTTTTCATCCTATCAGTCCCACTAGATTTTTCTCCACCTTTTCAGGAATTTTGCACAAATCTGACCGTCACAAAGTTTTTAGTACAAATTTAGGTTCCGACTAAAATACTTCCTTCTTTCAAAATATCTTCATTCTAAGTTTCTCTGTTTCTGGGCGTCTATTTAAGAAAAAATATGATTAACAAAAATATTAAACATTCTTAATTTTTCAATTTCATAAATAAGCTATCAATTATAAAATATTTAATTTGTCCTCCTGTGAACCTCTATAATTTTACTATTACTTTTTTTATATAAAAAAAATAAAGATAAAATTATAAATCTTATTTTAAAATACTTGATGAACATTAAAAATTGACAAGACATTTATCTCGAACCTAAACTCACTTATATTTTGAAACAAACTAAAAAAAGGCTAGAATGAGATATTTTGAAATGGATGGAGTAGTAAAATTTGACATAAAATTTGAAAATATTTTGTATTAACTAAAAAGAGAGTCCTATACTTGTATTAAATTCTTATGGAGAGAGAGAGAGAGAGAGAGAGAGAGAGGTGAGGAGAGAAGCCGCCGTCTTTCCTCGGGACCTGAGCAAATCTTATGCTCAGGTGCTTCGACTCCCCCTACGCAGACCCCCTCATCAATACCCTTCCCAACTTCCTCTTCGATCCCCGTACCACCCCCCACTACTGTCCAAAACCACTCCTCAAAATGTCTCTTCACATCCCACCGCCAAAACCACTCCCTCTCTCCCCAAACCAAAACCCTTTTTTCAGCCAAAGCCCACCTCCATTTTCCCCCCAAAACCAAATTTTTGGAGACGACCAGATCGCCGATCATCAAGGAAGATGGAAATGCGATGCTTCAAATGTGGAGAAGGCGACCATCAAACAGCGGAGTGCAAAAAGCTGGGCTTCCATTGCTTTAACTGCAAAAAGTTCGGTCATAAAGCGAGGGATTGCCCTCTCCACAACAGGCGAGAGATGCTGATCGTTGATCTCCCACACAACAATGCCATATCCCAAGCCCTACCAGCACTGCATGCAAGTGCTTTTCTTCACCTCATCAACCCACGGCGGATTCCCCTTACAAAGGACCTTGAACATGCGTTCAACTTCTCGTGGGGAAGACAAGGCCGATGGTGGTCGGTCAAGAGAGTCAGTGATGGAGTTTATCACGTACAGTTCCCGACTACGACAGAGGCAGAAGTGGCGATAGCCGAGGGTGTCTTTAAGTTCTCTGGTTTCAGTGCGACTTTTTCACTGTGGTCAGTTGATTTCGGTGCGAGGTTGAGGCCGAAGCCTTGCTACATTTGGATCAACTTGCCCCTACTCCCCTTCCACTTGTGGAATAGGGAGTCCATTGAAAGCTTGGTTCAACACTTTGGAAAACTTATCACACTCAGTCGGGAAATGTTGAATGCAGATAGCAGGGACCAAGCACTGGTCCTTATCGAGGTTGAAGACCTTACCCTGGTGCCAAAGTCCCTGACCATCAAGTATACAACACCTTGGGATCAGCAGAACCATATCCATGATGTTCCGGTCCTCTTACTTGGTAACCCCATCCCGGTGGAAGACGTGCAGTCGGGAAAGGTCCAATTGTTTACCACTGGAACCTCGGCGGAGCAGGGGAGCGCAAGCTTTTGGCGACCCATTGGTCTTACGGAGAACAGGACTGAGGGTACGGCGGAGCGCCGGGAGCCGGCTACGGCCATAGATGGTAAGGATTTTTCAAACCCCCGTGATTTGGGGGATGGTAATCAAACGGCCGCGAGATCCTCGCATGCAAATACTGTTATGGTAAATATTTCAAATACCCCCAAACAAATGGAATTAGCGCCATCTGTGGAGATTGCACCAATTCTTCCCCTGTTACCAAAATCAACGGAGGATCCTTCACCTCAGGCAAATCCCACAATTCTAGCACCAATCTTGACCAACTTCTTGGAGCCAGCTGGCAGTCATAAGGAGGGGGCCCAACAGGCTGGCAAGATGGCTCTGCAAATCCCTGATGAATCCTCTGGAGATAGTTCTCAAGCTGAAGTTCGTGAAATGATGTGGGAAGGGAAGCTTGTCACACTGCCTCTATCCCTTTTTGACAAGATTAAACCGGCTGTGGAAGGTGCACTCCGTGAATCAAGGCTGAGAGAAGAAAGTAAAGTTGGTGAAGAAGACTTGGGGATTTTCAATGAAGGAGCCAGTAAGAGTGAAAGTTTCCGCACTCGCTCCCTGCTGAAAAAGACTGTCACTCGAGCTACTAGCTCATCCGCTGCCGCCCCTCCAGGATTTCAGGAGGGTCCATCCAAGAAGGGGAAGCATTCACGATCCATGGGCAAGCTCAAGAGCACCAGACCTTTTATGAAGCACCTGTCAACCACTATCAAGAAGAAGGCCATAGGTACATCCTCCTCGACTGCCTCCGTTTCAAATGCACATCTAAATCCTTTTAAATTACTGTCCAATGAAGATATAGTTGATGTAGCGACATCCATTGGAGTGGCAGCTCTGGGGCCACACTCGGTTGCAAAGTTCAGGGAACACCAGAAAGCTGTAGTTGATCACTCTGATCAACAACAGCATTCTGATTAGCAATCTAGTTCTTCTGCTTTTGCTGTTTTTGTGTGAGTGTTTTGGTGTGCTTTGTTCTTTCAATGAGGATTGCAAGCTGGAATGTTAGAGGTTTGGGCAACCCTGATAAATGCTCAATAATCAAAGATGGTGTTAAGAGTTGTGCACCTTCTATAATCTGTCTGCAAGAGACCAAGCTCAGAAATTCGAGACCTCAAAAGCTATCATCAATTGGGGGAGTGACTATTACAAAATGGATCCAGCTAGATTCAATTGGTAGCTGTGGAGGTATTCTATTGGGTTGGAATGATCAGATTCTTGATTGCACGTACTCAGCATTGGATATTTTCTCTGTATCTGCATCCTTCAAATGTAGGATTTCAGCCAAAGAATGGTCAGTTACTATAGTTTATGCACCATTTGAGCTAGAGGATCGGGAACTATGTTTTTTTGAGATTCAACAACGTAGGAGATTCCTAAATGATGCTTGGGTACTGTGTAGGGATTTTAATGTGACTATGTTTGATGGGGAAAGGTCTAAGGGCAAAGGCTCGAACAGAGACATGAGAGCTTTTCGTAACTTCATCCAGGACTTGGAGTTGATTTATCTACCTCTTTCAGGGAGAAAATTTACCTGGACAAACCAAAGAAGTTTTCCGACGATGGCCAGATTAAACAGAGTCCTTATTTCTGTGGAGTGGGAAGTTCTATTTCCAAACTGTATCCAATATTCGCTCCTAAGAATTGCCTCTGATCACTGCCCCATTGTCCTTGATGACCAAGTAATCGCAAAAAGGGTGAACTATTTCAAATTTGAAAAAGCTTGGTTGCATAATCCAACGTTCATCCCTGCTGTTAAAGAATGGTGGACTACTTTCAGGTGTGAAGGGAATCCGGTTGATATATTTGCAACTAAACTTACACTCCTTAAAAGAAGGATCAGGCAATGGAGAAATGACAGTTTCGGCCATATTGCGCAAACTAAGAAGAAATTGCAAGATCAACTTCTGAAGCTGGAAATTGATGCTGAGCATTCAGCAAGTGCTATTGAGCCCATGAAGACAGTACAAGCTGAGCTCCAAAATCTTATCAAAGCAGAAGCGGTCTACTGGAGACAGCGATCGAGAGTGTAATGGATTAAGGAAGGAGATGCAAACACGCGTTTCTTCCACTGCATTGCAAATGGACGAAGGCGCAGGAATTTTATCCACAGTCTGAATATTGATGGTACACTAGAAACAGCCCCACTCCAAATTAGAGAAGCTTTTGAAAAGCATTTCAAATCTATCTGTGGCACAACAACTATCTCTGACTTCCAAATAGATTGGAACACACTCTACCCCCATAGGGTACATGGCCTTGATCATTTGGAGGCACCTTTCACCATGGAAGAGATCAAGACAGCGGTTTTTGGTATGAGCAGTGACAAAGCTCCTGGACCTGATGGTTTTTCAATGAGTTTCTACCACAACTTCTGGGACACTATCAAAGAGGATCTCCTCAATATGCTCCTTGCGATTCAGAAAGGTGAAGGTGACTTATCCAGGCTGAACTACTGTAACATCATTCTTATTCCTAAGCGTGAGGGGGCAAACTCTGTTTCTGAGTTCAGGCCAATCAGCTTGCTAAACTGCTCCTTTAAAATCTTCACCAAATTGCTGGCGAATAGACTAGCTCCGATACTGCACTCTCTTGTTTCATCCTCTCAGAGTGCTTTCTTAAAAGGTAAGTCCACGATAGATTGTTTTGTTGTTGCCCATGAAGCAATAAATTTGTGCAGCAGGAGACACTCCGACACCCTACTTTTTAAAATTGACTTTGCTAAGGCATTTGACACAGTGAATTGGGATTTCCTACACCAGCTCTTAGTTGCTAGAGGTTTTGGCCAATCCTGGTACAGATGGATCCATATGATCATGCGGACAGCAAAATCTTCCATCCTCATTAATGGTGAAGGGGGTCGTCACATTAACTCGAAGAGAGGATTGAAACAGGGAGATCCACTCTCACCAATGCTTTTCATCCTGGTTGTGGATGTCCTAGCTCAGATGCTCCGAAATGGCCGCAGAAATGAAGTCTTCTCTCCGCTGCCAGTCAGAGGCTCAATCACAGACTTGTCAATTCTACAGTTTGCAGATGACACATTACTTTTTTGCAAGGGAGATGAAGAAGAGGTCATCAATCTCAAATTAGCACTACAACTGTTCGCTAATATCTCTGGTCTTGCTATCAACTTCGATAAATCATCCTTAGTGTATTTTGGAAAGTCAAAAATGAAACTCAAAGCTTTCTCAACTATTCTTGGCTGCAAAGAGGAGAGATTGCCCCTTAAATATCTTGGTATGCCTCTTGCTTCGGGTAAGCTCAGCAAACATTACTGGCAACCGTTGCTCCTTAAAATTCAGCAGAGGCTTTCAGTGTGGAAGGGGAAAATGCTATCTAGAGGCGGCAGACTGGTTCTTATAAACTCTGTGCTTAGTGCCCTGCCGGTTTACTACGCCTCTTTCTTTAAGCTACCCCTTTGGGTAATCAGGAAAATAGATCAACTACGCAGTAGATTCTTCTGGTGTGGCACAAATAATGATATCAGGGGCATTGCAAGCATGCAGTGGGCAAAAATTTGTCAACCAAAAGAACAAGGAGGCCTGGGGATTCTTGATCTAAGGGTGTTTAATGAAGCTCTCCTGATGAAGTGGTGGTGGAAATTGCTCGCCTCAGATTTCCTGCCCAGCCAAACCCTTAGAAGCCTGTATCAACGCAGTAATTCAAACCAACTAGTATGTCCTTCTACTGCCTCTTGCTTCTGGAAGGGTATTTATCCGCTGAAAGACCAATTCCTTGTTAACATCCAATGGAGCCTTGGTAAGGGTACGCTCATTAATTTTTGGTCGTCCAAATGGATTAATGGAGCCAGCATTTCTTCCCTATTTCCAACTCTGGCTGCCGTAGCATGGAATCCTGAAGCAGACATTCTCTCACAGGGATCTTGGTCTGATGGCTCTTGGACCTGGCAGCCGAGGCTAAATTGTGTCCCCTCAGAATCAATGAGAGAGGACAAACTGCGCCTGCTTGAGTTGCTTGCAGACTTCCAACCCACAACTTCTGAGGATCAACCATCCTGGCGACTGACTGCATCCTCTTTTTTCACTGTAAAGTCTGCTTATAATTTCTTTATCATGGCTGGCCTCCGATCCCCTTACTACACTGCTACTTGGTCCTCGTCTGCCCCGCTCAAATGCAAGGTGTTCATCTGGCTGCTTAGTTGGAACAAGCTCAACTCAAAAGAATTTCTTCTCTCTAAAGGATGGTCGGGCGACACTACATGCACGGCTTGTGCATGTCCTGTTGAATCGACCTTTCATATCTTTTTTGAATGCCCAGTTGCTGTTGCAACTTGGAAACACTTCACCGCTATGCTCAATATTCATAACATGCCCCATCATTTACACGAGTGCTTCACGACCTAGTGTTTTGGAAATCACAATCACAGATTCACTCGGCATCTATTAACTGTCTCAATTTGCTGGAGTTTGTGGCTTGCTAGAAATCAACGCACCTTTTCTTCTAAGGCCGTGCAAGCAAAGGACATTATTACTAATGCAATTTTTTATTTTCGCTCTTGGCTAGATGGGATGGACAGCGGGAAAAAGAAGGCAAAGTTGATGAACGAGATGGAAATGGCAGGAGTGCAAGATGCTCTCTTAAAGCAAGCACTCATAAGGACTGATCAGTTGGATAGCGACGAGGGGAGTTGCTCGGCCTAGACTTGCAGTGCTGAGCTCCTTTATCAGTTGATGGTTGTTTCTTTTTGTTTTTTGGACTCATAGTTTTGAAACTCTGCTGATGTAACTCGTGAGTATTATTTTTTGGGGTATCTGATAGGGGTCTTTTGTTAACCGAGTTCTAAGTAGTTGATGGAGAAGGGGGATGAGATCATGTTTTGTGACTAGTAGAGGAGTACGAAAATAGTCCAATGCCCTCTCTACGACACAGATGCATGCTATCTCAAACCTGGACTCATCAAATGACTCGTTTTCCTTGGAAACCTCTATTCAGATCGTTTTTGTAATAGTGTTTAAACTTTTTCTTACTATATATATATTTTTCTGTGAGGTAGGGCAATCCTACCTTTTACTCGTCAAAAAATACTTGTTGTAATTTTTTTTTAGAATAAAGGTGACCGAATAACCGCTTTATTAGATAAATTAAAGAAATAAAGTATGACTGACTACAAAAATCTAAACTACTACTGCATCCACCACTCAAAAGACGTATAGGTACAATTTATCTCGAACCTAAACTGACTTATATTTTGAAACAAACTAAAAAAATGCTAGAATGACTTGTATTTTGAAATGGAGGGAGTAGTAAAATTTGACATAAATTTTGAAAATAATTTGTATTAACTAAAAAGAGAGTCCTTCTATACTTGTTGTATTTTTTTTTTTTAAGAATAAAGGTGACCGAATAACTGCTTCATTAAATAAATTAACGAAATAAAGTATGACTAATTACAAAAATCTAGACTACTACTACATCCATCACTCAAAAAGACGTACATATACAATTATAACTCCAACTAGCCCCCCACCACAACTCATGCTCTGCCTACACCTCATCCTTCGTGCATACTCTACTCTTCATATTTGCTTGACTTTCCCAAGCATGAATGGACGTAAAAAATTTATGCATCGTAATAGGAAATTTTGCTATTGTGGTTACGAACATACAACTCGTTACGATCTAGTCATAGACCCCATAACGTAGTAGCTGCCAAGATATTCCAATCTTCTTTAATCTCTTTCCTGACTGCCCTCGCTCTCCACTGTTCCCAAATCTCCAATGTCGAGCTCGGACACTCAAATATCTCAAAGCCTAAGCACACAATTTTCTAAGCTAACAATGACCTAGGACAAGTGAATAAAATGTGATTAGTGTCCTCGACTTCTACCGTGCATCTCGAACACCTAACGTCCAACTGCAGGTTGCATTTGTGAATGTTGACTTTTGAAAGAATTGCATCAAACATCATGAGCTGCACCGCAATAAAACCAGTTGTTGTTGATACCTCATTCTCGGTTACTTCTTCCATAACCAGAGCTCGAAGAAGAAAGAGATAAGAGGGTCTTATGGAGAATGTGATCAGAAATTCATAATAGGGTCCGACCACAATGATCGAATTTATTATCTTTAGGCATAAGAATAATAAATTACCTAGTAGAATTTTTTTTATAAAAATCATCACAAGCCTCCCCTTTTCTTTTTTATTTCAATTTATTAACTATTATATGATGATTTCTTAACTTTCCATATATAGAAAAATATAGTATTACAAATTTGTACACTAAATAAGAAAAACGTACTACTCAAGAGAGTATTTGCGAGGCTGATAGGCCGATTGCAAAGATTAGAAGGAGGGTTTGTGTGTGGGGGGTGGGGGAGGGGGGGGGGGGGGGGGTTGTGGTTATTAGCATTATTAGATTTTCTTTTTCTTTAAACATTATTGAATTTGGTATAATATATTATACTCTCAAGAATCTTAATTATTTATTTGTTGAAATTTTGGATCCATTTTCTTTAAAGCTCTATTTGATAAAAAAAAATTCTCAAATGTCACACTTTTGGGGAGAGAATGCTAATCTTCCGTGAGAGCACTCACAGAGGATCTTGATTACGTTGATAATTTAGAATTAACTTTAATAACTATACTTGTATTTTGTCAAACTATGTAATCTACAAGAGAGCCTCAAAATTTTCTTGCATATTACACCATACTAAACACCGATTGAGATACAAATATGACAAGTAATATGGAAACTCAAACTTATTAAGATTTTGTAATCTTCACAACATGTGTTTATTGCAGTATCATAGCATTACTATTTCATCAGAGCATCCACAATGATGTTTTTCATATTTGAAAAAATGGTACAAATGAATATAGAAAATCGGTTTAATGTATGCAGTGATCGTTTGCTAAAAGTTTCTCAAAAAATAGCTAGGCAAAACAACTTGTATCGTCTAGTAAAAAAATTTATTTTAAAATGTTAAGTCAATAATGTTTAAGTTAATTAACTATTGATTAGATATTAAAATAGTTAAATTAAATAAATTAAATATTAAAATATATACTAATATCTAATTAATACACAAATCTACCCCTAATTAATACACTAAGCTCACCTTATGTGCTACATATCCCGTCCAAGCCATTTTTGGCTTCAAACGGTACAACATGTCTCGTTTGACGATTTTTTCGATTTTTTTTTGTTCAGATGGTACAACATGTACTGTCTGATCATTTTTTTAAAAAAATGGTCAGACGAAACAGCTTGTTTCGTCCCTCGCCATTTAAAAAAATAAAAAAATAGGGACGGAACATGTTGTTCCGTCCCCTATAATTTGAGAATTGCCAATTCGTTCTTCAAATATGAGAACGCACTGTAGCTATTTTGTCAAAATATGACAAAATAGCAAACGACTGCAGAACATCGTTTTACAAAAAATGAGAATTTGACAAATATAGCAAACTACTGCTGATGCTCTTACAAGCTTATTTGTGTGCCCATGCTACCATAAAATAATCCTCTTTAATTGTACATTTTTTTACAATTCAACCTCCCAAAGAGTTAAATAACTATGTGCATATAAATATATGCCCAACAAGTGGAGTAGAGGAAATGATAAGACGTTCTCTGTAGCGGCCATGTATGGGGTTCTAAACGATAGGGGGATCAGAAACAATCACGCGAACCTAATATGGAGGTCACAGGTGCCGACCAAAGTCAAAGCATTCCTATGGCTAGTTCTCCACAACGCGATTTTGACCAAAGCAAATCTTAAGAAGTGTAACATCATGATAGATATTACATGCCAACTATGTAATCAGGGGGAGGAGGATACCAACCACCTTTTTATAGACTGCCCGCAAGCTGCGCTAGTTTAGGAAGTGATAGGACTGGGTTTTAACACGGTTGAGACGCCTAAGAGTATACTGGACATATGGGGTGCCTGGAGGGTTAATAATATTAGGAAAGAACATAGGAATTTATGGGATATCACCACGGGGGCGACATTATGGGCTATTTGGAGGGACAGAAATGATTGCTGCTTTCGTAATAGTAGATGCAATGTTCATACATTATTGCGAAAAATTGCTGTTCTTATACATGATTGGACAGGTCTCCCAGGACCCAGGAAAAGAGGCAGAGCGGACGAGGATGTGTGATCGGGATGGATCACGTTGTAGGAGCTCGGTGGGATGGGGATTTTAGGAACGAGCATGGAGGATCTTGTGGGGACCCAGCACGTCAGTAGACTTTTGTAGGCCTAACGACTTTTTATAGTTTTTTTCTATCTTAGATGCTATGTTGTAATAGAATGGTTGTACTGTGGTGCCGATGAGCACAGCTGTGATGCATTGTAGGACATTTTGGACTTTTCTGTAATCCCGTTAATATTTTATTAATGAGATCGGTGACCTCACTGACCTGGGTCATTTTTATTTCAAAAAAAAAAAAACAACTAGATAAAATATTACGGTATTTTATTATATTCAATTTTGATTTTGTATTTTGACGATATCCAATATTAATTCCCTTTGTACGTGCGTGCATACATTTGACAAAGTTCTCTTCCAACGGGCACAAAATATTAGCAATTACTTAAATATTAGAGCATCCAAGTCGTTTGCTTTTTTGTCATTTTTGCCATTTTTTGTGTACTGTAGCGTTCACAATCGTTTGCTATTTTGCCACTTTTTGGCAATTCATCTACAGTAGAAAGGGAGAAATAGCATTCGAAATAGCAAAATGCATATTATAATCAAATCTCATCCTTCCCTGGCGTCAGTTTTAATTGATCGGACGAAAAATGATGTTTTGTCTGGATTATTTAATTATATTTCTAATTGATTGGACGAAACAGGATATTTCGTCCGAATTAAAAAAAATTAAAAACCAAATAAATTAACTGGTTAAATGAATTTACGGGTGGGAATGAACATGATGTTTATTTCCATGTGGGACGAAACATCATGTTTGATGTTTCGTTCCAATCCATTTTTTTCTAAAAAAATTCATTTTTAAAATTAATTTTGTAAAGTTTTAAATTGTTTATGAAATTGTTAAATTGTTTTTGCAAATTTTTAAATTGTTTTTACAAATATTGTTTACAAACTATTTTTTAAAATTGTTTTTACATTTTTTTTTGCAAAAAAAAAAAACTTCCTTAAAACCCAGACGAAACATCCGGTTATTTTGAAATTTTTTTCTTCTTTGGGACGAAACATCATGTTTCGTCCCGTATTTTTTATTATTATTTTCTAAGTTTCGGCCAGTATAAATTATTTTTTATTAACAATGAACTTATTTTTACCATTGGACGGCTGCAACGTTTCTTCAAAATGCATTGCCAAAATATGCATTTTGCCATTTTTTTTCCATTGAACGACTGTGGATGCTCTTAATATATATATATATATATATATATATATATATATATATATATATATATATATATATATATATATATATATATATATATATATACATACACACACACACACACACTTGATTTGTCCGTGGGCACGTGCCTATGGCACGTCTTCAGAACGATACAGCATATGAAAAGTCTTATAAACAGTAAATCAACAATTATATAGCTAATGTTTGAATAGTATGACAATAATTAGTTGTAAATAAAAGTCCATGTTTCATTAGTATATGTCGAAAAATAATTATAAATTGAAATATAAAATTCAATGTTTCCATAAGTGTGTGTGTGTGTGTGTGTGTGTGTGTGTGTGTGTGTGTGTGTGTGTGTGTGTGTGTGTATATATATATATATATATATATGGGTTTTGCTCCATTGAAAACGGTTCGTTTTCAATGGGTTGGAAAACGCCCATCTCAACCATCCGATCTAGCGTGATCTTGATCAGCGGCTGTGATCAAGATCCGTAAAGGTCTCCCACTAATGCTGAGAAAAGCAAAGGGGTATTTTCGTCACTTCATGCCAAAAAACGTTTCAGACTTAGCATTTTTTTGGCGTGGAGTTTTTTTTGTCGAAAAAATCCAACAACGGCCTAAGTTATTATTTTTTTTTTGGAAAAAATGTACTTAGGCCGTTGTTTGGAACAACGGCCTAGGTTATTTTTTGTGAACAAAAATTTCAACTTAGGCCGTTGTTGGGTACAAGTGTTTTTCCAAACACTTGTACATACTCAGATCTTCATCTCCCTCACAACTCACTCTCTCTCTCTCTCGCTAGTGGAGCTCGATAAGCCCATTTTTCCAAACTGTAGCTCTCTCTCTATCAAACTGAAAGCCATACATCTCTCTTGATCTGTAACGCCCCGCCCCAATGCTCAGACAAATTATAAATACTATGTAGTTCCACTGCCCACCACAGGCTGCCTCTCAAAAGGTGGTTAACCGAATTGGTGACTCTTGATCCTCGGCAATAGTATTTATACTCTGATTATCCTTACAAATTCCTGATATGGGACTATCTTTCACAATTCTCTCACAAATCTCACGGACCAGTCGACTGCTGGCAGTACCAGTCGACTGTCCTCTATCAGTCGACTGCTGGCAGTACCAGTCGACTGATCTGGGATATTACATACACCCCCCCTTAGGAATCAGCGTCCTCGCTGAGTACAGGGCACACCTCAGTGTAGGACCGTCCTTTCTAGCACCTGGCATGCTTCGTGAATAGGCCCCCTTCCTTCAGAGGCACCCTTTCAGCACGCAAGCATATGTACCCCACGAATAGGCCCCCCTCCTTCGGAGGCACCCTTTCATCGTGCAGATACACCCGGTGGGTCGAAAGTCGGCTCTGATACCATTTTGTAACGCCCCGCCCCAATGCTCAGACAAATTATAAATACTATGTAGTTCCACTGCCCACCACAGGCTGCCTCTCAAAAGGTGGTTAACCGAATTGGTGACTCTTGATCCTCGGCAATAGTATTTATACTCTGATTATCCTTACAAATTCCCGATATGGGACTATCTTTCACAATTCTCTCACAAATCTCACGGACCAGTCGACTGCTGGCAGTACCAGTCGACTGTCCTCTATCAGTCGACTACTGGCAGTACCAGTCGACTGATCTGGGGTATTACATGATCGTTGCTTTTCACCGAATCTCTCCCTATTCTCAGTCTCTAGCCCTCTTCCTTTGAAGATCCCAAATAAAAAAAACCCTAACCCATACAAAATCTACCCAACCCTAAAACCCTAATCCTGAATAAATTAGGCAAATCCTACTTCTCTTCCTTTCTCTACAGCAGCGCGCAGCGACCTCCCGAACACCCTCATTGTCAAAGGTACTAATTTGTTCCTACTTGAGTAGTTCTAACTAGGCTAATTGATTGGAAATTTTTCTCCAATGTTTGAGTGTACAATTGCTATATTATGCGTAGGTATTTATAGAGTAGGTAATTCTAGTTTAATTGGGGAAGTAGATGTAGTATTAGTTGTTGTTGGTTGTTGTTCGAAGTTAGTAATAGCGCACAAAGCGGAAAAAAATTTATGCAACTTTGCGAGTACGTCGGGCTCGCCATACACAAGCCAACACAATTTGTAGAAGTGTGTTTGGATTCACGGTTTGAAGTGTACAGCCGTGTATCGCTTTCAATTCATTCCTGTGAATGAAAGCGATACATCAGCGTATTTTGCAAACCGTGAGTCGAAACTCACCTCTACAAATTTTGTTGGTTCATGTGTTTTGCCATCGTCCCACTCCCAAAGTATAGGAATTTTTTGATCTCGTTTGTGCGGATTTGTACCGTATACCAAACAACAACCTCAGTTCAAGAATGAGGGGAATGCGAGTGAGACACGGCCTTATCTTGCAAACCGTGGATCGGAACTTACTTGTAGAAGTTCCGTTACCTTGTGCGCGGCAAACCGGACCCAATAGAAGAGTTTTGTATTTATATGACGACGTTTTCGACGTTTTGTCACTTATTTTGTTTCGTATGTATATATATTGCAATCGTTTGTTGACAAGCTGTTTTATATCTAATGTGTATATTAATTGACCAATAATATATTTTTACCCCAGATGAATAACGATACGGAGAGTTCTGCTGTCGGCGATAATTTTGTGCGGGTAGAACCAATTATTGATTCCATGCCATTAGTCGAAGACCATCTAAAACCAAAGTTAGGTATGACATTTCCTACTTTAATTGAGGCCAAGAATTTTTATTCTTCATATGCCCATTGTGGGGGTTTTGCAATGCATAAGGGTGAGAATAAATTAAAGGGAGAAATGGAAGTAAATAAGTCATATCTTTGTAATAAAGTTGGTTTGTCGCTGAGTCAACATAGTGATGGTAGACGAGAAACAACCTGTAGAACGGGTTGCAAGGTTTGCGTTCGTGTAAAATTGAACGAAGTAAGTAATACGTGGGTGGTGTATTCATTTTACGAAGAACACAATCACGAATTCACCTCACCCGGTAGAAGGCATCTTTTGCCCCGAAACAAGTCCGTGTCAAATACGGATAAAAGGATAATAGATCAAATGAACCAAGCCAATATCCAGACATGTCGACAAATGCCCTTCTTTAAAAGTGCTAGTGGTGGTCACGATCAAGTAGGATTCACAGAAAAAGATGTTAGAAATTTACTTAGACATTCACAAGAAGCATTGAAATGACATGAGTCTACAATGCTAATTGATTTTTTTGAATCTAAGAAACAGACGGATCCTTTATTTTTTTATGACATTCAAGTAGATTCCGAAGGGCGTTTGTCACATTGTATGTGAGTAGATGGTATTTGGAGGATGAATTATGAAGAATTTGGCGATGTAATTTGCTTTGATGCCACGTACAATACGAACCGTTACGGAATGTTATTTGTTCCCTTTGTTGGAGTTAATCATCATTGGCAATCGAATTTCTTAGGAGGTGGGTTCATTTCAAATGAGACGGCCTCTTCGTTTGAATGGTTCTTTGAAAAGTGGTTAGGGGTTATGAATCGTGCTCCATCCGGTATCGTCACCGATCAAGACTGTGGGATCACCGTCGCAGTTAAGAAAGTTCTCTCCCAGACTCGGCATCATTTTTGTATTTGGCACATTCTGGATAAGTTACTCCAGGAGGTGCGTCTTTCGAACGATGTCGACAAGTTTAGGAAGTCCTTGAAGAATTTCATTTACAATTCCGAACATGTACATGAATTTGTAGAAAAATGGAATATGTTGATTTTGCAATACGGATTAGAGAGTAACAAATGGTATAATGATTTATTTGATATCCGTGAAAGTTGGGCACCCATCTACGCTAAAGATTCTTTTTGGGCCGGCATGTTGAGTAGCCAACGGGTTGAGTCCGCACATTCTGCCATGAAGCATCATACAGGAAAAAAAATATTCCTTGCATGAATTTGCCGTCATGTTCAACCGTTTTTTGGAAAGGCAAAGACACGATGAATTGAAAGAAAATCATCGTAACCGTGAGAAGAGATCGAAGTTGAAGAGCGAATGGGCTTTGGAGGCACAAATGGCAAAAACATATACTTTGAAAATCTTTTACAAATTCCAAGATGAAGTCACAAAAAGCTTCATGTATAATGTGACATTCGTTACCGATCTTGAGACACCGGATAGTTCAACCTTCCATGTGATACTCTGTGGAGAATCAGAACCGGCTCGTCTTCTTCAATTATACAAAATCAATGGAATTATTACATGTGCATGTCACTTCTTCGAATTTGTTGCCATTCCTTGTAGGCATATTTTAGCTGCACTTCGTTTTTGCGATCACACTTCCTTCCCGGATGTATATATTAAAAGAAGATGGACTAGGGATGTGACGAGAAGAAGTTATACATCCGTTCCAACCGAACCCAATACCGAGAATTTTGCTTTTCGATATTGTGAGTTGAGCTACCATGCAAAACAGATTGTTGATCTCGGTTGTTCCTCCAATAAGAGTTACAAATACATGTTAGAGAATTTGCAGAAGATCATTGATGGGATTTCTCGGCTACAACCCAGTTTAGGTGAACAACCTGAACAGGCCTCACAACCACATGACAGTATCGAACCCGGAGGTAGTTCACAACCGCATGGTAGTGCACAACCTCATGATCAAGGGAGTGGACACAGACCTACACGCATTAGTGACCCACAATAATGCACGATAAAGGAAAGGCCTCGCGCCAAAAGATTGAGGCCGATAAGAGAGAAACTCCGCATAAAAAACCGAGAAGGTGCCGAAGATGCGGCGTTGTACCAATGAATCATGATTCAAGAAATTGTCCAACTTTATTTGAGGGGTAAGACTCTTAATTTATTTGTTTGTCCAACGTTTAAATTTATTATACTTTATTTGTGGTAAATGAGTTTCTTACTAACTAAACCTAATCTTTCAATGAAGGCAAGAAGTAATTCCTTCCAAAAAAGACAGTTCTGAGTCGAGATATGATGATCCACTGTGAATTGTAATTTATAAAAAGTAATGTTTCAGTATATTTTTAACTCTTTGTGCAACTTGGTTAATTACCTTTGTTTGGTAACTGTAAATGTTCTTGAGACTTAAGTGTCGTTTGTTTGTGTCGTTTGTTAATATTGTTGCTGTACATAAATATTGGTTTGTAACTCAATTGTATCAGCTGTAGCTGCACTTGCAGATGTAAATATATATATATATATATATTTAGACCTAGGCGTTGTTGGAGACAACGGCCTTAGTTAATTGTTGAATTTTGTTTGGTATTCAATATAACTAGTTAAAAAGAGCAACAAGTCACAGAGCAAAACAATATATTTTTGATAACGTAGACCGTTGTCTCCAACAACGACCTAGGTAATAGTCAAAAAGTTGTGATTTTGGGGGTGCTCTCTGACTTGGAGTAGACAAAAGGAGCAACAAGTCAGAGAGCAACACCATTTTTTATAAATACCTTAGGCCGTTGTCTCCAACAACGGCCTAGGTAATAGTCAAAAAGTTGTGATTTTGGAGGTGCTCACTGACTTGGAGTAGACAAAAGGAGCAACAAGTCAGAGAGAAACACCATTTTTTATAAATACCTTAGGTAATAGTCAAAAAGTTGTAATTTTGGGGGTGCTCTCTGACTTGGAGTAGACAAAAGGAGCAACAAGTTAGAGAGAAACACCATTTTTTATAAATACCTTAGGCCTAGGTTATAGTCAAAAAGTTGTGATTTTGGGGTTGCTCTCTGACTTGGAGTAGACAAAAGGAGCAACAAGTCAGAGAGCAACACCATTTTTTATAAATACCTTAGGTCGTTGTCTCCAACAATGACCTAGGTAATAGTCAAAAAGTTGTGATTTTGGGGGTGCTCTCTGACTTGGAGTAGACAAAAGGAGCAACAAGTCAGAGAGCAACACCATTTTTTATAAATACCTTAGGCCGTTGTCTCCGACAACAGCCTAGATTATAGTCAAAAAGTTGTGATTTTGGGGGTGCTCTCTGACTTGGAGTATATAAAAGGAGCAACAAGTGAGAGAGCAACACCATTTTTTATAAATACCATAGGCCGTTGTCTCCAACAACGACCTATCTAGTAGCTTAATACTTGAAAAAGCAAAAGTCATGGAACACCCCTTTATATGAATACCTGAAGCCGTTGTCTCTAATAACGGACTAGGTATGAAGTTTTTGGGGTTTTTACAATTTTCTCTTTACTCTTTACGTACAGTCTCTGTGGAAATTTATACCAAAAACAGATGATCTACACTTGTATATCGTTTAGCTATATTTTTTTATTTGCCCATTACTTTCACCTTTCAAACCAATATATAATCATGGTGGTTAAATATGTACAAAAAATAATATAAAATAATTCATAATCATCCATTTTGGAAAGAAAAAAAATGAACTCTAACTTTTATCTGTCTTTACGAACAGTCTCTCTGCAACTACGTACCAAAGACACATGATATATGCATATATATAGTTTATAATTTTTTATTACGTTTCAATTTTTTCGCACTATCTAACCCATATAAAATTATGAAGGTAATATGCTTTAAAAAAATTCCCACAAATATAAAGGACTAGGTTTACATGTATAAGGTTAAGGTTAGTGTTAAGAGGGGGTTAGGAGTCACACCTAGGTTAGGGTTAGGGTAAGGTTAGGGTTAGGGGTTTTTTGTTAGATGGGTTTCCTATTAGTGAACTCTGTTATTACGTGAAGCAATAGGGATATCATCATCATCACAACTGCTCGAAGAACTGCACACAATTACTTCACGACGAAATTCCACATTCAAAATTTTCACAGAATCAACAGCTGCAGGAAGTGTTTTATAGTAATCTTTGAAATTTTTTGGAATACTCTTCAAATTCAAAAGAACCAAACTATGTCTCCTTATGAGTCTTGGGAAATCACGTCCCCGATGGGTTTTGCAACAACCCCTTCTTTCTCGTGTCAAATATAGAAGACTTAATCTCTTCTCTTATTGGGTTATACATGTGGGGATGTACATGTGGATTGCCACATGTTTTTTTTTTCCATATTGGACTTGTTGTACATGTGGGTCTTTAACCTTGTTGGGATCTACATGTGGTTTTCCTAACATGTGATCTACATGTGGGGATCTGCATGTTGGTTTTCCCAATATATGATCTACATTTGGGGATCTACATGTGGTTTTCTGTTATAGTTTCCCAATACATGATGGTCCCTATTTAGACATTTTTTTGCACCGTATCATTTTGTACAATTTTCCGAAAAAAATCAGATCCAGTTCTTGATGGCCAAGTAATTGGATCTGATTACGCTCCGCTCTAAAGCGAACAGAATCTTTTTTATTTTTGATTTTTTCTTGTCCATCATTATTATTGAATATTTTTGATATTCGGAGATGGGTTATCCAATTTTGGAAGGGTGTTTCCGGAAGAGTGAATTAGATATGTTTCGCACCTCTTCGTATTTCGTCGTGAAAAGTCAGATAAAGAAGAATTAATCTCTTACCTTATTGGTTTATACATGTGGGGAAAACCACATGTGGGAAATCAACATGTGGTTTTTTCCATATTGGTCTTGCTGTACATGTGGAGATGTACATATGGTTTTTCCCATATATAGGCTACATGTGGGGAGCTACATGTGGTTTTTTCCAAATATAGGCTATATATGGGGATCTACATGTGGTTATGTACTTTAGGTTTTTCCCATGTAACTTATATTGTTGAATATGTCCATGTATGTATGATAATTACCAGCTTGAGTACATGTATTTTGGGTTAAGCTGGATAGCATCTTCCTTCAATGTTTTGGCAAGTGAAGTGTTTTAGATGAATGCTGTTTTGGATGCTACGAAGAGAAAAAGAGTGGAGACCCTAACCCTACATTAACCCTAACCCTAACCCATAACCCTACTCTCCTAACCCTACCATAACCCTAACCCTACCCTACATATCATATTTTATTGATTTTTATGAAACAAAATACCAAATAATTCACGATGAATTTTTTTATTCATTTGACGGTAACGATTTTATATTGGTTAGTTAGGTGGCTATGAATGGAAATAAATAAAAAATATAAACAAAAAATTTATACATATGAATGTCTATTTTGTAGAGTTCAGAAGACAATATTCGTAAAGAGTGGAGAGATACATGTGACTATTATGTTTTTCCTCTAATTTTCAGTAATTATGAATGTTCTGAGTGGTAATAACTGAAAAGAGTTTAATGCTCCATTCATAACACAAACAAGTAGTTATATATTGGTCATAAAGAGAATTGATAGAACTTAAATATCTATAAACTCTTTACTAGAAACTTATTACCTATCAACTCCCAACTACAAATATTAACGTAATTAATGATAAACCAAAACAAGCTCTTACCGCAAATGTCTTCCTTGCAATAACCCTAACCAAACCCCTAATCCCCGCTAACCCTAATCCTACCCTTAACCCCCATTAACACTAACCCAACTTAATACACTAACCCTAATCCTAACCCTAATGAATGATAAGATTATTTTATATTTTCTGGGGTGTTCTGTAGATATTAAAACATCGTGATTATGTAGTGGTTAGTTAGGTGTAGTCAAATTAAAAAATAAAAAAAACATATAAATGATATACAAGCGAAGTTATCATCTATCTTTTGTATAAAGTTCCATAGAGATTGTTCGTAAAGAGTGAAGAGAAAATTGAAAAAAACAAACAATGTGTAACATTTGGCCTACCTAGGAAAAAGAAAATAATATTTTGAGGTGCTCTCTGACTTGTTGCTATTTTTAACTCCAACAAGTCAAATAGCAAGACAAATTGGATCACCTTAGGTCTACTACCTAGGTCGTTGTTGGAGACAACGGCCTAGGGTATACACAATGTAATGGTCTTGGTCTCTAACTTGTTGCTATTTTTAATTCCAACAAGCCAGTGAGCAAGATCAAATTGACCATCTTCATGTCCTACTTCCTAGGTCGTTGTTGGAGAACGGCCTAGGATATAAACAAGAAGATGGTCTTCCTCTCTGACTTGTTGCTATTTTTAACACCAACAAGTCAGAGAGCACCCCAAAATGTCTATCTTTTTGGCCTACTACCTAGGCCGTTGTTGGAGACAATGGCCTAGGGTATACACAATATAGGGAAGTTGCTCTCTGACTTGTTGCTATGTTTAATACCAACAAGTCAGAGAGCACCCTAAAATGTCTATCTTTTTGTCCTACTACCTAGGCCGTTGTTGGAGAGGGTATACACAATATAGGGGTGTTGCTGTAACGCCCCGAATCCCAAATACACTGAATTCGAGATGTTTTACAGGATCTTTTCGCTTCCTTTAGTACAATTTTACAAGGAAATTTGAACTTTTTACTTTACATCAGAGTTTACATGAATACATTACAATTTACACTGCACAGCGGAAGTAAACTTTACAATAATGAAACGAATGTACAACAACATTGAATAATCTTTAAGCATCTGTTCTTCTTTAATCTTTATCAAGCCATTTACCTGCATATAAGACTGTGGGTACGTCAGTTTATTCAACTGACGATCATTATACACGGCCATCTTCTCTATGCCGGAAATAGTATAACTTATTTCCCATATTTAGCAAACACAAACTTGTCACATATCAAACTAAAAGGGACTACCCTATTGATATCGTGTTGTGATTGTGCACTTGGTCCTTAATGCAATTAGTTATATTATATGACGCTAATACACACTTGTTCGGATTCTATGCATCCCATACTACACAGGTCCGAGGGCAAGCCTCTTAATCGTTCTTCATCTTTGTAGGGTTCAATCTCTTGCCATGACTTAATCTACTACTGTAATTACGGTGAGTATCCTAGATGATCTATGAGTACAAGCTCGTGTACAGAAAATTTTGGAGGGGAATCCCACGCCATGTCTTGACTCATCAAGCATGCATTCTGTGGCAATTTAGCCTCACTTCATGGCACACGATCCTCTTGCAGTCACCAAACATCCCACAAGCGTGGCTAAAGTCCGATCATTACTGAGTTGTGCCCACGCCATGTCTTGACTCATCAAGCATGCATTCTGTGGCTCACACACCCACACCGTAAACTCTAGTTCTCTTACTCGTGTTTTTCTCTCACTTTCATCACGTCTTTACTATGCACTAATCCTTAGTTTTTATTAGAATCATGAACAAAATCAAAGCTCTAGAGTTAGCCTCTCCACTAAACCAGACTTATTCATTCATTCAAACATGACCAACCTTGGTCTTTCATTTCAATATTTCATTTCATTTCTTTCTAAATGCCGGGAGAGACTTAGCTACTCTTTTTGTTTCAATTTCAAATTCACAATTTCCAATTTGAGCATTTCCACTCATAAATTCATTTTTCATAATCACCATAGATTTTCTTTTTCATGTCCATAGTTCCACAATTATATGATTCACTTCATATTTAATTCATGTGAAGAAAAATAGAGTTTACTGTCATAACCAATATTTAACATAAGATTTACAATCTTTATCATAAAAGAATTCATAGAATTTCTGAGATGTCAAAAAGTGCTCCGAACAGTCGACTTAGAACTCATCCAGTCGACTTATTCAGTCAAACCAAATCCTTCAGTAAACTGCTCAGAAGAGTCGACTGCTGCACATGGCCAGTGGGCTGTTCCGCAGCGTTCAAAATTAAAATATCATTTATAGGGCAGTCGACTGTCATTCAACCCAGTCGGCTGTTCTGCAGAGTGCAATTATGTAATTTTTCAAGTTCAGTACAGTCGACTGGTATACACATTCGGTCGTCTGAACAGGTTAAAATCTCAAATTAAGGAATCATTCCTTCATTCTATTCACACATCTTTCTTTGTCACACTACAATATGCTCATGCCAACCCAAACATGTAATTCTTATATGTTTATTAACATCACGACATAGTTTTCGATTAAATGTAACTTTCACATAACTAGTGTTTTCTTTTCTCAAAAGAAATGCTAAATATACATATTTCTTTTACTCATCATTTACTTACGGAGATGAATATTGATCCCAATTTAGCACGCTAGAACATCAAGTTAACAATTCACATTAAAATACATCGTTCCATGGAAATCCGAACTGTACATATTTTATTTTAATATACTAGTCGACTGCTCACCCGACCGGTCGACTGTACAGGTCATTTCCAATTCTCGAATTATCATAGTCCTTTTTCATTCGTTCATATTTTCTACACTATATACAACATGGAAGATATCAATTTAGCAATCATTCTATTACTACCACATTTCTTCTTTTTCGACGTTTCTTCACAATTAACATCTCAATCTCTTTACTAGAAATTCTTCATATTTATTTCTGTCTTTAATCATTTACCAACCATACGAATCCATATTTCGATTTGTTTATTTCAATGCAACACAAAGGCTCATTAAAACACATAAAGTAGCATGGTTTATCTACTAACTTTTGTGTATAGAATTTGTGACATAGATAATGAAATTTTCTTCAACAATCCATGACCATAATTAATTCACATAAAAATTAGGTTTTTACTAATCAAATCACATATAATTGCACACCCACATTCCAATCAATTTATAGCTCAATTTTTCAATTAAAATGTGTATTCTTATTAACCTTTTTCATGCATCATTTTTTCATTCTAATCTAGCATATATCCCTATTTAGAAATATAGAAAATTTACCCACCTCAAATGGAGAGATAAACACAATTAGCAACAAAAGTCCTTGCAACGCGAGTGCACCTCCTCCTAGACGACGCGCACACAAGCTTCCAAGCACACCCAAGCCGAGCTCCCTCTTGATGAATGCCGGCCTCCCCTCTTCTAGTTGCAAACATAGATCCCACACACTCTCAATCTTTTAACTCACAAAATATCCACTAGATAATATAATTGAACTATAGGTTTGGAAGAGAATAATTTTACACAAGAATAACTAGCCATTGGGGGGAGGGGGTATTTATACTAAAAATCAAAGAGAATGGAGGGCTAGGATCAAGTAGTTGGTTGTAAGATGGAGGGCTAGGATAAAAGTAGGAGTTGCAACAACTACCCACAACCAAGTAACCACCACACCATGATCACCATTACAATTTTCATTTCCCTCCAAAAAGATTACAACCGGCCTACTAGGAATGTGCATATTGCACGTGTACGTGTAGTGCACGTGCATGCAACTAGGCCAAAAAATTGTACATTAAATTTTTTGTATAAAAATAAAATAGTCTTCAAGTTGTATTCTACATGACAAGTTGTATAAAAATAGATTAATCCATGGGCTTTAGTTTATGGGCCAAAATACTTATTATAAAAAAAATAACAAATTAAATTAACTTTGGGCTTTTAAAAGAAAAGGTTTTTTGTCTAATTGAAAGAAGGCTTTATAGAAAAATAATTAAAGGCACATATTAAAATATCTTTACTCATCTTTGAAGAAAATATTTACCAAAAATATTGCACGTGCACACTACGTGCAAAATAAATAATTTTTCATTAAACGAAAAATCAGGGCATTACAGTTGCTATCTGACTTGTTGCTATTTTTAACTCCAACAAGTCAGAGAGCAAGACAAATTGTCTATCTTTTTGGTCAACTACCTAGGCAGTATAAACAATATAGGGGTGTTGCTCTCTGACTTGTTGCTATTTTTAACTCCAACAAGTCAGAGAGCAAGACAAATTGTCTATCTTTTTGGTCAACTACCTAGGCGGTATACACAATATAGGGGTGTTGCTCTCTGACTTGTTGCTATTTTTAACTCCAGCAAGTCAGAGAGTAAGAAAAATTGTCTATCTTTTTGGTCAACTACCTAGGCCATTGTTGGAGACAACGGCCTAGAGTATACACAATATAGGGGTGTTGCTCTCTGACTTGTTGCTATTTTTAACTCCAACAAGTCAGAGCGCAAGACAATTTGGATCACCTTAGTCCTACTACCTAGGCCGTTGTTAAAAATTATCTAGGTTATCTAGAGACAACGACCTAGGTTAAAAAAAAAATTATCTACAATTCGACACAGCAGCTGCAGCTGCTACACTTGATAATTTAACCCAAATTCTAAACACTTTCCCATCACCAGCATTCGCCAAATAAATTTATACGTACACCCGCCAAAATCACCAACCATAATTGACTATTAGTAATTAATAACAACAACATCAACTACACTTAAACTTACGAACAACAATTTCCACATTCTAAGTTACAACAGGGATAAAACCGAAAAAAAAAACTACAACAAACAAATTGTTTACGGTATTGGCTAAGAACCGGGCGTGTATGGCTGTGGTGCTCGCCTCTTTCGAGCAGGATTTGACGCCGGAACGGGATTGGCGACCCGGGGTTTTCTTCTTCTCCTCCCTCCTCTTGTTGTACGTCTCCAACAACCCTCTCCTCACTCTCTTCTTCCTGCTCTTGTTCTTCAGATGGATGTGAAGTTGAAGCTTGTTGTTCTCTCAGCACACGTTCCCGTTGTTGTCCCATCAGTCCGGCTGGCCTACCCCTCACGCTTTTACGTCGATTCCTCGGTAACCTTATAGTTCGATCCAAACGTTCAGCCTCTCCCAAAACATCCAAATTGGTACGGCATGAAGCGAACATCCTCGAAGCAAACCTCATCATAGCCGTGCCCGCATTACTTTTTAGTACGTCCGCGCATTCTTTTGCCATGTCCATTGTATTATCAATCCAAAACAAAAAACCAAAAAAAAAACCAATTACACAGATTGGGAAAAGTAAACAATTCAATAATTTTAAAATTAACAAACATTGAAAGAAATTTGAAGATTAAACTTACCACTGTACGTATAGCTGATGCCTTCGGCTGGAACATGGGTTGTGAACTAGAATAGGCCGGTGGTGGTTCAATCTCCCTTTCCTCAATTTCTCGTTGAACACCAGCAGGTAGTACTGTATCGGGAGAGATGTACAAACGTGTATATGATCTGAACCAAGTTATGTACTTCCCCTGCACTCTTCCATCATACTCTGGAACATTAATGAGTACAAGTTCAAACCGTTGCTCGTTCTATTCTGCAACGTGAACACGATGGAAATCTGCCCAATCATAAGTAGGCATGCGGCTGGTACCCCTCACGGCGTACTCATGATTGTATCGGTTTGTGCAGCTTGGGGGACTATCTTGTTGAAGACCAAACTGACGAAGGACTCTCTCCGGTCATGGGTGCTCCACTATACGGAAGTTGATGAGTGGAGCCGTCGTCAGTCAGAACTGCGACCCGGAGGTGCACATCGGTGGTAGTCTACCCACATGTTCGGGTGTATATGTCACCCAAATCACGAACTCTTCTCGTAGTTGGTCGAGCTCGTCTCTGTAGTACGTTAGTACACCTTTGGGATTGTCTTTATAACTCCGACTACCAGCCCAATATATCTATAATGGTGCTAACATATCAGGATTTTCTGGTTGGGCCATCCAACCGTCTGCCGGTCTCCTAATGCGGGGACGACCCAAGTACAGTCGCTCCCAAGACCAAATCTGTAACAAAACCATCGGTCCGGTCATCTCCATCCCATCTAGCGCTACAGAACACAACGACCTGCATAGCGTTGCCAACATGCAACTTCCCCAGCTGTACCGGCCAGCTAAGCCTAGGTCGATGAGCAATCGTAGATACATGAGGTGCAGCATATCCCCGGATGAGTTAGGCAAGAGAACCCCTCCGATCACTGTTAGAATATAAGCTCTGGTGTAGGACTGTACATAGTCGTTGGGCAATGCATTGGTCAATGTCCCATCAAAACGTCCCTTCAACCAAGATAGTCGGATTGATTGTCCTTGAAAAATATCCTTATCTTTCGCGACCTTCTCATCAAACTCTATACCGAGCAGTTCATTGCACAGCTCTATTTTATCAAAGTTTATATTACCTGTCACGGCCAACCCATCTATTGGAAGACCGGATATCATCGCTATATTCTGTAGCGACACCGTCATCTCTCCACCGGTAGATGGAACGTGTGCGACTCTGGCCTCCAGCACTCCATGAGTGCGAAGAGAAGTGCTCGGTCGAGTTTAACCTAACCCATCATGCTGATTCCGCAGAAACCGACCGCTACTAGGTACTCGACAATACGCGGGTGCACCTTCATGGTCTCGCGGGTGCAGAAATTACACCTCCGCGTCGCCCCACCCCACACTGCCGTGGATCTGTGACGGTCTTGCAAGGTCAGTTCACTAGCATATATTGGTCCTGGACCACGACGTCCTGTCATCGAAGAGGATGCACCAACCAACACGAACCAAAAAACATAATTACTATTAGTCTAATATCAATATCACTAAATACAAAATTAGGGACAATACAAATTAATAGTTCTCACATTCTCTGTGGAATGTTTCCCTCGTGCTTCCCGGGATGTCCTTCCGGTTTCCCTCGTTCTAGCCATTTCTCTGTAATAAAGTTCGTATATATAAAACTAATTATTCGCCGAAAATTAGCAAACACAAACCAACGAGATGCAAAAATTTCAAAAGTTCGCTTATACGCGTCAAAACAACACAAACGAGATGCAAAAATTTCTAAATTTTGCCGTCAACTAGGACACACCAAACACAAGCCAATGCAACTTGTAGAAGTGAGTTCCGACTCACGGTTTGAAATATACAGCCGTGTATCACTTTCACTCTTTAAAAAAGAGCGGGAAGCGATACATTGACGTATCTCTCAAACTGTGTATCGGAACTCGCAAATACAGATTGCATTACGTTGTGAATGGTTAGCCCAACCCACCTTAGGCTGTTTCATATTTTTTGGACTTTGTTTACGTATTTTTGTATTGAGACTGTACTAAAAAAGTTTCGAGGTAGATTGAAGTTTCTTCATGTACACATCAAAACAACACAAACGAGATGCAAAAATTTCAAAATTTGCTTGTTGGGTCGGGCTCCCCGCACACAAGCCAACGCAACTTGTACATGCGAGTTCTGACCCACGGTTTGAAAGATACGGCCGTGTATCGTTTTCACTCTTGAAAACTTCGCGAAAAGCAATACATTGACGTATCTTGCAAACCGTGGGTCGGAACTCGCATGGACAGGTTGGTATGAGTTGTGAGTGGCGAGACCAACCTACTCGCACAGTTTTGTATTATTTGGACTTCGTTTAAGCAATTTTCTATTCATAACATATTCCACAAATTCCGAGGTGGATTAAAGGTGTTTCATATACGCGTCAAAACAACAAAAACGAGAAGGAAAATTTCCTAAATTTGGCCGTCAAGTCTGGCACACCAAACACAAGCCAGTGAAACTTGCAGAGGTGAATTCTGACTATCGGTTTGAAAGATACGGTCATGTATCGCTTTATATCCGTTGTATTGAATAAAACTGATAAACGAACGTATCTCATAAATCGTGAGACGGAAATCGCCTCTACAAGTTCCGTTACCTTCTACGCAGTGAGTCTGACCTACTCGTAAAATTTTGAAATTTTTGGATCTCGTTTGTTTCCTTTTTCCTATATTCCACAACTACAACTAACACTACATCTACAAAAATGTCAACAAAATATATACAACATACATGATCAGAGCTAATTGTATACTCTCTAAATTATAGACTACTACGCATAATACAAAAAAATCCAGCTCCAAAATTGGAAAAAAAGATCAATAAATTAACATAGTTCATTATAGTAAATTGGGATTAAGTAAATACCTGGTCCAAAGAGTGAGATAGAGAGTTGGCGAAGATGTGAGAAGCTGCTGCACACTGTTGTAGAGAAATGAAGGAAATTTGTGCTAGGGTTTAGATGATTTGGGAATTTAGATGTGAAGTTAGGGTTTGCTGTATTCAGGAAAGGAAGAGAGAGATAGAAAGCTTTCCACAAGAGAGGGAGATCGAGAAGAAAAAGAAATCGATGCCAAGGAGTTGGGGGAGTGAACTAGGGTTTGGGGATGGGTTTCGGGAGTTCGAGAGAAAGAGAGAGAGTCTGTGACGAAGACAGAGTGAGGGAGATTTGGGTATGTACAAGTGTTTGGAAAAACACTTGTACATACCTAGGCCGTTGTTGCCAACAATGGCCAAGGTATGTTTTTTTTATAAAAAAAACAACCTAGGCCTAAGTGATTTTTTCGACAAAAAAAAAACTCCATGCCAAAAAAATGCTAAGTCTGAAACATTTTTTGGCGTGAAATGACGAAAATACCCCTCCGCTTTTCTCAGCGTTAGTAGGAGACCTTAGCGGATCTTGATCACAGCCGCTGAGCTGATCAAGATCATGCTAGATCGGACGGTTGAGATGGGCGTTTTCCAACCCATTGAAAACGAACCCGTTTTCAATGGAGCAAAACCTATATATATATATATATATATATATATATATATATATATATATATATATATATATAGAGAGAGAGAGAGAGAGAGAGAGAGAGAGAGAGAGAGAGAGAGAGAGAAAGTAAAATAAATAAATAAATAAATAAATAAATAAATAAATAAAGAGTTGTTTTGGAGAGATTTGAATTTGAGTTTTGGGAAAAACTTTTGGGGGGAAAAATGTGTTTTGTGAGATTAGATCTGAGCCTTTGATTTTGGGGGGATTTAGTTTTCTTTGTCTATGGAAACATGAATTTTTATACTCTAATTTATAATTATTTTTCAACATATACTAATGAAAACATGGACTTTTATTTACAACTAATTATTGTCATACTATTCAAACTTGAGCTATATAATTGTTGATTTACTGTTTACAAAACTTTTTATATGCTGTATCGTTCTGAAGATGTGTCGTAGGCACGTGCCCACGGGAAAATCTATCTATATTATCTATATAATAAAACACAAAGAAAGATATCAAGTGTCTCTCGTTCAATAGGATTGAAATCAGTGGTCTAGATCTAACCTCACAAAATATATTTTCCCGCCCAAAACTCAAATTCAAATCCTCCCAAAACAACTCTTTTATTTATTTATTTCTCTCTCTCTCTCTCTCTCTCTCTCTCTCTCTCTCTCTCTCTCTCTATATATATATATATATATATATATATATATATATATATATATTTGCTCAGAAATTTATATATTCAGATTTCAGATTTGTAAATTTTCAGATTTTTTATGCATTTTTTAATGCTCATGTTACATTAAAAATAACAAATATCTCATTAATAGTTAAATTTTATCATTTTCCACGCTCAAAATTCTAAGAAGTTGGATTTTACACCCCTATTTATAATTATTTTTCAACATATACAAATGGAAACATGGACTTTTATTTACAACTAATTAGTGTTTTACTATTCAAACTTGAGCTACATAATTGTTGTTTTACTGTTTACAAGGCTTTCATATGCTGTATCGTTCCGAAGATTACGGCACGTGTCCACGGGCAAATCTAGTATATAAATAAAAATAAAATAAACAGTTTGTGGTCACAATAAATTTTCCTGTGGGCTGTGGGACCCACTTGAGCTGATAAACCTGCAAGTATTTCTGTGGGGTGTTTGGTCTGATTGAAAACCAAACAACCAAGTGGACCTCTTTTTTGGGCCCACCTTTGTCAGTTGTGTTTGGAATTTGCCACACTGGTGGGCTCCCAAGCCCATGACTTGAGCTCTTTGCAATCTCCAGTCCTCAACCCAAAGTAATTTTCTGAATTTTTTCAAATTGAGTTTTATTTTTCTAAAAACAAAATTTCATAGAGGAACACTTACCAAACTTATTTCACAGATAGACTAGTTATTATCATATCAACTTAAGCTGTAGTTTAGAACCACGACCACTACCACTGGCTTCTTCTGAAAAATTTTCTTTCAGTCATTACCAATTGCGGCAACAGTTTAAATATTGGCCGCAATTGAGAATATCAACTTGAGACAGAGCATAGAGCCAAGTCTTAGAGCAGAGAACAAAGTTGAAATTGTTGAAGAAGAGGCCTCAGTTCCAAACTGCGGCCCTTTGTATGTGTCGGCCTACGCTATACTTTTGTTTCACATACAGAAAAATGGAAATTGAAGTATAGTGTAGGCCACAGTTGGGAACTGCGGTCTACATATTGAGAGGGTCGCAGCTGGAAATTGTGGCATCTCCTTCAACAATTTCGACGAGATAGTACTTCTATGGTCTAAGACTTGACTCTATTTCTCAGAAATTTGAGACTGTTGCTATTTCCAATTGTGGCCAATATTTAAATTGTTGTCGCAGTTGACAATAGCAACAAGAAAGAAATTCTTGTAGAAGAAGCTGTCGTTGGAAACTAGCCGCAGTTCCCAACTGCGGCTTAAGCTAACGTGGCAATAACCAACCCACCGAATACTTAGCAAGTATGCTCCTATGGTATTTGATTTCCAAAGCAGGCTTATTTGAGAAAAATTAGTAAACAGAAAAGTATAATACTCTACCTCTGTTTACCAAAAAAGAAAAATGATATTCTTATTTTTGAATTACTTTTCATTTTTTTCTATAGAAATCTAGGAGCAAGTTGTAATTATTAAGGGTGCCAATTTTGTTCGAATGAGTCGAATGACCATGCAACTTGATCCAAACTTGGGCCAAAATTTTTAATATGGATCCACCGAAATGCATGGTTAGCTTACTTGAACTGCGGCCTCTGTTATTTTTAGGCTGCAGTAGAAAACTACGACTTCTATTTAACACATTTTTACTTGAAAAAATTTGTCTAAGACTCAAATTTACTTTAGGCCAAATATAAAATGAACTAAGGCTGCAGTTTCCAACTGCTGCCTCTGTTATTTTTAGGCAGCAATTGGAAACTGCGGTCTCTATTTAACACATCTTTCCTTGAAAAAATTCGTCAAAATCAAAAGTCACATTAGGCAAAATATGAAATGAACTAAGGCCGCGGTTGGGAACTGAGGCACCGAAAAAAAAAAAAAAATTTAAAGAGGCCGCAGTTCCCAATTGCGGCCTCACAATCGAACAGGCCGCAGTTTCCAAGTGCGAGTGGTCCATTTTCAAAATTAGTTTTGAAAGTAGTCTATTTTTGTTAGGGAGGGGGGGGGGGGGGATTTGTAAAACTCGGAGGGCGAGAGAATTTGTGGAGTTAGAGATTTGGCATTTCTTTTGAAAGTATTTGAAAAATGGGCTAGTCTTCAGAATATTTACCAATTAGAGCTAGTTTTCAAATTAATTTCTATAGAAAATATTTACCAATTAGGGCTAGTTTTCTAATTAATTTCTATATTTTCTACAGGATGTGTAACTTTTTTGTAATTTTAAATTTTACTTTTGGAATATTTTCTATTTGATCTATCTAATTATTTTTTTTACTACTTAAATTATAATAAATCTTTTGAGAAATTTATGTAAGAGTTACTTACTTAAAAACCTTGCTCTGATACCAACAGGATGTGGGGCATGAAGTAAAACGAAATAAACAGAGTATCAAAAAACTTTTAAAATGATAGTTTTCTGTAAAATAATATTCTTGGAAATCATGTGCATTATCTGTTGAATTCTAACTGCGGAATAAACTCAACAACGACGACGAGATGTAAGAACTATAGAATCAAAACAAGAGAACAAAAAACAATCAAAAGCAACACACAAGAACACACAAGATTTTTATCGAGATTCACCCAAACAATGACTACTTTCCCGCGCAGAGGCACTTCTGCAATTTCCACTAGAAATATGAAGATTAGGTTTACAAATCTCTCAAGAACTTACCACCAAGGTGTAGGGTTTCTCTCTATCTCCCTCTCTCTTAATGACGGCTGTAGATCTCTCTTTTTCTTTTCAGTTAACCCTAAAATCGTACACAATACAATATATATAGGATTCCACAACTCTAATCACAGCCGTTCATCTATGCAGCGTCGGGACGGTCGACCGGTCTTCTCTCTCGACTGCACGAAATCCAACAGAGAGCAGATCGGTCGACTGTGCAGTCGACCGATCATTCCATCAAGCTACAGAGTTGAGTCAGAGAGCGGGATGGTCAATTGCGCGGTCGACTGGTCTTCTTGCTTGGGTGGTCGGAGGGTGCGGTCGACTGCAACTCTGCTGTGGCCACTTTCTACTATTGACCTGTTGCTCCCACTTCGACTCTCCTTCCCGACTATCTTCTTCAACTCATTATCGTGTATTGGATCCACAAACCCCAACAATCTCCCACTTGGAGACATATACACAAAGTCTCTAACCTGTTCTTCATTCTTCTATTGGCCTATTCTAGGCCTGTGCCTCTGCAAGTCTCCTCAACAATTAACCTGGAGACAATCCGATAGCGGTATAGCAAAACTGATGTTTCTTGCTATACACCACCTTAGTGAGCATGTCCGCCGGATTTTTAGTACCAAGAATCTTAGTGAGCTTCAACCATTTCTTTTCAACCGCCATTCTTACAAAATGATACCTCATTTGAATATGCCGAATCCTAGAGTGATATGCCGAGTTTTTCGCCAAGAAAACTGCACTTTGACTGTCACACCATAGTTCACCTATGAGTTGCTTCCTGCCTAACTGTTTCATAAGATCCGAAATCCATAACATGTCTTTCGTCGCTTCTGTAAGTATCATATACTCTGATTCTGTGGTCGATTGTGCTATAACCTTTTGTAACTGTGAAGCCCAACTAACAGCTATTCCACCAACTGTAAATACATACCCTGTAGTACTTTTGCAACCATCACGATTGTCCAAAAAGTCCGCATCTACATAACCATGTATATGCAAAGAATCTCCCCCAAAATAATAAGAGTGATCTGAAGTACCTGCTAGATATCTAAGAATCCACCTTACTGCATCTCAATGCTGTTTACCTGGATTCTTCATGTAACGGCTGACCACTCCCACTGCTTGTGCGATGTCTGGTCTTATAGACATCATCGCATACATCAAACTCCCAATGGCTGAGGCATAAGGAATAGCAGCCATTTCCTCCATCTCTGCCTCTGTCTTAGGACACAAGTCCATTGATAACTTGAAGTGAGCAGCCAAGGGACAAGTGACTGGCCTCGTGCCATCCATGTTGAATCTCTTCAACACCTTCTTCACGTAGTCCGCTTGAGATAACCAAAGCTTCTTGCTTCTCCTGTCTCTACTGATCTTCATGCCGAGGATTTGTTTTGCTTCACCCAAGTCCTTCATTGAAAACTCCATAGCTGGCATCTTTTTCATTTCCTTGATCTTCTCTATACATGAACCTGCCAACAACATGTCGTCCACGTACAACGCCAAGATAGCTGTATCATTGTTTTCATATCTACGAACATACACACAATGATCCGTTTCGCATCTATCGAAACCTTTTCCTTTCATGAAGTAATCAAACTTCAAATACCATTGCTGCGGTGCTTGCTTGAGCCCATAAAGACTCTTTTTCAATCGACATACCATGTCTTCCTTTCCTTTAGCTTCAAAACCTGTGGGTTGTCTCATGTACAACTTTTCTTCGACATCACCATTGAGAAATTTTGTCTTCACATCCAACTGCTCTAAGTGCAAGTCTTCAACTGTCACAATACTGAGTAGAACCCTAATAGAAGCCATCTTCACAACCAGTGCAAAGATCTCACTATAATCGACACCTTCTCTTTGAGAGAATCCTTTCACCACAAGTCTTGCCTTGTACCTCTTACTACCATCTGCCTCATCTTTGAATCTAAAAACCCATTTGTTCATAAGGGCGCGCTTCCCTACAGGTAACTTGGTCAACTCCTAAGTTTGGTTCTGTTCCAAGGAGTTTATTTCGTCCCTCATGGCTGACTCCCATTGAATTCGAGCCTCATCCCTCGAAGCCTCCTCACGAGTCTCTAGCTCCCCTGAATCCGTGTACAGAACATGCTCGTGAACAACACTAGCTAATGGATCAAATATCCTGGTTGGCCTCCTCTCTCGTGTCGATCTCCTCAATGTGGGTACCGGTTACCGACTGGTTCAGGTTCTCCGAACTGTTCTGACTGTACCTGTTTGTCTTGGATAACCTGCTCATTCCCAATAGGCTCACCATGAGCCTCCTGTGCTGTCTGTGGTATCTGTACCTGCTGCTGCACTGTAGGGCCCCCACCACTAGGACCGCCTTCAGAATCTGAATCTGAATCTGAGTTTGAGTCTGAACCCCAATCTGATTCTGAACTGGTTGTACTATCTTGACCTATGTGCCTGTCCTTGTATAGAACCTCCTCATTGAACACTACATTCCTGCTGCGAATGACTTTGTTATCCACAAAATCTCAAAGCCTGTAACCATACTCATCGCCGCCGTAGCCAATGAACACACACCTCCTGGACTTAGAGTCCAACTTCTTTCTTTTTCCCCTGTCAATTAGTGCATATACCATACAAACATACACTTTCAAATGCGAATAATTAACAGTTTTACCTGACCATAGTTCTTATGGAATGGCCTAATCAAGGGTACTAGACGGGCAACGGTTAATCAAGTACACTACTGTATCAACTGTAGCGGTCCAAAGATGGACCAGAAGACCCACATGAAGTCTCAGCATCTTGTCCTTTCGAGTATCGTGCAGTTCATCCTTTCTGCTACACCATTCTTCTGTGGAGTTTTAGGAACTGTCTTGATTCCTCTGATACCTTCCTTTACCAGATAGTTAACAAACTCTTTGTTTGTGTACTCACCTCCATTGTCTGACTTGATTTCTTTCACCTTGCAACCCGTCTCATTCTCAACCCTGGCCTTTCAAGCTCTGAATACCTCAAATACTTCTGATTTCTCACGAATTGCATAAACCCAAACCTTTCTTGTAGCATCATCTATGAATGTGACGAAGTATCTCTTACCACCATAAGAGAATTCCTAAGCTGGACCCCACACATCTGTATGTACAAACTCTAGCTTTGCAAGCTTCTTCTCATGCCCACCCAACTGAAAGCTAATTGACTTCTGTTTGCCCATCACGCAATTCTCACAAAAATCCATCTCAACCTTCTTCAGCCCCGGTAGAAGATCCCTAGAACAAAGCTGCTTGACACCCTTTTCACCAAGGTACCCCAACCTGACATTCCATAGAATTGAAGAGGAACTACCCACTGATGCTGTAGCAATGATATCACCTGAATCACCTCTCCTGAGTAATTACAATGTGTCACCACACTTTCCTTTTGCCACCAACCTGGCACCTGTAGTCACCTTCCATTCTCCATGCCCAAAAGTTGTTGTAAATCCTTCTTTGTTTAGTTTGCTAGTCAAGATCAAGTTTTTCTTCAAGCTCGGAATATGTCTTGTATCATACAAGACCAATTGCCCACCACTGCGAGCCTTCACTCTCACAGTGCCTCTACCCACAACTGGACATATCTACCCATTATCAACTGAAACTGCACCAAAATCACCTGTCCTGTAATCCTCAAAAACATCCCTCATAGGGGTACAATGATAAGAAGCACCCGAGTCTACACACCAATCATCTTGCAAAATATTGAATCCAACAGATAAACACAATTCATCTAGACGTGGTTCAATACTTACCACATTGGCTACCTGTGACCTTGCTTGCGCTTTCTTATACTCCTTGCATTGGTCTCTCTTCTGTCCTGGCTTCTTGCAGTACCAACATTCACCTTTGCGATGTCCTGTTCTTGACTTGGAACTATGATTCCTACTTTGCGAACTCCCTCTGTTGTTACTTCTACCACGGTTATCAACTGACAGCATAGTATTGCTAGGATATGACACCGAAGTCTCTCCATGTCTCTTCCTCCTTGCATCCTCATTCATGATGCTGCTTATAATATCCTTTAGGATTGTCGTATCATTCATGGTGCTAGTAATAGTCTGCTCTACTGTGTCGTAATAGCATAACTATCGGGAAGACTGGATAGCAATAACAACGATTGTGCCCTCTCCTCAAACTTTAAACCCGACGATTCCTTCTGATTGTAGACCATACAGAAGTTGTTGATGTGCTCAGCAACCGAACCCCTTTCTGACAACTTCAAGTTAACCAACTTCTTTAGATGTAAGATCTGGTTCGCTGCATTTGGCTTCTCAAACATATCTGTCAATATCTCCATTACCTCTTTTGTGGTTCTTGCCTTCTCAATATGAAATAGTGCCTTCCTACTCAGCGACAACTGAATCTGCCCAAGCGCTTTCTGATCCAATCTATTCTAGCCTGCCAATGCTACTGGATCGACCTCCACCCCCTCTGGCTTCACGCCAAACAACGGATCATCTAAATCCTTTTGTCGGAGATACGCAATCATTTGGATCTTCTACATTGTGAAATCCATTCCATCGAACTCCTTGACTCTACTCTTGTTCCCCATCTCAATCAAGACTACCAACCTGGAGCTCTGATACCACTTTGTTGAATTCTAACTGCAGAATAAACTTAACAATGACGACGAGATGCAAGAACTATAGAATCAAAACAAGAGAACAAAGAACAACCAAAAGCAACACACAAGAACACAAAAGATTTTTATCGAGGTTCACCCAAACAATGGCTACTTTCCCGCGCAGAGGCACTCCTGCGATTTCCGTTAGAAATATGAAGATTAGGTTTACAAATCTCTCAAGAACTCACCACCAAGGTGTAGGGTTTCTCTCTATCTCTCTCTCTCTTAATGATGGTTGTAGATCTCTCTTTTTCTTTTCAGTTAACCCTAAAATCGTACACAATACAATATATATAGGATTCCACAACTCTAATCACAGCTGTTCAACTATTCAGCATCGGGACGGTCGGCCGGTCCATCTTGACGGTCGACTGGTCTTCTCCCTCAAATGCACGAAATCCAACAGAGAGCGGATCGGTCGACTGCGCGGTCGACCGGTCGTTCCATCAAGCTACAGAGTTGAGGCCGAGAGCGGGACTGTCGACTGCGCGGTCGACCGGCCTTCTTGCTTGGGCGGTCGGGGGGTGCGATCGACCGCGCGGTCGACCGTAACTCTGCTGTAGCCACTTTCTACTCTTGACCTGTTGCTCCCACTTCGACTCTCCTTCCCGACTATCTTCTTCAACTCATTATCGTGTATTGGATCCACAAACCCCAACATTATCAATCTCAAAAATATTAAAGTAATCAAGCATAAGTTCAAAATCTCTCGTAGCTTCTAATTTAATTTATCTCTGATATTTCACTACCACTATCATATGGGGGTTCTTCGGGTTCTTCCATATGTTCATTTCCTTCCTCAATATGTTCGTTTCTTCTAGAAATTGTCTATATGCTGTTGTAGGACTCCAGATATAACTATCAATTTCTTCATTTTCCTAAAATAATAAAGATCTTTCATAAAAAGTTAGATCATCTATTATTTGGATATTTATATTGCTAGTTTCTCCAGGATTTATATGATTTATTGTTATAATTATTACTCGTTGTACACTAAAGAAAATTAATTTGAACTCATAAAAATCATTCATGCTTGTTACTCTATGAGGATAATAAACATAAAAAACTAACATTTTATCACTTACTTGATAGTTAGTCATTAATTCATAAATTTTTGAGACAAGATTGAAACTATTATTATCCATTATTCTTTTTTAGCGATAGTGATTTAAAACAATAAGTATGAAATCAGGAGTAGATAGAGATTTCTAAGGAAACCATAAGAATCAAAACAAAATGGCCCACCATGCTTCCGACCAAGTTAAACTTCTTTGAGTTGCTCTGTACCGGTTACTACCAGTGGATAAAATATCTCTGGTATGCACCCCGATTTCAGTGCTCCTTTTACGTTCCTTCCATCTCATGACTACTATGCTCTTCAAGAGAGATTCATCCAGGAGATACATTTGGAACAACTAGTAGTACTTCAGTACTGACAACCACAACCTAGCTCGTTTCCTGCTACTAGGTGTATAGCTTAATTATAGAAGGTTACAAATGGGTCTTTTTGCAAGATTCTTCTGGCAGAGCCTTACAAAACTCTCTCTGAGGCTAAAAGATTAATTATTCATACTTATATTGTACAAGAGCAAGAAAGATAGTCTTTATTAATTCCCGACTTCTTACAAACTCTTCTTACAAGCTTATATGGAGTTTCTCCTTCCTAAATCTTATGCCTCTCCTTTACTCAGCCTCTTCTTTTATAAAGGGATGACTTTACATCAGTTACAATTATTGTTCAGATTACATCACTACTTACATCATAGGTAAATAATTGAATCTATTACTTACGTCACTGATTACATTAAAAATTCTTTTATGGCCGACATCTTCACATGCTTCACATCAGAAATAACTCTTCATCAGCCTTATCTTCTTCTTTCTGCACTGTCTACTTTTATGCTCTGGTTCCATCCTCATCAATCTACAATAGTGGATAGCTGTCTCTTCTGTCATTGTCATGACTTCTTTATTTAGAATTTGATACTAGCTGTCTCTGGTTGATTAATCTTTGATATGTTGTAAATCATTAGTTTTTGTGGGTTAGGGATATCATAGATCCATATGTTACTGTGTCTATTTTGTATATCCTTCAGTTTACAATTGTACCGCTAAATCTGGTGTGGGGGCAAACAGATAGAATTTATGGATTCTTAGGAAAACCGAATAGCAAACCTGGAACCTTTCCATCGGAGTTTGACCGTTGACTCTCGCCGTTAACCTGTAAAAAGTGCGAGACACCGAGGTTGATCCCGGCGATGCACTCTCCGACGCTCAAGTCAGTAATCAGAAAAGATTATGAAAGAGCGTAAACTGGCAAAAGATTGATTACCTCTTAATGGTGGTGGATGGGGGGTATTTATAGCCGCCTTTGGGATTAGATTAGGAATGTAATCCCTAGTTTCCCAGTGAAAGGATAGATGTGAATCAGGGTCATTGATTAGGATTAATCAGAAACCCTAATTCTATCCAGCTGGACCGAGTTTGCTGTGGGTTTGAATCCGCACCCAGTTGAGGTGGATCTGTTCGTGGGTTATTTGGTCTTAGGAGAGAAGACCCAGTACCTGTTTTAGACCCATTTGTAAGTGAAATCACCATTTTACCCCCAAGCTTTGAGATTCGCGCATGATTTGGACGGTTCCGATTTAGCCCCATTTTTAGCCATATCACGAGCCCCCCACTCCCGAAGACTAAGTTTTATCAGTCTTTGAGGAGTAGTTTTACTGTTCTAATCGCTTGCGGAGTTGTATCGGAGTCCAGATAGGAGGCGTCGAATCCTTGTGTGAGGGACTATGGTAATTGTTGAGTTAGTTGCGTGCCCTAGGTTGCTCTTGGGCTTTCCTGGACTTCTGGCAATTTTTCTTAATTTTAATCTATTTTTCGGACTATTTATTTAATTTCGTGAAGCATTGATTCGTTTTTCGGGGGTCTTAATTAATTCTTCTAAGCAATAATTATTTACCCAGAGGCTTCAAAATTTTTCCCCGAGTTTATAATTATTTTTTAAAATTTTTAATTAATTTCCCCAAATTTTTAATTATTTTTTTTGCAATTTTTAAATAAATAAACCAATTTTAATGGATAAAAACTGATTTTTAATTCTGAATAATGACATGGCGAGATCTGGGCCGCTCATCTCGTGTTGGCGCGAATTTCTGAATGATCAGACGGTCAGGGTCGCTCGGCACCATTTTCTCCGTATGAGCAGCTCGGATGGCTAGTTGCTCGGATTCCGAGCGATATAGCTCGGCGTCATTTTCTTCGTGTAAGCAGCTCGGATAGCCAGTCGCTCGGATTCTAGTTTCCGAGGGACGTGGAGCGATTTGAGCCATCCATCAAGTCAGGGAGCGAATTTTGAGAAGATCCGATGGCTTTTATCGCTCGGCTTTCTTTTCTCCGTGTGAGCAGCTCGGATCGCCAGTCGTTCGGATTCCAATTTCTGAGGGACGTGGAGCGATCTAAGCCGTTGATCACGGTGCGGATCTCGAGGGTGGGTTCAGATCACGAGAAAGTGCTATCTTGTCGTTTTGTAGGCATGGCGTGATCTGAACCGTCTAATCGAGATCTTGCACGAATTTTGGGGAGAAAGTTGTTTTTCTCCGATTCGCAACTCAGATTGGCAGTTGCTCGGATTCTGTGTGACTTTCTCGTGTGAGCGGCTCGGATCGCTTGTCGCTCGGATTTTGGTTCCGATGGACGTGGAGCAATCTGGACCGTTGATCACGGTGCGGATCTCGAGGGTAGGCTCAGTTCTTGAGAAAATGCTATCTTGTCGTTTTTTGGGCGTGACGTGGTCTGAACCGTCTGATCGAGATCTTGCACGAATTTTGGGGAGAAAGTTTTTTTTCTCCAATTCGCAGCTTGGATTGGCAGTTGCCCGGATTCCGAGTGACTTTCTCGTGTGAGTTGCTCGGATCGCCTGTCACTTGAATTTTGGTTCCGAGGGACATGGGGATATCTGAGCGCTTCTTAATTGCTAAGCAGAGAGTCTCGGTGTCATTGGGCTTTAGGCATAGCCGAGCGGTGCAGTTTATACCGAACCGTCGCCACTCTTCTGAATGGTTGCCGGTCTTCGCCACTTAGTCGTTTGGGCTTCTTTAATGCTTTGAGGGGAGGCCCAAGAGTTGCGACTTTACGTTACTAAGCCCAAGAGTCTCTTCTTTTACTATAAGTTTTCACCACCCTCACCCTTTACCTCATTCTTCACTTTCATTTCTTACTTTCACTTTTACTCTCTACTAGAGAAGTTTTTGCTCTCGGGTGGCGCTACTAGCTGTCGCGGCAAGGCGATTCTAGACTCCGGCGATCTTTTTCGGCCATTCACCTCACTTCAAGGTTAGTCTCTCCCCTTATCCTTAGAAAATGGTTATGTTTTTTTCTGAGGATGAGACCCCCACCCGGACCAAGACATTGGTCGAGCAATGACGATTAGGCCGAGCAAGGGAAAGAAGGTTGCCGAGCCGGTCGGGGTGACGACAATATTTGAGGACCCAAAGACAGCAGGAGAGTTGGGTCGGCACCCATCGGTTCTATCTAGTGTTGGCGGGGTTCGAAGTTATCCTGAAGATATCTTGGAGAAGGTGACGCAGGGTACGGCTCCGTCATACGAGGAGAATGATCCGAGGGACCCTTCCGAAGTGGATCAGATCTCCTCAATCTTGACTGAGGCAGACCTGCATCGGATCAGGAGTGGGTTCCGGATCCCCAAAGAGTATGTGCTTCTACTCCTCGGCCCCGGTGTCCGAGCATGCACGGCAACTTCGGCTAATACTTGCGTCTTTCCGTATGACGCACTGAACGCCGAACTTTGGCTGCCACTGCACCCCTTCGTGGTCGAGGTGCTGCCGTGGTATGGACTGAGTCCCATTCAGTTCATGTCGAACATGTGGTGGCACATCATTATGTTCATCCTTTAGTGCCAAGAGATTGGCGTGCAGTCGGAGATGGTTGTGCTTCGAAGCCTCTATCGCATCTGTCAGATGAGTAATATGGAGGAGAGGTACTATCTGTCGCCGAGGAAGGGCGTGAAGTTTATCGAGAACCCGAACTCGATCAAGCACTGGAAGGAGAAGTACTTTCTCATCCATGCTCCCGAACTGTGGGTCTTTCCAACGCCGTGGAAGATAGGGGTTCCAAAGTGGGCGAAGAAGGAGCCCGTGCTCACTAAAGAAGAGGAAGAGGTGGTGGAGAAGCTCCTCGGACTTCTGACCCTCAGTTGGAAGGACATTACCGAGGGGGTCTTGTTTCGTGGGGGTCTCAATCCGATCGACCACAGTATGCTTTCTCTTCTGTTCTCACTTTAGTCTTCTTTTTAGGTTAATCTTTTCTAACTCTTTTGCTCGGCTTTTTTCAGAAAGCCCCAGGATGGACTATAGGGGATTGATGGCCAAGGCTCGCGTGGCGAAGGAGCAAGAGTCGAGGAAGAGGAAGAGGAAGAGGACTGTAGCAGGACCTCAGGGGGGCCGAGCTGCGAAGGTCCCCTCGGCCTCCCCGGTCGTTGTGGAGCTGGTGGTCGAGGCGCCTTCGGGTGCACCCGACCAAGGCCCTTTGGAGACGCCCGCCCCAACTCCCTCAGAGGTGCCTGCTCAAGCTGCTCAGGCCGATGCACCCGGGTCGTCGAGCAGGGCATTTACCGTGGGTGCTGCCTTGGCTCTTGAGGTCCCACCCCTCACCGCCGAGGATGAGAAGATCTTCACCGAGGAGCATAAGCGCCTCTTCATCCCTGACTGGCAGGTGATGAAGGTGGACGGGTTCCTCAGTGACGGGGGCATCTGTATGCAGGCGGTGAAGCACCTGCCGACCCCCAAAGACCGAGCCGCGATGAAGGCGGGTTCTGTAGGCGACGACGCCATGCAGATAGCTTGGAACATAGTGTCGGTGAGTAAAAATTTTCTCAAAAACTTTTCTAAGTTTTTTCGTTTGGGAATAACAGTTTCTCTAGTGTCGTTTGCAGACTCTCTGCCACTTCAGTCACTTGCTCGAGGAGTTTGCGAACCAAGAGAAGGAGATGAAGGTGCTGAATGATTAGGAGAGGTCGGAGCGCGCCAAGGTGGTCAAACTATTCAAGACCGAGCAGCTACTCTCTGCTTCGAGTGCGGCCGAGGTGGCCGGTCTTGAGGCAAAGCTCGCCGAGGCTCTAAAGCACTCAGCTACCGAGGCTGCCAAGGTCGGAGCCTTGGAGAAGGAGAAGCCTCGTCTTGAAGAGGAGCTGTCCAAGGCGTTGAGGGAGTCCAAGGAGGCTCGAAAGGCGTCCGAGGAGGCATTGAGCAACCAGGCGTCGAGGGTGGCGGCAGCAGAGCAGGCCATTCGGGACGAGGCCGAAGCCCACATGTTCAAAAACATGGAGGAGGCCTACGCCCAAGCACTGCAGCATGTGGTAGCTCGCACCCCCGGGTTCGACATCTCCTCTTACTACTTTTATGACCCCATAGAGGGGGAGGACCAATTGCCCCTGGCCAATCTTGCAGCCGAGCAGGAGGACAAGGAAGCCGAGTACGAAGCCGAGGACGAGGTGAACACTGAGGGGGCGATAGTCACCGTGCCGAGTGATGACGCTCCGGAACACCATCACGAGGTGGACCCTTGACATAGTGACCTCTTTTCTCATTCTTTTCGCTTCTTCTTCTTCTTTTGGTTGTAACGCCTAACTGCGGACTGGCCACCACTTTTGTGTACATTTTGAATTTTAGTGAAACGATTCACCTTTTGAAATCTTGGCCGAAAGTTTGAAATTTTTTGACTTGTGTTCGTCTTGTTTTGAGATTTTGCTGTATTAAGGGTGGTGATACTATTGTTGAAATTTTTCTGAAGCATTGTGAACACTTTTTGTTCGTTGAAGACAACTTAAGTGTTGAAGACTCCTTTTGATATTCTTTCACTTCTCAGGTCAAGTCGAGTTTAGCAGCTGAGGTTTCTCGCCTTCGCACTGAATTGAAAACGGCGAAGAGGGCCCTCTCTCGTAGCCGAGAGTTCTTCCTCAAAAGCGAGTTGGATCTAGAGGATGTCAAGGCAACGGCGAAAGGGTATTTCTCCAAGTTGAAACAACTACGGAAGCGGTCTTGCGAGGTTCGCCTTGAAGGTGAGGTGGAGTTGCTCCGAAAGGCGATGTTCGATGTTACTCGAGCGGAAGGTGATCTTGTGGAGGAAGTTCAAGATTTGAAGATAGCCGAGGAAGAACTTTTGGCGGAGGAAGATGAGTTAGCCTTGGCAGTGGGTAAATTGATGGCCGAGCGCGACGAGTTGACGGCAAAGGTTGATGAGTTGAGGAGGGTTACGGTTGACAGAAGTATCGAAGTGTCCACCTTCGTCGAATCATTGCCGATAGCTCTAGCGCCGGAGGCTCTGCTCGGCTCCCTCACTTTAAGATATCTGTGAAGGACGACTCTTTGAAGGATCGGATTGTCGAGCTCGAGGAGGAAGTCGCTCGACTCAAGCCTCAGCCAGTAAGAATCAACGTTCGGAGCACGTCGTGTACGCGCGAAGAGAGTGAGAGCGGAATCTCTTTTTACGAGCTCGCAACTCATTCGCCTGTCGTTAGTCGGATCCCGACCGATGCTCAAAGTGGGGTGGCAGCCTCGTCTAGTGGCGCTTCGGTTGGGGCCACGGTCAGAGACAGTGCCGAAGAGGCATCCCGGTCCGTTGGCCTACGGACGAGCTCCGAAGTTAGGAGACGCCGTCCCCGAGTGTCTTTGAACCGAAACATCCCCATTCCGAAGAAGCATTGAATAAGATACTGTAATTATGCTTCTTTGAGTTTTTGTAGCGCCCCGTAGTAGTAACTTGATCTTGTAATTTGGGTTCCTTTGTCGAACTTTTTAATGAAATGAAAGCTCGTTTTCTTTCTGATGTTCGTGTGTTGGACGTGCATGGTAGTTCGATTCGAAATGAGTCATAAGAAACAAACGTTAGCTCTTTTAAGTACTTTTCTCCCATGTCTAGTCTAGTTGTAGAAATTTCGCGCACGTCGAAGGTTGTGGGAGCAATTCCGAATGGCGAACTACTTCTAGCTCGCTTAAGAGCGAGCTTGTAAAGCTGAGTCGAGCCAAGTGTTGGACTCTGGACTAGTTGTTTGAGTATGTCTCAACGGTTGTGGGAGCAGTTCCGAATGGCGAACCACTTCTAGCTCGCTTAAGAGCGAGCATGCAAAGCGGAATCGAGCCAAGTGTTGGACTCCGAACTCGTCGTTTGAGTATGTCTCAACGGTTGTGGGAGCAGTTCCGAATGGCGAACCACTTCTAGCTCACTTAAGAGCGAGCCTGCGAAGCAGAATCGAGCAAAGTGTTGGACTCCGAACTCGTCGTTTGAGTATTTCAATGGTTGTGGGAGCAGTTCCGAATGACGAACCACTCCTAGATCGCTTGAGAGCGAGCCTACGAAGCGGAGTCGAGCCAAGTGTTGGACTCCGAACTCGTCGTTTGAGTATGTTTCAATGGTTGTGGGAGCAATTCCGAATGGCGAACCACTTCTAGCTCGCTTAAGAGTGAGCCTGCGAAGCGGAATCGAGCCAAGTGTTGGACTCCGAACTCGTCGTTTGAGTATTTCAACAGTTGTGGGAGCAGTTCCGAATGGCGAACCACTCCTAGCTCGCTTAAGAGTGAGCCTACAAAGCAGAGTTGAGCTAAGTGTTGGACTCCGAACTCGTCGTTTGAGTATGTTTCAACGGTTGTGGGAGCAATTCCGAATGGCGAACCACTTCTAGCTCGCTCAAGAGCGAGCCTGCGAAGTGAAATCGAGCCAAGTGTTGGACTCCGAACTCGTCGTTTGAGTAAAAGAAATTAAGAATAGAGAGATGTATACAATCACAAAAAATATGGAAAAAAGAAGCTTTTTATTGATAACAACTAGTCGGCCGCTTCTAAGTTGCAAGCCGTTATTACATTGAAGAAATAAAGAAGCAAAATACAAGTGAAAGGTAAGGAACGGTTTGACATCCGAAGGTACTTAGAGAGGCATTCAGGCGCTCTCTTGGTACTTCAAAAGATGGTCGGTATTCCAAGTCCTGGGAATCTCTCTGCCTTCAAGATCTTCTAGGCGATATGTACCAGGCCGAACTACTTTGGTAATCCTGTAAGGCCCCTCCCAATTCAGAGCTAGCTTACTCTTTTGACTGGGGAATGAGATAGCCAGCTTTCTGAGGACTAAGTCTCCCTCTTTGAGACTGGTGGGACGAACTCTCTTGTTGTAGGCTAATTCGACCCTCCATCAATAGTTTTGTTGGCGAATTGAAGCTCGTTCCCGTAGCTCATCAATCAAGCCCAAGTTTGTCCAAAGCTCTCTAGCATTCTGTTCTTCTTCATAGGCCATGAGGTGAGGAGATGGTGTTCCGACTTCCAAGGAGATCACAGCTTCGGACCCATAGGTGAGATTGAACGGTGATTCACTTGTGGGGATCCGCTTTGTAGTGCGGTAGTTCCACAGTACGTTGGGGAGTTGATCCGCCCATAAACCTTTGGCCGCCTTATCTAGCCTTTTCTTGATACCGGAGAGGATCTATCGGTTGGCATTTTCCACTTAACCATTTGACTGTGGGTGGGAGACAGAAGAGAAACGTTGTTGGATGGTGAGGTCTTCACACCGAGATCGGAACGCGGCCCCTGTAAATTATGTTCTATTATCGGTTATTAGGACCCGAGGCACTCTGAACCGACAGATGACATTCTTCCAAAAGAACTGCAGTACTTTATTCTCGGTGATTGTAGCCAATGGTTCGGCCTCTATCCACTTAGAGAAGTAGTCGATTGCCACGACTAAAAACTTGAGTTGGCCAGGAGCTGGCAGAAAAGAGCCTAGTAAGTCCATCCCCCACATTTCAAAAGGGATCGAACTTTATAAGGAGGTGAGTTGAGCTTGGGGTAGGCGACGGATGTTGGAGTATTTCTGACAGGAGCTGCACTGCCGGACATGTCGTTCGGCATCTTGTAGGAGGGTAGGCCAGAAATACCCGTAGTTTAACACTTTTCTGGCGAGGGACCTTGACCCTGAATGTGCTCTGCCTATACCTTCGTGGAGCTCTTGCAAGGCATAAGAAGCTTCTCTCGGGGAGAGGCATTTCAAGTAGGGTCTGCCATCTACTTGGGTGAAGGAGCATTTGTACAAGACCCCTTCATCAAGGGTGTATCGCTCCGCTCGGGTTCTGACTCGACGAGCTTCCTTAGGGTATTCGGGGAGGAGCCCATCCCTTAGGAATTCTATCAGAGGTTTCATCCAATTATCTTGAAGTTGGACGGGCAGCGATTCCATCGAGTCGGGGATTTTTTCTTCTATGCTCGATCTCAGGAGCACTTCAATCAGGACGGTCTGCTCGAGACCTTGTAGGGAGGAGGAGGCCAACTTGGAGAGGGCATCTGCTTGGAATTTTTCTTCTCTGTGGATCCGTTGAATGAACGCCTCTTGAAACGAAGCCATGAGATTTTGGACCTTGGCTAGGTACTTAGCCATTCGGTCATCTTGCGCATCATACTCGCCTAAGACTTGGTTCACGATTAGTTGAGAGTCACTAAATATTCGGAGACGTTGTGCCCCCGCCTTGCGAGCCATACCGAGGTCGGCTATAAGTGCTTCATACTCCGCTTCATTGTTGGAGGCTTTGAAGTTGATGCGGAGGGAGTATTGGAGAACAAAGTCATCTGGGCCTGCCAGAATGACCCCGGCTCCGCTTCCTTCGGTGCAAGAGGATCCATCTACATATACCGTCCAGATTGGAGGCCCGTTTGCTGCTTGACTGACCGCTGGAATTGTGCTCTCAAGAATGAATTCAACTAAGGCCTGTGCCTTGATTGCGGTCCGAGGCTGGTATGATATGTCGTGCTGGCTCAGTTCGATCGACCACTTCATGAGGCAGCCGGAGGTCTCTGGTTTGTGAAGAACTTACTTAAGGGGCTGGTCGGTAAGGACGACCACCGAGTGGGACTGAAAATAAGGGCGAATCTTCCTAGCTGCCATGACCAAGGCATACGCCATCTTCTCCAATCTTGGGTAGCGGAGCTCGGCATCCCAAAGTACCTTGCTCACATAATAGATGGGCTTCTGAGCCTTGTCTTCTTCCTTCACCAAGATAACACTGAGGGTTTGTTCGGAGGCAGCTAAGTAGAGGTAGAGTATTTTCCCGGGAATAGGCTTGCTGAGGACAGGGGAGTTGACTAGATAGGCTTTAAGTTGATCGAATGACTCCAGCTATTGTTGACCCCATTCGAAGCCCTTAGCCCTCCTGAGGGCTTTGAAGAAGGGAAGACACTTCTCCCCTGACTTGGACAGAAAGTGCCCTATGGCTGCGAGGCACCCCGTCAGGATAATGCTACACCTACTACCAAATCTACTACTTATTCTTTTACTACCTTAGTTGGCACACTATTAGTGGAGGTTATTATAGAGTAGGTGGAACAAACATCCAATAGTAGTGTGCCACCTAAGGTAGTAAAGGGAAAGGTAGTTGATTTGGTAGTAGGTGTAGCATTACCCTCTCTGAACATCTTTCACACTCTGGGGAGGAGCCATGTCCAGAATGGCTTCGATCTTCTCGGGATTGGCTTCGATTCCTCTTTGGCTGACCATGAAGCCTAGGAATTTTCCGGATGAGACTCCGAACGCACATTTTTTCGGATTGAGCCTCATATCATGCCTCCTCAATAGATCGAATACCTCTTGCAGATCGGCCACATGATCGGCCCTATGGATGCTCTTGACCAGCATATCATCAACATATACTTCCATGTTTTGGCCGATTTGGTTCTGAAAAACTTTGTTGACAAGGCGTTGGTAGGTCGCACCTGCATTCTTCAACTCGAAGGGCATTACCCTATAGCAGTAGAGCCCCTGATCGGTGACAAAGGAGGTTTTCGGAATATCCGGGGGAAACATGCGGATTTGATTGTACCCGGAGAAGGCATCCATGAAGCTGAGCAGCTCATGGCCCGAAGTGGCATCGATCAGGGTGTCAATGCTTGGGGGAGGCAATGGATCTTTAGGACATGCCTTGTTCAGATCAGTGAAGTCAATACAAATTTTCCAATTCCCGTTAGACTTCTTAACCATAACAACATTGGCGAGCCATTCGGGGTAGTTGACTTCTTGGATGAACTGGGCTTTAAGGAGCTTGTCCACTTCTTCCTTGATAGCATGCTGGTGCTCATGGGCAAATTTGTGCCTTTTTTGTTGGAACGGTTTGGACCCCGGAGCAACACTCAAATGGTGAACGAGAAGCTCTTCGGTGATTCCTGGCATGTCGGCAGCCGACCACGCGAAGAGGTCGTGGTTCTTTCTAATGCATTGGACTATGTCGGAATATAGGGTAGATAGGAGGGTCTTGCTGATGATAGGGGTGGACAACTATTATCCAAACCGACCAATCCGAACCAATCCAATCCGAACCGACCGGTTTTTAACCGAACCAACTGGGGGTTTGGATTGGCTCGGTTCTTGATCATCAATAACCAACTGGACCGGATCGGTTGTTGAATGGAGCTTTCAAATAACCGATGAAACCGAACCGACCGAACCTCTATGCATTAGTCCATAAAAAATCTAGTTCTCCTTTAATTTCTTGAATATACAAACAACCATTTCTTATTTTCTTGGAGATACAAATATCTCCTTTAATTTCTTTAATACAAACCGAGCAGTTGTTATATCTATGTTTTGATTCTCTATAATCATGTGTGTTATGTTGTTGAGAAATGCTTGATTTACAGTGTAGCTCAGCTTAATAGAATAATAAAGTTGATGTAACATTTAGTAGTTACTTTAATCAAGCCAAGCATAAATTATTTTCTAAATCTTTTTTATTGTACCTGAAATTCAATTAGTTATGGTTATTGATGTTTCTTTTATGAGAATAAACTAAGATTACAGAAGTATGTAGGTGAAAAAACAATTTATCTCATCCATTTAAACGTTATCATCTGAAACAATTAGTGTAAAATTCATTAGTAACTTGTGGTTTTATGAATCTTCATTTTAAATTCATTTATAAACAACAAAAGATTTTTTCTTTAGGTTGATTGAAGTTGATCTTTTAAATTTCAACGAAATTGTGAATGATGTTGGAGGTGAAAAGTAGCATGCCAAACCGACCATCCAATTTAATCCAAACCGACCTTAATCGGCTTGGATGGAAACCGATCCAATTAAGGCTCGGATTGGTTGCGGATGAGAAAACTAAAAAACCGATCTTCTTTGGATCGGTGGTGGATGGTCCATATTAGGTCGGATACCGACCGATGCCCACCCCTAGCTGATGAGGAACTTGCGGCTCGGATCTTGCTCGGAGAAGAGCACTTCCTCCAATTCATCCACCGGTTCGGACATTTGCTTGGCATTCTCTTAGGGAATCTCAAGAGTCTCGAGGGAGAGGACTGGTCCCCCGGTGGAGGTCATGTAACATTTGCGGGCCATCTCTTGACTACCCCTTACTTCCCCTACTCCTGCCCTGGCGGGGAACTTCATCTTGAGGTGATAAGCCAACGGGACGGCTTCTAGAGCAGCTAGGCCAGGTCGGCCCATAATTACATTATAAGCGGTGGGGACATCGACGACCATGAAGTCCATCGACTCCGTTCGGGTAGTAGGAGTTTTGCCAGCGGTTACGTCGAGGGTGATTACCCCTTCAAAGGAGAATATGGAGGATGGGGCAAGGCGAGAGTACCATTCCTGGGCCGGACCTTTAAGAGTAGCTGGGAAGGTCTTGCACAGTAGGGCATCGGAAGCTTGGTGGATCAACATAAGGGTCTTGAAGCTCTCGATGTGGTCCACGGGGTCTGACTCCCCAGAGTAAGTTTCGAACTGTGGGGACTTGAAACCTATTGGAACGAGTGCCTCCATGATTGTTTGAGAAAAGGGAGGTCGGCTCGGACGGAGGGTCCTTCCTCTAAGTTCCTCTTCCTTATCTAGCTGACCCAGGCGCCTCTCCATCTCGTGGAGACGACGGTAGATGGTGTCATCGGTAGCCAAACGAGCCTCTGGACTCGTCTTCGTATAAAGGGGAGCGGGGGCTATGACGACGGTAGATTGGGGAGTGACGAGGACTAAGGTCATGATGACGGTTGCTAGGAGTTAGGGTAGGAGTTAGGGACCGATGGCGAGGACTTCGGACTGGAGGAGGAATGGGGACCCCCTGCGCATTGTTGTTGTTGGGTCGGAGATGGAGGGCTTGCAAGATGGTTGCCTGGAATTGCTGGAATTCGGCATGGGTGATAGGAGCATTACCATCCCTCGGGGGTTGCCGATAAGTAGGGGAGCGAGGCCTTCTTCTATGGTGCTCAGGGGACTCTCTCCGTCTTCGGTGAGGAGGAGATCTCCTATGTTCTCGGCGATGAGGAGATTGCTCATTTGGACGTTGTTGGCAGGAGACTCCCTCTTGGGCCTGCCTTTCATCCAAACGGTGGTGAAGATCCTCTTCTTTATGCCGATTGTTGAGGGTGTTGCGGAGGTCATCAGAGGCCCGGGGATTGTGAGATGCCATGGAGTCGGTAGGGGGGTTGTGCACGGAGACATGGTCATGTTGGAGAGGTTGTTTCTGAAGATTAGGACGGGAGCCCCCCGCACCGGCATTCTGAGGCCCGGTTTGACCCGGAGGGGGCTGAAGATTTTGAAGAGGAGGTTGGTCCTGCAGCAGGGCTTGGTCGGGCTGAGGAGGGAGGCCCTACGGCTGGACTGTTTGGAGGGGGATCTCCTGCTGTTGAGGAGGAGTAGGTCCACAGTTGGACCCCCGGGATCTAAGTTTCCTTGGAGGCATGGCTGGAGATGATCTTAACCAAGGGTAGAGAAAGGAGTGCTATTCGTGGCTTCCCACAGACGGAGCCAATCAATTACCGCTAAATCTGGTGTGGGGACAAACAGATAGAATTTATGGATTCTTAGGAAAACCGAATAGGAAACCTGGAACCTTTTCACCGGAGTTTGACCGTTGACTCCCGCCATTAACCTGTAAAAAGTGTGAGACACCGGGGTTGATCCCGTCGATGCACTCTTCGACGCTCAAGTCAGTAATCAGAAAAGATTATGAAAGAGCATAAACTGGCAAAAGATTGATTATCTCTTAATGGTGGTGGATGGGGGTATTTATAGCCGCATTTGGGATCAGATTAGGAATGTAATTGCTAATTTTCCAGTGAAAGGATAGATGTGAATCAGGGCCGTTGATTAGGATTAATCAGAAACCCTAATTCTATCTAGCTTGACCGAGTTTGATGTGGGTTTGAATCCGCACCCAGTTGAGGTGGATCCGTTCGTGGGTTATTGGGTCTTAGGAGAGAAGACCCAGTACCCGTTTTAGACCCATTTGTAAGTGAACTCACCATTTTACCCCCAAGCTTTGAGATTCGCGCATGATTTGGACGGTTCCGATTTAGCCCCATTTTTAGCCATATCAACAATATATTGTTCTAAATCCCATAGCTCTTCATTCTGGGATTAATTTTTCAAATTCTTCATTTTTATATGGTATAGTATTGATTGCTCCAAACATGACTTGTGTATTCATCCCTAACTTTATAATATGCTCAGCGGGTAGTTCTTTGTCATCTTCAAGGAATTCTGGAATAGTTGAAAATACCCAGACATATATTATGGAGGCCTTTGTAAGACCAAAATAACTCTTAGCAGATTTATATACTTCTCTTGGTAGCTGGCTAAGTTCTTCGCATTCTCTGGAAGGATATATACTTTGTATAAACCCTCTTTCGAATAAAACTTACTGTCTTTGGATTTGCTCATGGTAGTATGATCGCTTTGTCCATACGTTGTTCCGAAATAGTTTTGATAAATTGATTGACCTGGGTGTTCTTGCATAATTTCTCAATATATTGTAAAAATAAATCATTCATAAAATATTTTGGAGGATCTGAGAGTAAACTCTCTTTGTAAGTAGTTGGTTGTATGTATGTGGAGCTTCCATCATGTGTGGCTATTTTTGTGATTTCACTTGAATTTGTGGGTTAATAGGTTCACTCCCTTCACTCATTTTCTCAATATGTTCTGCATTTATATGGTGGTAAAATATACTTTGAAGACCACATATTTATAATTGTAATTGGTTAAATATTCCTTTTAATTGCTCCACAGTCGCCTTTAGGAAGACTATATCATGATCTATATGCTGAACTCTATTTTTCATCCTGTAAAAACGAAATTGTTAGTTTCTTGATAAGAAATCTGCTAGAATGTTATCTTTTCCTTTTATATTTTCTATTGAGAAGTCATAATGTGCTTATTCCATTTACCATCTTATCAATCTTTTATTTGCTATAGTTGGGTCTATTATTTTTAATTCAACTCTTTGCTTGTGTATTATCTGTCCTTACTGTGAAATTTGTATGTATTATGAATAATTCAAACTTCTTTATAGCTTTTAAGATTGCAAATAGTTCTTTTTCATTTATGTGGTAATTTTTTTGTGTCTGTGTGAATGATCCACTAGTATATCTGGCTAGTCTTTCATATTTTTCTCCTATTTCAATAAATTTTAATAATGCTCCCCAATTATCTTCACATGCATCTGATTCTATTATCCATGAACATTCTTTAACAGGTAATCATAGCTTATTTAATTCTGAAGTTTGTTGTTTAATGTTTTAAGTTTTTCTTCATCCTCTGGGGTCTATTCCCATTTCGTAAACTTTTTTAGTTTTTGTTGTAATCACTTTTCTTTTGCTGATAAATTCGATATATATCCTCTTGTTTGATTTACTAGTCCAATTATGGCTTATACTTCCCTTTTTTCTTTTAGGACATTAGGAAATGTCTTTGTTTTTTCTGTTATAAGTGGCTGTAGTTCTATCCCTTTAGGTGATAATTTTGTTCCTAAGAATTCTATCTCAGTTTTGAACAATTCCATTTTCTTTTTTGATAGTATAATACCTACATTTTTTACTTTCTATGAATTTTAATAAATTCTTTTTATGCTGTTCTTTGTTTTCGGTTCCTATTAGAATATCATCTACATATACTAGTATAAAATTATTGTATTTCTCAAATATCTTATCCATATAATCTTGAAATACTCCTGGACTATTTTTATATCCAAATGGTAATACGTTCCATTCATAAAATCCTTGTGGTATACTAAATGTTGTTAACTGTTTTGACTCTTCTATTAGTTTTACGTGATAAAATTCTGATTTGCAATCACATTTAGAATATATTTTTCGTGTTGTTACTGCGTTTAGTAGTATCTGCATTTTTGGTAGTGGATATCCAAATCTTTTAGTATTTTTATTTAATTCCTTATAATTTACTACCATTCGAGATTTTTCTCTTTTTTCTTCTGAATGTTTTCTTACAATGAATGCTGGTGATGAATGTGGACTTTGTGATTTCTTATGTAATTGTTTTCCACTAGTTCCTTTATATGTATTTTAAATTCTTATAAATATGTTGGAGTATGTCTAATGGGTATAATTTTTATTATTATGTTCTTATCTGTTAGTTCTATATGAGCTGTGAGTTTACTTAAGTGTCATTTTGCTAAGGGGTCTTCTCCACAGAGGTCTTCTAGTTGTTTTTGTAATATTTTTTGTGTAATTGTTACTTGTACTTATTGTATTCTAGTTTTATTTGGTAAATATTGGTATTCACCACATTGGGCTGAAGAAACGTTGATATGTGGTAGGTCTGTTCTAGAATAAGGTTGTGTTATTCTAATTACTATTGCTTGGTGTTGACAAGGTGTTGTAAAAATAATTGATTTATGTGATATAGTTATAGGATAGTATTGTTGAAAAAAATCATTTTCTAACAGTACATCATTATTCATATCATCAAACTAGTATATTATTGGTATTTTTAGTACATAATTTTCTATCTGTATAGTAACATTTTGTTGGTATCTATCGAGTATGACGGTTTTTCCAGTTAATCCAGTTATCGTTTTTTTTATTATATCCATCTTGTTTCCATCTTGGTAGTATATTTTTACGGCATAAGCTAGTGTCTGCTCCAGTGTCTATTAGACTATGATAGTTTCTTAGTTTGTATCACTCGTAAACAAATTCTGTTAGTATGTATAATGTATTTATATAATATTCTATTTATTACTATACTTTTTTTATTTACAGTTATTGTGATTTTTTCTTCTTAAATTGAGTAAGGTTGTACTGATGTAAGGAAGTCAGTTTATATTAACATTGTGTTCTGGATCTACATGTTAAATGTAATAACATTTCATTTCTACCATTTATCCTTAATGGCGTATTATTTTATGCACAATTCGATATCTACTATTATAATAGTCTAAGTAGTGTTGTGGGTTCTCTAATGGTATTAATTCTGTTGTTTTTATATTTGTTTGTTTAATATGTGAATTAGCTCCTGTATTACAATGATTACTTGTTTATTCCATTTTCCATTGTCATAATATTCTATTTCTATTTTAAATTGGTTATTATTAATGTATTTATTATTGATATTAATTCAAATGCTTGTTGTTTGTTTCTTATTGATAGTGATCTTTTTCCAAACATTATTTTTGATGCTTTTTCTTTTGCATTTTCTTTTGCTTTATTAAAGTCAAATTTTATATAATTTGGTATAGTCATTTCAGGATTTTCTCTAGCTAGTTTGTATCTTATAATTTCTCTGAATAGTGGTTCTATCTTAAAATTATTTGTATTCTGTTTTTTACTTCATGCTTACTAGTGAAAGCATAAATATTTTCTATTTGTATATTCATAACTTTGCTTTTCTTATCATTTCTATTCCTGATAATTTGTGGTACATGACTAAACGTTTGTCCTTATTTTCTTTTGCCATACTTATAGAGAAATTAGGTTTTATTGTAATTTTAACTTTTGATACATTAGGTTTTCCTGTATTATTTTAAAGCATCTTGCGTACTTGATATTATTCTATCATCCATTAGGTATATTTCTAGGGTTGTATTTATTTCTTCCTTTTAATAAACTTTTATTATTATTTGCACTGCTCCTAAATGTATGTGTCGTAATGTTGTTCTGATTTTCTACTTATTTTTCTATTTCTTGTCTTATTTTTTTTATATTATTAATGGAATTATGATTTTTCCTTGGGCTTGTTCAATGTCTATTGGTTGTTCATTATTTCTGGCTATTATGATGATATTCTTTTTCCTTTCAAAAATTGGAAGTTCAAATATATTTTTTGGGTTTATGTCTAATTTGGTTGCTCTTATTTTATCGTATTTATGAATGCCAGACCTCATTCCTTCCCTTACTTCTTCATTATTTTCTTCTCTTTCTAATTGTTTCCATATTTCTGTTATTTCTTTCATCATATTTATTTCACATTCTTCTGTTTCACCTTCACTACTTCCACTATCTTCTTCTAGTACCATTATTTTTTCATCTTCACTAATTTTTGACCAGTCTTCCTCATATTCTATGAATTCATAGTTTATGTTATTCATCTCTTCAATTTCTTCTACGCATTTTACATTTTCTTTTTTCATTCTCTTAGGGAAATTTGGTGATATATGTCATACTTCTCCACATATATAACAATTACATTTCTTTGGGTTTTTCAGATATTGTCTATTTGTTTGTATTCTTCTGAAGTATCTTTTATAGGGTTTTTTTATCTCTTAAAAGTTTTTCTATATTTTGGTTTATATTTTGGGAATTTTTGTTTACGTCTCTTTGTATTATTATAGTTATTATTATATCCCTAATGACTTGGCCTTGCTTCATTACAACAAATTCTTTCTTTATATGTTCCATAATATTTAATAGTTGATTTGGCCTTTTGACATACTTTATCTCTATAATCTTTAACAAATTATGTCCTATACCCTAAAATATCTATTTCTGATTTTATTTTCTCATTTACATATGAACTATATATATTTATATTCCATGGATCTGGTAATTTTAGGAAAAATGAGTCAAGGATTGGACCATTTTCTTCTTTTGTATAATAACTATCTTGAAAATATTCTCAGAATTCACATATCAAAATAACACACATCACAAATTTGTAAATTGCTTAGTCTCCATCTTGCTTGCTTCTTTTTATATATATTATGTTCTTCTGTTTTTTCGTAGACATTAAATTCTGTTCTTATTGCTCTTTCGTAATTTGTGATTATTTCTTTTAATACTAGGTGTTACCGCTAAATCTGGTGTGGGGGTAAACAGATAGTATTTGTGGATTCGTGAAAAACCTGAATAGCAAACCTCTAACCTGTTCCGCCGGAGATTGACCGTTGACTCCCGCCGTTAACCTACAAAAAGTGCGAGACACCGGGGTTGATCCCGGCGACGCACCCTCCGACGCTCAAGTCAGTAATCAGAAATGATTAAGAAAGAGCGTAAATTGAGAAAATACTGATTACCTCGCAATGGAGATGGATGGGGGGTATTTATAGGCGTCTTTGGGACTGGATTAGGAATGTAATCCCCGTGATTAGATAAGGAATATTCTCCTAGTAATCAGATAAGGAATTGAATCCCTAATTCCCAGTGAAAAGATAGATGTAAATCAGGGCCGTTGATTAAGATCTAATCAGGGACCTTGATTGTATCTTGCTGGATCGGGTGTGCAGCGGGTTGGAACCCGTACCCAGTTGACGTGGATCCGTTCATGGGTTATTGGGCTTTGAATAAAGACCCAGTTCCCATTTCAGACCCGTTTGTAGGTAAAATTACCGTTTTACCCCTGAGTTTTAAGATTCGTGTCCGATGTGAACGGTCCCGATTTAATCCTATTTTTAGCCATATCACGAGCCCCCACTCCTAGAGACTGAGTTTTTCAGTCTTTGAGGAGTAGTTTTGTTGTTCTAATGGTGTACGGGATTTTATCGGTGTTCTTAAGGGAGTTTGGATCTTGAACGGGGGTGTAACGGTGTCATTCTGGGCTTGTAAAATACCCAAAAATATCCTCAGAATTTTCTGAATTTTTGGTGATTTTTCCAGATTTTTCTGAATTTTTTCTCATTTTTTTGAATTTTTTATTCATTTTTCGAATTAAATAATTAATTATCGAAAATATTAAATAATTATTCTAATTAAATAATTATATTTTTCAAAATTTTAAAATAATTTTTCTTAATTTATAATTATTTTTAGAATTTTTATTTAATTTTTTCCGATTTTTAAATATTTTTTCGGATTTTTTAAATAATTAAAACAAATAAATAAATAAATAAATAGATTGAATATTACCTGGACACGTGGCGCGATCGTATGCGTTGATCATGATCAAGCGAGCGCGCATCGGGAGGAGGAAGAAGAGGCCATTTTTTGGTGTAACAAGGTCGGTGTCACGAACGTTCGGCAAAAAGTGGCCGAAGTCCACGTGGACGACACGTGGCAGTCAAAGTTTGACCTTTTTTTTTGTTTTGTTTTTTCGCTGCTTCTTCTACTTCGCTGTCCCTTCTTTCTCTTCCTTCTTCTTCTTCGTTTACTTCGACCCAACGACGCCTCCGACCCAGCTCCGCCTGCGACCCCGATTGTGAGCGCCACTGGAGCTCGGGGGTTCATCGAGGGAGTCGAGCTCGGCGGCGGTGATGGAGGAGGTGTCGCTCGGCTCGAAGGGTTCGGCGTAGAGCTTGGAGCTCGTCCATGTAGCTCGGCGAGGTAGGAGCTCGAAGCGGTGGAGAGGAGCTTTGAGGCGACGGAGCTCGACGACGGAGTGGGTGAAGTCGATGAGGGCGGCGACGAGCTTCGGTCGAGGCTCAGCGCTGGAGCTCGTCGGAGAGCGATCTCAGTGGAGGCGAAGGAAACGGAGCTCGGCAATGGAGCTCGTACAGCGGAACTCGATGAAGGTGCGGCCATGGCGGAGAGCTCGAGGGAAGGAGCTCGGCGTTGAGGAGAGCTCGACAGCGGAGCGATGGGTTCGAAGCTTCGGAGCTTTGTGAGCTCGGTGACGGAGAGGGTGGAGTTCGTCAAGTTGGCGAGGAGCTGTGGTCGAGCTCGGCGAGGGGAGCTCGTGAAGGAGTGGAGGTGGTCGGCCATGGAGGAGCTTCGAAGCTCGACGTTGACGAGGTGGTGCCGAGCTCGAGGATCGACGAAGGAGGAGCTCGAGATGCTTGTGCTCTTCATTGGAGCTGGCGACGGCGATGGGTTCTCGCGTCGTGGAGGAGCTCGCCGCTGAAGCTCGGCAATGGAGGCGAGGAGGTGAAGCTCGGCCATGGAGGTGGCGAGCTCGACGTCGAGGAGGTTGACGAAGAGGCGGCTCGAGCGTGGTGGTCGGCGAGGTCTGCTTGGAGCGGCGGTGCGCTCGGAGTTAGGTTCGGCGAGGGAGGAGCTCGGGGTCTGGACGAACGTGGCGAAGCTCGGAGCTCAGCCTTGGAGGAGTTGGTTTTTGAAGAAGCTGTCGTTTTGGAGAAGAAGCTATCTTCTGTCTGGTTTTGGCGCCAAACGTAGTAGGAGGAGAAGAAGTGATAGTTCGGGTTGGATCCTTTAACGGGTTCAAACCGACCCGTTTAGCCCTCTTTTCTCTTTTTTTGTGGGTCTGTGCTGGTGCCGAACTCAAGCCCGTAAAACGGTCGGTGTCAGGAACGCTCGGCAGCGGGTGCCGAACTCAACTGTGCCGAACTCAAGCCTGTAAAACGGTCGGTGTCAAGAACGCTCGGCAGCGGGTGCCGAACTCAACTGGTGCCGAACTCAAGCCCGTAAAACGGTCGGTGGCAAGAACGCTCGGCAGGGGTGCCGAACTCAACTGGTGCCGAACTCAAGCCCGTAAAACGGTCGGTGGCAAGAACGCTCGGCAGGGGTGCCGAACTCAACTGGTGCCGAACTCAAGCCCATAAAACGGTCGGTGGCAAGAACGCTCGGCAGCGGGTGCCGAACTCCAATTTTCCCTGCAGAGTTCTTCTTGATATTCCCGGTGCTACGGAGGTCGGCTCAGGGCGTGCGACCCCTTGTTTCGAAGCTAATCCGAAGATCTACAACTTCTCTTCAGGAGTGAGATGAAGATTCATCCTCCTTCATGGTCAAAATAGCCAGAGAATATCCTTGTATACATGAGGTTGAGGAGAGTTTTCGATGTTCCCGGTGCTACGGAAGTCGGCTCGGGGCGTGTGACCCCTTGTTTCGAAGCTAATCCGAAGATCTACAACTTCTCTTCAGGAGTGAGATGAAGATTCACCCTCCTTCATGGTCAAAATAGCCAGAGAATATCCTTGTACACATGAGGTTGAGGAGAGTTTTGGTTTTTGCTTGGGATCGGCGCCAACTTTGTTGGAGAAGATCGGCGTCAAAATAGCCCCCCTCTTCTTTTTTGTGTTGTTTGTTTATGAGAGCGTTCGGCGAAGGGGTGCCGAGGTCCGATTTTTTCCCCCGTAACGAGGTCAGTTCCGAGAACGCTCGGCAGCTGGTGCCGAACTCGATTTTTCCCTCGTAACGAGGTCGGTTCCGAGAACGCTCGGTAGCTGGTGCCGAACTTGATTTTCCCCCCGTAACGAGGTCGGTTCCACGAACGCTCGGCAGTGGGTGCCGAACTTGATTTTTTCCCCGTAACGAGGTCGGTTCCACGAACGCTCGGCAGTGGGTGCCGAACTTGATTTTTTCCCCGTAACGAGGTCGGTTCCACAAACGCTCGGCAGTGGGTGCCGAACTTGATTTTTCCCCGTAACGAGGTCGGTGTCACGAACGCTCGGTAGGGGGAGCCGAACTTGATTTTCCCCCCGTAACGAGGTCGGTGTCACGAACGCTCGGCATGGGCAGCCGAACTTGATTTTTTCCCCGTAACGAGGTCGGTGTCACGAACGCTCGGCATGGGGAGCCGAACTTGATTTTTTCCCCGTAACGAGGTCGGTGTCACGAACGCTCGGCATGGGGAGCCGAACTTGATTTTTTTTCCCCGTAACGAGGTCGGTTGGCGAACGCTCGGCAGTGGGTGCCGAACTTGAATTTTCCCCCGTAACGAGGTCGGTTCGGGGCGTGCGACCCCTTGTTTCGAAGCTAATTCGAAGATCTACAACTTCTCTTTAGGAGTGAGACGAGGATTCACCCTCCTTCATGGTCAAAATAGCCCCGCAACATCCTTGTCTTCATGAAGTTGAGGAGTGTTTTGGTCGTGGGGATTTTGGAAGAGGAGCTCCACTCCTAAGGGCGGAGAAGCTGTGCTGGGAAGACCCTTGTGCCAGGAAGACCCTTGTAAGAGCCGTGGGAAGACCCATCCTTTGAGGTGAGCAAAACGAAGAGCTTGGCTTTAGGAGAGAGCCATTTGGAAGACGAGTGTGAGGAGCAACTCTAGGAGAGAGTGGTGAGCTCCGAACTCGTTGAGAAGAGGTCCGCTTTTGGAGGCGAGCGGAGCGAAGAGCTTGACTCTGGGAGAGAGCCCTTTGTGAGACGAGTGTAAGGAGCAACTCTAGGAGAGAGTAGTGAGCTCCGAACTCGTTGAGAAGGGGTCCGCTTTTGGAGGCGAGCGGAGCGAAGAGCTTGACTCTGGGAGAGAGCCCTTTGTGAGACGAGTGTGAGGAGAAACTCTAGGAGAGAGTGGTGAGCTCCGAACCCGTTGAGAAGGGATCCGCTTTTGGAGGCGAGCGGAGCGAAGAGCTTGACTCTGGGAGAGAGCCCTTTGTGAGACAAGTGTAAGGAGCAACTCTAGGAGAGAGTAGTGAGCTCCGAACTCGTTGAGAAGGGGTCCGCTTTTGGAGGCGAGCGGAGCGAAGAGCTTGATTCTGGAAGAGAGCCCTTTGTGAGACGGTGTGAGGAGCAACTCTAGGAGAGAGTGGTGAGCTCCGAACTCGTTGAGAAGGGGTCCGCTTTTGGAGGCGAGCGGAGCGAAGAGCTTGACTCTGGGAGAGAGCCCTTTGTGAGACGAGTGTGAGGAGCAACTCTAGGAGAGAGTGGTGAGCTCTGAACTCGTTGAGAAGGGATCCGCTTTTGGAGGCGAGCGGAGCGAAGAGCTTGACTCTGGGAGAGAGCCGTTTGTGAGACGAGCTTGAGGAGCGACCCAAGGAGAGAGTGGTGAGCTTCGAACTCGTTGAGAAGAGGTCCGCTTTTGGAGGCGAGCGGAGCGAGGAGCTTGGCTCTAGGAGAGTGCCATTTGTGAGACGAGTTTGAGGAGCAACCCTAGGAGAAAGTTGTGGGCTCCGAACTCGTTATTTAAGTGAGGGAATCAACGGTTGTGGGAGCAATTCCGAATGGCGAACCACTTCTAGCTCGCTTAACAGCGAACTTGCGAAGTAGAATCGAGCCAAGTGTTGGACTCCGGAACCATCGTTAGAAAAGTTCAACGGCTGTGGGAGCAATTCCGAATGACGAACCACTTCTAACCTGCTTAAGAGCAAGTTATTCGAAGCAGAATCGAACCAAGTGTTGGACTCCGGAACCATCGTTAGAAAAGTTCAACGGTTGTGGGAGCAATTCCGAATGGCGAACCACTTCTAACCCGCTTAAGAGCAAGTTATTCGAAGCAGAATCGAACCAAGTGTTGGACTCCGGAACCATCATTAGAGTTATTCAACGGTTGTGGGAGCAATTCCGAATGGCGAACCACTTCTAACCCGCTTAAGAGCAAGTTATTCGAAGCAGAATCGAACCAAGTGTTGGACTCCGGAACCATCGTTAGAAAAGTTCAACGGTTGTGGGAGCAATTCCGAATGGCGAACCACTTCTAACCCGCTTAAGAGCAAATTATTCGAAGCAGAATCGAACCAAGTGTTGGACTCCGGAACCATTGTTAGAGTTTATTGAGTTGCGGGAGGAGCCATGTAGAAGAAGCTGGACTCCGAAATCGCCATTTAACGAGTCGTGACTCGGAGAGATTGAGATAAAGCAAGAGCAACAATTTCCAATGAAAAAACGTAAAGTTTTATTGAAATAAACTAAGTGGCTGCTTCAATAGGGCGAGCCATTATTACATGCTATTGGCCGGGTTACAAGCATCGGTCTTATTGAAAATCAAAATCCTACTTCTACGATAAGGTGAAGACCTCTTGGGAGGAGCTGGGAGGTTCTGAGTCTTGAAGCTCACCAGGCCCTTCGGTTCGTTTGTTGGCTCCTCAGAGGGGAAGCTCGGCCCCCTTTTTTTGGATGAACTTGGTCAGGTGTCCCCGCTGTACGAGTTCTTCGATCTCCTCCTTGAGAGCCCGACAATCATCCGTGTCGTGGCCGTGGTCCCTGTGAAAGCGGCACCACTTATCTTTGTCCCTCTTCTTACCAGGGGTATTCATTCTAGGGGGAGCGCGGAGTAGTCCTTCCTTGTCCACCTCCATAAGAACTTCTGATATATTAGCAATGAGGGGGGTGAACTTCTCAAAACGTGGAGTCGAATGGCGCTGGCCATTACTGTCCTTCTGGGATTTTTGGGAACCCTCTTCGCTTGTGCTCTTCTGTTTGTTCCCGGAAGATGTCTCCTCAAGAGTAGGGGGGTTGAGAGCCTCTTCGGCCCGAATGTACTTTTCACACCTGAGAAGGAGGTCGGCAAAGTTCTGTGGAGGTTTCTTAGCAAGAGAGGAACGAAGGCTGGAATTGAAGACATTGGATTGGAAGGCGGCCGTTGCGACGGATTGGTCGAGGGAGGCCATGGACCTGACCTCCGCAGTGAACCTCTTCACATAGTCTCTTAACTTCTCACCTTTCTCTTGCCTGAGCTGGAGGAGTGAGATGCTGGTCTTCTCCGTGCGCCTGCTACTCACAAAGTGGGTGATGAAGAGTGTTTCGAACTGCTCGAAGGAGAATATGGAAGACGGGGCGAGGCGGGAGTACCATTCCCGAGCCGAGCCCTTGAGAGTAGCAGGGAATGTCTTGCACAGCAGGGCATCGGAGGCTTGGTGGATGAGCATGAGAGTCTTGAAGCTCTCAATGTGGTCAACGGGGTCAGTCTCCCCGGTGTAAGTCTCAAATTGGGGAGGTTTGAAGCCGAACGGCACAGGTGCATCCATAATGGTTCGGGAGAAAGGGGGTCGAGTAGGACGTAGGGTCCTCCCCCTAAGCTCTTCTTCTCGACCTATCTGACCCAGGCGCCTCTCTACCTCATGAAGACGGCGATACATGGCGTCGTCCCTCCGACGGTAATCAGCCGAGCCTCTATACTCGTCTTCGTAGGAGGGAGAGCGAGGGCTGCGGCGATGGTAACTTCGGGAGCGACGAGGACTTGGGGTACGCCGGGAGTTGGTAGGAGCGGGACGAGGAGATGGGGACCGTCGGCGAGGGCTTCGGACTGGAGGAGGGGACGGGGCCTTCGGCTCATTAGGGTTTTGACGGAGGTTGAGTGCCTGTTGTACCATTGCTTGGAACTGCTGGAACTCGGCACGGGTGATTGGTGCCTCATTGTTCCTGGGCTATTGCCGATCTGCGGGGGAGTGCCTCCTTCTGTAATGCTCGGGGGACTCCCTCCTTCTCCTTCGGACAGGCGATCTTCTGTAGTCTCGGCGGTGAGGGGATCGCTCACTCGGACGTTGTTGGCGGGAGGCTCCCTCTCGGGCCCGCTTCTCGTCCAGACGGTGGCGTAAGTCCTCCACCTTCTGCCGGTTTTGAGGATTATGAGAGACCATGGAATCCGTAGAGGCTTTGTGTATGGAGACGCGGTCTTGATGGAGAGGTTGCTTCATGCGGGAGCCCCCCGCACCGGCATTCTGAGGACCGGTGGGACCCTTGGGGGGTTCCTGATTCTGAAGAGGAGGCTGATCTTGTTGAAGAGGGTCCTCCACTTGAGGCGGGGTTTGTCCCTACTGCGGAGCGGGTTGGACGGGGACTACCTCTTGCTGGTCGGCGGGGTTGGGCCCGCGGTTGGACCCTCTGGACCTGACTTTTCTCGGAGGCATGGCTGGAGAAGATCGGACCAACGGGAAGAGGGGCTACTATTCGTTTGGTTTTCCCACAGACGGCGCCAATCTGTTACCGCTAAATCTGGTGTAGGGGTAAACAGATAGTATTTGTGGATTCGTGAAAAACCTGAATAGCAAACCTCTAACCTGTTCCGCCGGAGATTGACCGTTGACTCCCACCGTTAACCTGCAAAAAGTGCTAGACACCGGGGTTGATCCCGGCGACGCACCCTCCGACGCTCAAGTCAGTAATCAGAAATGATTAAGAAAGAGCGTAAATTGAGAAAATACTGATTACCTCGCAATGGAGATGGATGGGGGTATTTATAGGCGTCTTTGGGACTGGATTAGGAATGTAATCCCCGTGATTAGATAAGGAATATTCTCCTAGTAATCAGATAAGGAATTGAATCCCTAATTCCCAGTGAAAAGATAGATGTAAATCAGGGCCGTTGATTAAGATCTAATCAGGGACCTTGATTGTATCTTGCTGGATCGGGTGTGCAGCGGGTTGGAACCCGTACCCAGTTGACGTGGATCCGTTCATGGGTTATTGGGCTTTGAATAAAGACCCAGTTCCCATTTCAGACCCGTTTGTAGGTAAAATTACCGTTTTACCCCTGAGTTTTAAGATTCGTGTCCGATGTGAACGGTCCCGATTTAATCCTATTTTTAGCCATATCACTAGGGTTTTTTGTGTTGAAGTTTCTTGTGTTCCTTTATCATCAATTGATTTTGGATTCCTTATATTACTTCTTTCTTCTTCTGTTAGTCAATTCCACCATTTCGCTACTACTCATATAAAAATTGCTTCTATAAATTTCTCAAATGTATTTCTTGGTAGATTTTGTCTAAATCCTACTATTATGGATACTCTTACCCATTTTCATTGTTCTTTCTACATCTCTTACATAGTCTAGATCTACCCTTCGCCATTTCTTGCTATTCGTTTTTCATAGTGTTATGTGGGTTCATATTTTGGTGTTTCTTTTTGTTTTTCTTTTCCTAACTTACTTCCTTCTTTATTTTTTCATTTCCATGGTAAGTTATATGGTCTTTTATTAGGTGGTGGTCTTAAATATTTGTACATATTAGTTGAATTTTCTGTAGGTTTTATTATAATCTTGTTCTTTTCTTGATCCATTTTTATTTCTTCATTTGTTATATCTAATTTTTGTAAGGCTTCCTCTACTTCCTTTGAATTGAGATTTGTCATTAAATCTTCTATTTAAAAAATATTTATATTAAGTTTTGTTTTGGCTTCTAACTTCTTCATTCCTTCTTCTGTTATGCCTAATTCTTCTTCAGTGTCTTCTGTTATATATCTACTTAACTCTTTTATGTTCTTATTTATGATTTTTAAATCTTTTCTTATAGTCTCTACAAATTCTGGACCATTGTAATCTTCTTCCAACTCTTGAATATTTATCATATAAATTTCTGAGAGATTGGTGGTTCTTTCTTTGCAATATTTTCTATCCTAACTTAATTCCTATAGTTTAATATCTTGTATGACAACAGTTGTTGGTAGTACTAGCTTGCTTCTTCGTTCCTATAATCTAATACTTTATATGCTATTTTTTTTGTATTATTTAGGTAGTTTTTCAGTGACTCGACTTGTTATTAATAAATATTCTGATATTTCCTTATTAGTTATATGCTTTCTTTCTGTTAATCCACTGTCAATGTATCTTATTTTAAATTTTGCAAAATTTTTTACTCTTAATTTCTTTATTTTCTGTGAAATATCCAGTTTTTAAATATGGTAGAGGGTTATATAAATTTTTAGTTTTAATGTTGTGTAAATATTTTCAAAGGTAGGATTGTTTTTGTAAAAATTTCTATAACGTGTCTTTCTTCGTAAATAATTTGGTTAGTGGCCCATGTATGCAATTAATTTCTCAAAGTGTCTATATATAGAAATCACTCGAATTTGTGAGGATGGGGGATTATTAAATTTTGATCTGATGTTAGAATTGGCGTTGTTTTTGTGTGTGCGCCCGTGTGTCTGTGCGATGAATTTAACTCTAGTTTGGTTTGTTTAATTTTTTGGGGCAAAAGCCAAGATTTATTGTTTTAAGAAAGATACATCTCATGGCTTGAAATAGTGGTTGAGTGTAGCAATACATATCATTATTTTGCTATTGTTTTTCTGCTAATAGTGCTAACTCTAATTTAGTTTGCTTGCCTTTTGCATCAAAATTTAAAATTCAAAAGAGAAAAAATTATTGTACTCCAAAAGATGTATCTCGGAGTCAGCATAGGTATATGATTTATACCCGTTTACACAATCATCTCTTGTGCTATGATGTAATGAGCAAAAGGGAAACCTACTTAAGAATAAAAATAAGACTGGTGATATTGGTAAAAATCACCTCAAAACTGGGTCGTACGATACCAAACACGCATCCTAAAGCTTTTAAGGTCAGAACGGTAATTTTACAGTAACTACATATCTACTAGAGAAACTTGGGCAGCTTCTAGCCCCATCAACTCAACCAGGCCAGCCATTCAATCTCATTTACAACCTAGGTAGGAGGGGTGTTTCGGCCTATTAAGGTTGTCATTCAAAATCCTCTAAGAGTAACAAACTCTATCTTTACACCATGAGAAGGGTAATCGACTCTATCCCTTCAACAATAGAATAGCAACTAACTGTATCTCTTCATGAAGGGAAGAAAAATTAACTTTATCTCTTCACCAAGAGAATCAAGTGAAGATGTCATTTTAAACGTCTATCTCTTGAAATTGGCCCTAAGGCTATAAATATCGTTCACCTTCATCAGGCTCATGTAACAGATATTTTCGCGACTAAAGCTCTCCTATTATTCTTAGTTACTGACTTGCAGGTGCATAGGCTACGTCTTAGCACATCAAGTTCAGGAAAAGGAGCAATCAACTGTCACGAACTTGGTTCCAGCAAAGTTAGGTCTCTTGTTTTTCAATGAAGAGAACTCATCTATTTGTTTGCTTCGACACAGAAAATAAGCAGCAACAACTGGGGGTTTTACTTCCTTGTTAATTAGGAACAATGACACTGAGGTAGTTAAACGCAACGAAGAACATCGAATGCATTTAGTTCATATTTCACAAATGCCATGAAGTTTATGATAAATACACGTGACAAATCTATCATAAATTCATAACAGTATAGTAACAAAAGTTTGTCAAACTAAATTTTAATGGTAAAAAATAATAATAGGAGAATAATATTTTTGGCAACTCTATATGCATTTCGAGCGAGCATAATGTATATATCTTTTCTCTATTTACCACATTAAAATTTGATGCATTAAGTATGAAGCAAACAATGAGTTCCCAATAACCTGCACTATAAGAATTTGTTACCAAAATGACCCACTTTTTGAAAGTATTTTCCAAACTAACCCACTTTTAAACGTATTTACCAAAACGACCCACTTGCTAGATAGCGAGTTTGGTTAAAACCACATTGCTATCTGAGATAGAGAATGTATGATTATGTGATTCTCCCCCCTTGTGAGAAAAAATGAAAAAACACAAAGTTCACACTCGCTAGCTCTGATAGCGATGAGGTTTGTACCAAACTCGCTCTCTCAATTAGCGAGCGTATTTGTACCACACTCGCTAACTGGGATAGCGAATGTCGTTTGAGCATTTTTTTTATCGACTCGCTATCTCAGATCTCTCTTACTTCATCGAAACATTCTCTCTCTCTTCTCTTCCAAATTGAAAGAAACCCAGAAACCCTAGCCTCACAAGTTGTGGAAATTCGTCCAAAATCTCTCCAAATTCACTTCATCACCCTCCACTCCCACTCTCAAAACCCTAAATCCTACACCGTCGATTCCGATTTTGGTTGTTTTTGTGAACGGTGAAGAGGAACGTGGGACGAACGGTGAAGTGGATTTCGTGAACCGTAGATCCTAAAGTACTCATCTATTGTTTGGTAAGTCTTCATACGTTTGCAATTAGATTTTGGGTTAATTTTGTAAGCAATTAGATTTTGGAATTAGAATGTAAGGTTGAGAAATGGTGATTTGTGTGATGATTAGTGTAGTCCGAAGTGTTGATTGGGGTTGAGAATTTTAGAACGCAATGTTGGTTAATTATATGTATAAGTTGTTGATAATTACTTTTATTGGAGTAAAATTGATGATAAGAATTTTGATACATATTCGCATGAATGTGATTATGATTATTAAACATTTGTCCATATTATTGTTGAGAGCTTGTTGAATTGGTGTAGGTTTTGTTGGTTTTAAACAATATTGACCATAGCATTTAAAATTGTAGGTTTTGTTGGTTTTGTTGTTGAGAGCATGTTGAATTGATTAAATTTTATTGTTTTAGAGTATGCAATTTTGGTTTTAAAGTACGCAATTCTACTATATAAATATACCGAAATACATTTTAAATTGTAGGATTCTCATCGCTATTAGATATGGCACGAACCCGGAATATTCATCAAGAAGGAGAGAGTAATAGGCCCCCAAGTAACCGAGGTCGCGGGGGCCCACGAACTTGTTATGGACGACTCCCAAGTAGTGGTTGTGGTGGTGGACGAAGGTGTCCAAATGTAAGATGATTGTATTCTTTCGATTTATTTGATTTTGATTTAATAAATTAGTATATTGTAAAATTAACGTGTCTTGTTATTTTTTGTGTAGGTTGAGCCGGGTCCGTTTACTTTGCCAAATCAATCGGGTCCATCTTCTTCCCCAAATGCGGCGAGGCCTTCTTCATCTTCCTATGTTCCACCGGTGGGTCCGTCTACTTTGCCCAATCAACGGGCCTGTCTTCTTCCCCAAATGAGGCAGGGCCTTCTTCATCATCCTATGTTCCGCCGGTGGGTCCCGGTCCTGTCGACCCAAGGCTATTGACATTGCAAACACAACATCGTTCGAAGGACGTTTGTGATGGACAATCAAAGGAGTGTACTTTTTGGGGGCACACAACTTTGCCAATGCATCCACATATACATGAGCTGTTAAGGGATTGCGGGCTGTACGACATCGGCCTCATGAGTTCAATTAAGGCCAACCATCCTCTTCTAACCGTCCTTCTCTAATGGTGGCATCTGGAGACACACTCCTTTCATTTGCCAGTAGGGGAGAACTCTGTCACACTACATGATGTAGCAGTGATCACAGGTCTTACTATCAACGGACAAGTCGTAACAGGAACGATGGACTTCGATCCAGAGTTTTTGATTACAGAGTATCTTGGGATAGAGCCGGATCCTAGGGCTATCGTAGGGAAGTCTCTTCGATTGAAATGGTTGAAGGATACGTCGTCGATAAGTTGAATGATGATTCATGCGACATCGAAGTGGAGTGTTACTGCAGAGCGTATATTATGTCATTGTTTGGAGGTGTAATGTTCCCAAACTCTACTGGTATTTCCGTTCTCCTTATGTACTTACCTCTAATCGCTGATCTAGGAACCGTTGGGGCGTACAGTTCGGGTAGAGCCGCATTGGCAATATTATACTGGAGTTTGTGCAAATGCGCTCTTGGTGCTAGCCAGATGAACGACCCAATGTTGTTGTTACAGGTCTGGAGTTGGAAACACATTCATATCGACAGACCTGTAGTCAGTAGGCAATCATCTAAGTGGTATCATGTTCCCGATGATCCATGCATGAGACCACCACAGGGTGTATGCTGGACCGGATCCCTAACATGGAAGGCTAACCCAAATCGATGCTTGACATACTACAAGGACAAGTTTGATACGTTGGGAGATGAGTGTGTCAAGTGGGAACCTTATACCGTGGAATGTTTAGGGAGATTGCCACCCCTGTTCACGGCAACTCCTGAGTTGTGGTTGACAAAAGCTACTCTTATCAACTTCAGCACAGTTGAGTCATATAACGTCGATAGAGTACTTCGACAGTTTGGCCGTCGTCAAAATATTCCGGTCGCAGAACCATTCAATGCGGATTTACATGGTATTATCGGTATGGGTCGGCAACCCAGTCACGATTGGGCCGCTTGTTTGCATACACATGTGGATATATAGAACAATCACCATTTTGATAACGTGATTGTTAATATTCCACCATTCGATGCCGGTTTTCATGGATCGTATATGTTATGGTATCAGAGAATGACTAGGATCTATATATCTCCTACATCCCAAATGCTGGCGGGTGTGCAAGTACCGACCCGACGACGAGCCGCTGATCCAGCTGACGAACATTTCGTTAATTTGCCATTTTTTCAACCAAAGTCAACATTGATTCGTGATCTCGTAAGTTTTAGTTTGTGTATATTCATTTTACATTACACATATACATTTTGCGTTAAATTGATTATGCTTTTAATACATGTTATTTGTTTGATTGAAGATGACCTAAACATGGATCCAGTCAAAAGAATTCGCAAAAGTGTTGAAAAGCAATGTTGCCGAACCAATGAAGGTGTTTGCTCGAAAAATGTTAAGTTCGTGTCGAGCACAAGTTGACCTTGTTGGCGAAGGAAATAGGCAGGATGTCCTATTGTCGGGTCCGGTGCACCGAACGGGTCGTCGAAAGACAATGGCCACACGATCTTTGTATCGCCAAAGAGTACTAGAAGAACAAAGAGAGCGAAGAAAGGAGGTGCACGCCGCTGAAGAAGAAGAAGATGATGATGATAACATTCCTCTATCCGGACTTACTTAAGCAACTCCAATGCATCCCAAACGAATGAGGAGACCCCAGACTAGTTCACCCCCGACCCGTAATCCGTTGAACATTTGTTGTATAAGTTTTATCGTTGTTAACTTGTACAAATTTGGGACTGTAAGATGGACTGTGCACTTTATTATTTTTTTGTCTATGTTTCCATAACTAGTATAACCTCATGAATGTGTTGGGGAATGTGTCCATGTTTGGCAACTGATAGTAATTTGAGAATGTGTTGATGGGTTTGAGATTTTGAGAATGTGTGCATGTTTGGAAAGTGAGAGTATTTTGAGAAAGTGTTGATGGGTTTGAGATTTTGTGAATGTGTCCATGTTTGGCAATAGAGAGTAATTTGAGAATGTGTTGATGGGTTTGAGCTTTTGAGACTATTATTCGATTTTGCTGTTAAATTCAATTCTGCTGTTAAATTCCAATATAAGGTTCTTGGTTGAGATTTTGAGACATGTAGTAATTTGAGAATGTGTTGATGTGTGCATGTTTGGCAATTCTGGGTTTCAGACTACATGTCTGGGTTTGAGAATTCCAATAGTAAGGACAAAAAATGGGTTTGAGCCATGAAATGTTTGTAGATTTGTTGTGAATATGAGTTTCTATAACTTTCTGATGATATGAGATGCTCTGTGATCAAGCAGGCTCTGTGATGATATGAGATACTCTGTGATCAACCAGGCTTTGTGATGATATGAGATACTATGATGATATGAGATTTGTTGTGATGATATGAGATGTATACATGGATGAGTTTTAGAATTTCGCAAACAATTTGTGAATATACCCATAGCGAGCCTGGTTCAAACACTGTTGCTAACTGAGTTAGCAACTGTGGTAAGTTCAAACTTCCAGAGACTTCAAAGTCTCTCGGAAATTAGGAAATACCACAGTCGCTAACTCAGTTAGCAAGCCTGGTTGAGTTAGCGACTGTGGTAAGTTCATACTTCCAGAAACTTGAAAGTCTTTGGAAAATTGGGAAATACCACAATCGCTAACTCAGTCAGTGATCCTGGTTCAACTAGGCTCGCTAACGGAGTTAGCTACTATGGTATTTCCCATTTTTCCAGAGACTTTCAAGTCGTTGGAAGTATGAACTTAAGTCACTAACTCAGTTAGCGATCCTGGTTCAACTAGAGTTAGCGAGCCTAGCTTTATTCACAAACTTTTTCTGAACTTCTAAAACTCATCCTTGTATACAAACACTCAACACAAAATTCACATCTCAGAAATCTCAGAATTTCACATCTCATATCATCTCAATTTCAATATCAAATCTCAGAATTCACATCTCATATTATCTCAATCTCAATCACAAATCTCAGAGCATTCATACACTCAAACAACCAAAATAGTACATAATAAAAGTCCACAAATGTAACGGCTTTGTTACTGAAATTATACATAACTAAATTTCATTACCAAAGTAATACAGAAGACAATAACCCAAAACATGAGTCTGAAATAAATGCGAAATATAATTCATACACGGCTTTGTGAAGTTTGACTTGATTGTTTCCAGCAACGGTGCATATTGTGACCTTTCAAACCACATTTGGAACTCGTCATCCCCGTACTGGTGCTCGAACCGTCTTTTACATCCATGTCATTATGAATTCTCATGGTCGTCGGCTGTCCTTTTCTACAACGATGTAGGCTCATATCAACAATGAGGCGTGGTCCACTAAGCATTAGCCAATATGCTGGATCTAGTGTCGGATGGAAGGTGGGAGCCTATTTCTGTGCTAAGACACTAGTGGAATAAAATGTGTCGACAAATGGCTTGTAATCAATTGCACGATATGCACAAGCCGCCAGCACGTGGAAACTTGGAATATGATACAGATGAAATTTCTGACAAGTGCATGTTCTACTACCCAAATTCACGCTGTGCAGGTTCCCACCGTTTGAATTGCCACCTACCCTTCGTATACCTGTTTTGACTGAAAAAACTCCTGGTTGATGATGAAACATTGTGACCTCATACAAGTTTACTCTCTCACGGCGGACATCGATCAAATCCTGAACCCTTGGAGCAAAAATTTTTCCTTCACTTATAAGTGTGTTTGTTAATTGCTGACGAGTGACGAAGTAAGAATTGAGACGGTAAAAGATCATTTCCACAATTGCAGTTACAGGTAAACTACACACACCTTTCAAAACTTAGTTGAAAACTTTCGATAGGTTTGTAGTCATAATGCCATATCGATGATCTCCATCATCATGAAGAGCCCATTTCTGAATGGGTTTCTCCTTCAACCAGTTAGCCGCCTCCACATTGACAGTTTCCAGTTCAGCGAGTTTACTGTGGAATTTTTTGGGTTAGTTTTGGCATGCTATTATTTTGACTTTTTTCCTCATAGCTTTGCTACCAAATTTTCTGAAGAAATTTGTAGCGAAATGTCGCATACAATATCAATGATATGCATTTTGTTCGTTCCATGCTCTGTTTTGCATCTCCATGGCGTCCAATATACCTACATGACGATCGGAGATAACACATAATCCATCCCGATCCGTGACAAAAAAAAGAATGTAGCTCATGAACCAAGTCCAAGTATATACACTATCTCCATCAACTATTGCAAACGCAAACGGAAAAAGGCTATCGTTTGCTTCCAGTGAAATCACAATTAATAAACATCCCTTGTAATTTCCATACAAGTGTGTTCCATCAACGCTATAACAGGTCTGCAAGACTTGAACCCTTCAATCGAAGCATCAAAAGCCCAAAATACTCCTTTGAATGTTTCGTCGCCGGGACCGGACTCATACTTATCCCAAAGGACAACAGTTCCTGGATTTGCTTCTTGTATGGCTGATAGTAGATAAGGCAACTTAGTATATGCTTCTTCAAAGGTTCTAAATAACCTCTCAATAGCTTTTTGTTTTGCAATCCAAGCCTTCCTATACGAAATCTGATAATTGAACTGTAGTTTGACTATCTCAATTATGGCCCACGGTGTTATTCCTATCTCAGCCTTAACGACATTCACAATCAAATTGCATACAAGTTTATCGTCAACTTTACGGTGGTCTTGATTCAAAGTGGGATTCAAACATGTATGCGGCCCTACAATTTTCTTTACCACGAAATTTGTCCCACCCTTTGGAACGATTGCACGTAATCTCCACGGGCAGCCGCCCTCACTTACGACTAGTGGAATTTCCACCATCTCCTCAATGGTACATTTCCTAGGTGCCAATTTATATTTCACGATATATAGGGTGGGTGTAGATTTCAATGTGACAAATTCCTGGTGTTTCTTGATAGAGTATAGCTTCACTGCATGCTAGATCGATTCTTTACTTTGAAACTCCTGCCCAATGTACAATTCGTCGACGTTCGATAAACTGGACGACTCTTGTGGAACTTGATTCACTCTCACACTTTGTGATATCTCCTCGGTAACATGAACATTAACATTATTAAAGGAATCATTAACGTTCACGTCATTATCGTTCCTCTCAATTAGATTAACATTTACATATTCATCTTCTTCCACTTCGTCATCATTTTCTACACTCTCATCAACTTCATCGTCAGTTTCTTCATCTTCTTCATCCTCATCTAATATTTCATTGTTCACGGTAGCATTTTGAAAGATTCCATAGACATTGGCTGATTGAACATAATCTTGAACCAAACTAGGTTGACATGGCAACTCAACTTCTGTAGGATCCGGGCTTGTTGTATTTGTGAACGTGTCTTCCTGTGGGGACGGTGGAATTGCATGTGATGTTTGAACTGGATTTGAACTCATTCCATGTGTCGGTACTTCTCGTACGAAGCTTGAACTAGGATTAGCATGTGGCTGGGTATTACTAATTTGGATTTGCTGAATATATAATTTCAATGCGCACCAGCTATAATTTGGATCAACTGTCCTAGCAGTTATGGACTTCAGAGCATTGTCATTTTCTACGGGCACAGTCATAAAATATTGACCTTCACCTTTACCCGCTGCATATCGAGCTAAAATTTTAAAATTCCAATGATCTCTAGCCCAATTAGTAACCTCATAAATTTTCTCGACTAATTCTGTCATTGTAATTGTACAAGGTGCCCAAATTATTTCAGGATCAACAGCACTATAACAACAACCTATCTTCGCGTCACGAATAATTTCACTACAAAAATAAATCCATATAGGAATATTATAATCCATACTATACATATTTATACAAAAATGAGACACATAATCTAATCTACTAAAGTGTACAAGATCAAAAGCTATACAAATAATACATTCGAATCGATGATCGTGAATATTGAGCAATTCGGAATCTTCGATGATGGGTTTAGAGTTTTGAGAGTGGGAGTAGAGAGGGTTGTGAGTGAGGAATTGGATCTCAAAAGATTTTGGATGGATTTTGTTTGTGAAATAACGAATTTGGGAGGCTAGGGTTTGGTCGTTTTGGGTTTCTTTCGAAGTTAGAGAAAAAAATGGAAAGATAGAAGTGAGGGAGAGCGAAACAGCATCTATAAAAATTTCCCAATCGACACTCGCTATCTCAGTTAGCGAGTTTAATAAAGAATAGCTCGCTAACTGAGATAGCGAGTTCAGATTCAGAAAATTTTCAACGCCTTGCACTTGCTATCCCAGTTAGCGAGTGTGGTACAAATACACTCGATAACTGAGATAGCGAGTTTGGTACAAACCGCATCGCTATCAGAGCTAGCGAGTGTGAACTTTGTGTTTTTTCATTTTTTCTCATAAGGGTGGAGAAGCACATAACCATACACTCGCTATCTGAGATAGGAATGGATCATTTTGATAAATACTTTCGAAAGTGGATCAGTTTGGTAAATACTTTCAAAAAGTGGGTCAGTTTGGTAAAATTTCGCACTATAACAAGTGTCATAGTATTCTAGCAGTAAATATCTTTGCTAGTAAGCATGGAGGGTTTGAGCCTCCACTTGCATGAATCCCTTGTAAATGGGATGAGCATGTATAAGTGTGGGGTGGGTGTGTGGCTACGGCCTTCTTCCAAAAAATAAAATAAAAATAACTTGCACGGTGAAGAGAGAAAACATAAAATGTACATTCCACTTGCTAACTTCGGCTGCAGCTCAGCACTTGAATGTGTTACACAATGAAGCAGTGCCGATGTAGATACTAGTGTAATTGAAGATGATGTACAGACTCATCAACATCCTGATCCTCAATTGCCTCATGTAGCTCCTACTGCTGATTTTGTTGATCATCTGGAGGATTTTGCTGAAGATCCTATCTCTACTACTATTGCCTCTATTTCATCTATGTCCAACCACCAGCAAGAATACATCACAAGGATTCTACTTGTTCAATCTATGCAAGCTGCTTATGAGGCTAACCAGAACAACACTGATGGGAAAAGAGAGATTGTGATGATCGATCCTTAAGCATGAAGATTTTATCGTGATAACTTTTTATTTCTATTTGTCTACTCTTGTTTTGTTGGTATTTTACTTTGTTTCTCTGCTATTGCGATCAGGATGTCTGTTATCCTTTTGTTCTGACTTGGCCTTGTTGCCTATAACTCTTAACTCTAATACGTTTTGGTTTTATATATTTGGTTGGAGTCTGGTGACTTTATCCTTATTATCAAAAATAAAAAATAAAAAAATTCGTACTAATGTCTAAGCTGTGTTCCAACACTACCCATCAAAATTAATAATTATCCAATAGGGTTAAAGTTGGGCTTCGGTTTGTGTTGCCGTGACAAACCCACACCCTAAAATGTACAAGTCATGCCAAGAAAATGTTTTTTTGAAAAGATAAAACCACAAGGTCAATAATCTCCCGACCTTCCATTAAAAAGTACTTAATGAACTTAATGAATTATACGCAAGAAAGGGAGAATAAATAAGTTTGTCACAATCACACAAATCTGACCCCTTAAAATAAACTAAGATAAAAAGAACAAATATTTGCCCAAAAAAAAGCTGACGTTTTTTTTTTTTGACAAAAGGGATGGAGTCTAAGGACTCCAGCCAAATCCATTAAACAAGAAAGGAATACAGATTTGAAGGGTCCATGTATCTTACAAAAAGGAACATGATTGTAGGATAATGGCTCGATTCTGGTTCAAATTGTTTTGGAGTATTTGCAGCGAATGAAAGTTCCAGTATATCAGTCGACTGGGTTGGAGGATCAGGCGACTGTCCAGAGAGAAGTTTCAAAGGCTAAGGATACAGCAGTAGTCAGTCGACTGATCAGTCGACTGTCCCGAAGGAAGTACCAGTCGACTGGTAATTCGACCAGTCGACTGTCGGCGGGTTTTGGATCCAGAATAGGCCCATTTCGAAAGGCCCAATAGTTTCCCTATAAATACGACCCGTTAGGGTTTTGTAATTAAGAGACGAAAGAGAGACGAAAATTAGAGACCTCTTTTCGGATTTTGCAGCCGTCATCTCTTGTAAACTTTGTTTTGCCCATCGTTGATTATAGCAAGAAGAAACCCCAACCGCCCCGTGGATGTAGGCATGTGTTTTGCCGAACCACATTAAATCTTGTGTTCTTGTGTTGCTTGTTTTTCTGTTTTTCTCGCTGTTTCTCTCTTTGATTGGTTGTTTGATTCGCATTCCGCACAACAAGTGGTATCAGAGCCAGGTTGGTTCGACCTAGAGGGAGATGGCGGGTGATGCAGATGCAACCAAGGATGTTGTGGGATCAAGTTCTTCTAGAACAACGATTCACAACGCAAAATTTGAAGTTGAAAAATTTGATGGGACAAACAATTTCGGGATGTGGCAATGTGAGGTGTTGGATGTTCTTGTTCAACAAGAACAAGATGTTGCTTTGGAGAAAGAAAAACCTAAGGATATGTCCGAAGCAGATTGGAAGAAGTTGAATCGAGTTGCGTGTGGGACTATTCGGCTCTTTATTGCAAAGGCTCAGAAGTACGATTTGATGAGGGATACCATTGCTGCGGTGTTGTGGAAGAAGCTCGAAGACAAATACATGAGGAAAAGTTTGGAGAATCGGCTGTATTTGAAGAAGAGACTTTTTCGCTTCACCTATACGGAAGGTATGTCTATGAATGCTCATGTTGAATCATTTAATAAATTATTGGCTGATTTGTTAAATTTGGATGAGCAAATTAAAGATGAAGATAAAGCCCTAATTCTGTTGAATTCATTACCTGAAAGTTATGATCATTTAGCAACAACTTTAATATATGGAAAGGATACTGTGAAATATGAAGATGTTGCAAATGCTTTGTTGAATAATGAAACTAGGAGAAGGGATAAAATGGTTGATAGAGAAACTTCTGAAGCATTGATTGTAAGGGACAGGACTGAGACCAGATCTGAGTCCAAATCTGGGAAAAAGGGAAACAAATCTCGTTCCAAAACGAGAGGAGTTTCGAAGGACAGGAAAATACCGGCCAAAGATGAATGTGCTTTCTGTCATGAAAGGGGGCATTGGAAAAAGGATTGTCCAAAGCTACGAAATAAGGGAAATTCGACTGCAAATGTGATTGTTGATAATGTAGATAGTGGCGAGGATTTTTCTTTTGCACTTGCTTCTAGTCCCTCACTTTATCAAGAAGTATGGTTTCTTGATACAGCAGCCTCCTATCATATGTCTTGGAAAAAGGAGTGGTTTACTTCTTTGGAGTATATGGATGGTGGTGTAGTTTTGATGGGAAATGATGCGCCTTGTAAGAAGGTAGGAATCGGGAAGATTGAATTGCTAATGCATGATGGTCTTATTAGGGAGCTTTCAGATATTTGGTATGTTCCAGATTTGAAGAAGAATTTGATTTCACTTGGTGCTTTGGAGGCCAGTGGATTGAAATTTGCTAGTGAAGGTGGCATTCTGAAGGTGACTAACGGAGCACTTGTGGTGATGAAAGGGCAAAGGAAAAGGAACTTGTTTTTCTTGCAGGGAAAAACATATTTGGGTCAGGCTGCCAGTGTAACTGAAAAGCCTAAACAGGTTGTTCCCGACTCTACTAGGTTATGGCATATGCGACTCGGGCATGCAGGAGAAAAGGCCTTGCAGGGGCTTGTGAAGCAAGGGTTGCTTAAAGATGCTAAAGGGTGCAAGTTGGAATTTTGTGAACATTGTGTTTTGGGTAAGCAAACTAGGGTGAAATTTGGTACAGCTGTACATCAGACAAAGGGTATCCTCGATTATGTGCACACAGATGTGTGGGGCCCTACTCAGACACCTTCTATGAGTGGTAGACACTGGTTTGTTACTTTTGTTGATGATTACTCCAGACGAGTTTGGGTATATACCATGAAGCACAAAGATGAAGTTTTGACATTGTTCACAAGTTGGAAGAAGAAAGTTGAAAATCAGACTGGTAGGAAGATTAAGGTTCTGAGGTCAGATAATGGAGGGGAATACAAGAACGATCCGTTTCTGAAATTGTGTGAAGATGAAGGGATCCAGAGGCACTTCACAGTTAGGAAGACTCCACAACAAAATGGGGTTGCAGAAAGGATGAACAGAACCTTACTTGAGAAGGTGAGATGTATGTTAGCACAGTCTGGATTGAAGAAGACATTTTGGGCAGAAGCTGTTATATATGCAAGCCACATTGTCAACCGTTTACCATCAGCAGCACTTGAAGGCAAAACACCTATTGAGGTATGGAGTGGTAAACCTGCATCTGATTATAGTTTTTTGCATATATTTGGTTGTCCTGCTTATTTTCATGTAACTGAAACTAAACTTGATGCAAGAGCCAAAAAGGCTATATTTGTTGGTTTTAGTACTGGTGTCAAAGGTTACAGGTTGTGGTGTCCAGAACAGAAAAAGTTAGTAATCAGCAGGGATGTGACCTTTGATGAGACCAGCATGATAGGCTCGGGACAGTCGACTGGTGGTCGAGAACAGTCGACTGGTGAGCAGCAGAATAGTGGGAAAGTTCTCCAACAGGTGAGCAGCAGAAGCTCGGGACAGTCGACTGGTGTACAGGATCAGTCGACTGGTGATCGACAGCAGCAACAGAATTGGAGAGTTCTCCAACAGGTGGAGTTAGGAAAGCTTTCAGTTGAAAATCCTGCCCAAAATAAAGATGATGTGGTTGATACTGAGGATGAGGAAGAAGTTCCTAACCCTCCCCAGCACGAAGAATCAATTGCAGCAAGAAGGCAAAGAAGAGATATCAAACGACCATCTCGCTTTACAGACACAGTTGCATTTGCTCTTCCCATTGTGGATGATGAAGTTCCCTCCAACTTCAAAGAAGCTACTAGAAGTTCTGAAAATGCAGATTGGAAAGTTGCTATGGATGAAGAGATGAACTCTCTTCATAAGAATAAGACTTGGGATCTAGTGCAACTACCAAAGGGGAAGAAATCAATTGGTTGCAAGTGGGTGTATACGAAGAAAGAAGGTCCAAAAGGCAGTGTTCGGTTCAAGGCTAGACTCGTTGCAAAGGGGTATGCTCAACAGGAAGGTATTGACTATAATGAAGTGTTCTCTCCAGTTGTGAAGCATCCTTCTATTCGGATTTTGTTGGCATTGGTAGCACAGTTTGATCTTGAATTGACACAGATGGATGTGAAGACTGCGTTCTTACATGGGGATCTAGATGAAGAAATTTATATGTTGCAGCCAGATAGGTTTAAGACAGCTGGGAAGGAAAATTGTGTTTGCAGGTTGGAGAAGTCTCTCTATGGGTTGAAGCAATCTCCAAGGCAGTGGTATTTGAGGTTTGATCAGTTTATGAAAGTGCAGGGATATTCCAGAAGTGAGTATGATCATTGTGTCTACTTCAGGAAGTTGCAGAATGGTTCTTTCATATATTTGTTATTATATGTGGATGACATGTTGATTGCCTCTAGAAATGCTAAGGAGATTCAAAATTTGAAGAATCAGCTGAGTTCTGAATTCGAGATGAAGGATCTTGGTGAAGCCAAGAAGATACTTGGGATGGAGATAACTAGAGACAGAGCAAAGGGCATAGTGAGTTTGACACAGAAGCAATATCTTTTGAAGGTGCTGAAACGGTTTGGTATAGATGAGAAAACTAAACCAGTCAGTACACCCTTAGCCACTCATTTCGGAATTAGTGCTTCTCAGTCTCCAAGTACAGATGAAGAGAGACAGTATATGGCTAATGTACCTTACACTAGTGTGGTTGGCAGTTTGATGTATGCCATGGTTTGTACTCGACCAGACATCTCTCAGGCGGTGAGTATGGTTAGTCAATATATGCATGATCCAGGTAAAGAGCATTGGCAAGCAGCTAAATGGATTTTGAGGTGATCTAGATAAGAGGCGGTCTACTACAGGCTATTTGTTTACTATGGCTAGAGCACCTATAAGTTGGAGGTCCAATTTGCAGTCCACTGTAGCGTTGTCTACTACTGAGGCTGAATACATGGCAGTTGCTGAGGCCATGAAGGAAGCTATTTGGATTCATGGACTTTTGAAGAGCTTGGGAATTCATCGGGAGAAGGTGGAGGTACACTGTGACAGTCAGAGTGCTATTCATTTAGCGAAGAACCAAGTTCATCATTCGAGGACCAAACATATTGATGTTCGTTATCACTTTGTGCGTGATTTGATAAAGGATGGTAATATTCATTTGGTGAAGATTGGAACAGCTGATAATCCTGCTGATATGTTGACCAAAGTTGTTGGGGCAGCCAAGTTCAAGCATTGCATGAACCTGGCTAATATTTTGCATGTTTGATAATTTGGCATGGGCGGTTGGAATAGTGCTTTGCTATTGGTTTGTTTAGTATGTGATATCATACTAAGGTGGAGTTTGGGTTCTTTTGTTACATTGGGTGATGAGCATTTGTTTTGGAGTATTTATTGGAGATTGCTTGGGCTATTTGGAAGATTTCGCCAAGGTGGAGATTGTTGGATACTTGGAAGATCTCGCCAAGGTGGAGATTGTAGGATAATGGCTCGATTCTGGTTCAGATTGTTTTGGAGTATTTGCAGCGAATGAAAGTTCCAGTATATCAGTCGACTGGGTTGGAGGATCAGGCGACTGTCTAGAGAGAAGTTTCAAAGGATAAGGATACAGCAGTAGTCAGTCGACTGATCAGTCGACTGTCCCGAAGGAAGTACCAGTCGACTGGTAATTCGACCAGTCGACTGTCGGCGGGTTTTGGATCCAGAATAGGCCCATTTCGAAAGGCCCAATAGTTTCCCTATAAATACGACCCGTTAGGGTTTTGTAATTAAGAGACGAAAGAGAGACGAAAATTAGAGACCTCTTTTCGGATTTTGCAGCCGTCATCTCTTGTAAACTTTGTTTTGCCCATCGTTGATTATAGCAAGAAGAAACCCCAACCGCCCTGTGGATGTAGGCATGTGTTTTGCCGAACCACATTAAATCTTGTGTTCTTGTGTTGCTTGTTTTTCTGTTTTTCTCGCTGCTTCTCTCTTTGATTGGTTGTTTGATTCGCATTCCGCACAACAATGATACCATGGACAAGAAACACCCAACAAGAAACAAAGACTACTACAAAGAAACTAACAGCTGATAACCCTGAAACACAACAAAATACCTACTGAAAATAACTACAAACGTCACCCAAAAGCAAAACAGAAAGCCTGGAAGCTAGAGAAACAAAAGGTCAGCTGAAACATTATAAACTGAAAAGCTAAAAGTCCTCAGAAGCAGCTTGAATGTTTTGAATCAAAAGAACCCCTGTGATATATTCCTGTTGATGAGCAGACATGTTTGTAATGGAAGCAATTGTATCAGAAACAGGATCCACCTCTTCTTGGCCAGCCTGAGAATCTGAATTCTCTACCTGTTCATCATTAGTAATATGACCATGATAATCCAAATTAGGCTGAGAGACAGAAGCATCAGAGGGATAAGGAGTAAGGAAGTTGGGAGAATCTTCAGGAGAATCATCCTCAATGATAATGGGGTTACTCATAGAAGTAGCTCCAGAAACCACATGAACATCAGAGTTTCGAATCATCCCAGAGTCCACATGTGTGCCAGGCAACATAGAGGTAGTAGAAGCAGGATGCATCGGGGGGATGAAAGACTTACAAATATTAGTAAGAGAATTCAAATCCACCTTAGCCTTTTTAGATGGAGGGAGAATCTCTGACCAAAAAGAGACAAAGAAACAAATTGAATCAACGATGCTAATAATGTCATTAGACTTCTTTAAAAAAATCCTACTGTTACGTTCTTTCCAAATAACCCAAATTAAAGCCATCATGATCAAATCCCATACTAGTCTAATCTTTTTGGGGATCCTTTTTAATCTCCATAAACCCCACCAAGATTTAATAGAAGAAGGGAAACCGTTAATATGAAAAGCCAACTTAACTAACATCCAAATTTGTTTCACAAAAGCACATTTAATAAAAAGATGAAAAGAAGATTCATTAGAACCAGAGCAGAAAACACACTGTTGACCCAAAGCAAGATTTCTCTCATTGAGGTTATCAACCGTTAGAAGCTTGTTGTGAATAGTAAGCCAAACAAGAATTCTCACTTTCAGTGGAGATATATTTTGCCAAATGAATTTATAGAAGGGACAAATAGTACCACCAGCATTTAAAAACTTATAAAAAGACTTCACAGTAAAGACCCCAGAGCTAGTCCACCTCCAAATAAAACTATTTGAAGGTTTCCAGTCATAATTCGATAATAAGTGAAGTACAGAATTAAGATCATGAGTTTGAGAAATTTCAAATTCCTTCTAAAAGTAATGTTCCATACTTTCCCAAACCTATTAGTGGAATATAAGGAGAAAACAATAGCATTAGGAAAACTAGCAAGATTATAAAGCTCAGGAAAAGAAGTGGCCAAACAACAGTTACCAATCCAAATATCATACCAAAATTTGACATTTTTTCCATCTCCACAAATTTTTTGAAGGCCACATTTAAATGGAGAAGCCACTTTCCAAATTCCTTTCCAAAAAGATGAACTAAGAGAAGGGGGAGAACTAGAGAAGTCATCAATAATTCTCCTGCGAAAGTATTTTCTTTTAACAATTCTAATCCAAATTTTATCATTAGAGGAGATACAGTTCCAAATCCATTTTCCAAGCAAAGCTAAAATTTGATTTCTCAAATTAATAACACCTAGACCCCCTTCATATATGCTCTTACAAACTCTTGCCCAGGACATCAGGCATTTACCAGTATCAGAAGAAGAGGAAGATCCAACCCAAAAAAATTTCCTCCTGAGTTTATCAAATTTTTTAATAACCCATGCAGGAATGAAGAAATAAGACATAAGATAAAGAGGAATACTAGATAGGATAGAATTGATCAAAATTAAGCTACCAGCTCTAGAAAGAGATTTACCAGACCAGCTATAAGTCTACTTTCAATTTTATCAATGACTGGATACCAATCAGACTTGTGAAGGGTGCCCATTCTCAAGGGGATACCCAAGTGGGAAAAAAAGCTGACGTTCGTGAACACCCCTGTCAATGCATGACAACTAATACATCATGATTAAGTTCTCTGCCTTATATTGGTTGCACCAACATAAATCAAATCGCCCTACCTTAGCTCCATAACCCACATTAGCTGCATCAAGATATACCCAATTTGATCCGACTTAGTGCCTTCGATAGTTTGGCTGCACCATTATCGACCAAATATCCCCAATTTAGTCCGACTTAGTGCCTTCGATAGTTTGGCTGCACCATTATCAACCAAATATCCCCAATTTAGTGGCCTAACTCTCCATTGTTGTACCAACACTGAAATCTTAATAACTAAAATTTAGGTATCCTAGTATGTAAAAGAGACAACCTTTCTTCTAAAGCTGGTATCAGGTTCTATTGGGTCGGGTCCTCCACTACTCGAACTAGGACCTGGTACCTCACGGGTCAAAAAATTGGACCCGGAGCCAGACATGTAAGAATTGGGTCCTGGCCCTAGTTAGAAAAATCTACCTGTCGAGTCCGGTAGTGGGGAATAAATATTTTCATTTAAGTAGTTTTGCACCCGATACCATACAGTTCTAACAATATTTGCACTTAAGTACGTGAATAAATATTATATTTACACATCTATCTTTAACAATTACTTTTATATGTATATCCCTATAACCATATTATTCAAATTCCATATTTTATGGGTATTTTTTAAAGGGTCCGGGTCTGGATCCGGGTCGGTTCTATTTTGAGCGGACCCGGACCTGGATCCAGACCTAGACTCATTAGTGCATCGGGTCTTATTTTAGGACCAGGACCCGGACCCGTATAGATTGGGTCTTTTCCGGTCCAATGTCGGGTCCGGATCGGATCAACGTATTGGGTAAATGTGACAGTGCTACTTTCTTCCACATAAACTATTAAAAAGTTACTCCCTCCATTTCACTTTAAGCGATATTTAGGGTTTTTTTCTTGTTTCACTTTAAGTGATATTATCCAATTTTTTCTTTTTTTTTTCCCCAAGAAAACCCTTATTTATGTTGAAATTTTATCTTAATTACTCATCTTAATACTATCAAATATTCTTAGAAAATTGTAGTTTCAACTTTCTAGATTTTATTTTCTCCAAAAGTTTAATGCCAACTCACCATCTACTACTAGCAACTTTATATATTCTCTTTACATCAAAAAAACTTTATATATTCTCTAATTTATTTTTATTTTTGTAAATGATGTAAAAAGAATGTCTTGAAATCAGAATTTGTATTGAGAAAACATTAATTACAATTTTTTGAAATCAGAATCTGTATTGGAAAAAGAATTAGTAATTAAATCATGGAGACTTATTAATAAGAGTGTAGAGAAAAATAAATGTTTATCTCACCCTTTCTTAATCTGTGTGCAAAATTTCTGAACATCAGTTAGAGTGAAACGGAGGGAGTACCATTTAACTCTTAGCCTTCACAAATATCATAAAATTGCAGTATTTTCTCTTCCCCTTTCAGACTTTCAGTTGGCTCAAAATAATCCACACTCTTCAAAAGGCCAGTAACCACACACATTGGGAGATAGTCTCCTCTCCCTCCTTATAAAATCTCCATCGCATTTGGGCTTAGAATTTAGTTTCTTCTCCTTTAAGCTTTCCTTCAATGTCTTCTTCTTCCTTCTCTTCTCCTCTGCCTTCGGTCAAACCCAACAACCCATTTGGCTCTAGCAACCGGCGCCTCTTCTCTAAAGGGATTCCTCCTCACGGTTACCTTTCAAACTTGCCCATTTGCATTCCCCCCTAGTTACTTTAGAGAAATCATTTTGCACTTAAAATTTCAATTTTATTGTTAGCAGGGTGCAGAGGTGGGATATTGAGGAGGAATTTCTTGGCCAGAGGGATTGCTACCACTGTTTTCTCTTCCTTGGTGAGTGCCAATCCGGTTCAAGGTTCGTTATTGCCTTCTTTTGACTCTCTCAGCATTTATAGAATATAAAATATAAAGCCCCGCAGCTCGTAGTTCAATTTTGGAGATTTGGTTCAGTGACATAGAATTTAATAGGGTATCAGAGCAGTCAATGTTCAAAAATTCCAAAGGTCATATATTAAATGCAGATTAAAAATAAATTCCAGTTTGCAGGGGCCTTTTTTATTATAAAAATATAAAACCCTTAACCCTCACCATGTTTCGGTGTTTTAGTTTAGGGGTAGTTTGGTAGCTGGAATTAAAATCCAAAATGTAATCATTATAATTTTTGGATTTGTAATTCATGAAAACAAATCCAACAAAATCACTTTGTTTGGAAGGAAGTGGATTGTAGCACACAACTAGACTTCCACCAATTCTAGTTTGGTTGAGTTGTTAATACCACTGTTTGAAACAAAGTCCCTCCAATTTTTTGGGCTTGTTTAGGACTACCTGGTTAATGGTGTGGGCACCACTTCAAGAATTGGTGAGATTACCACAATAAATGTGTATGAATACTAAAGATTAGTGCAACCTTTGTGAGATTGAGGAACAAGTTCAACCAAAGGAAATTGCCTCGGGGGATGTTTGTTTGCCTGCATGTGCACTGTAGGAAAAGTTTTCCATGGGTTGTGCACTGTTCTGCGGTTTGGTTGGGTGCACTTTGGAATGGAAAACTTTTTCTATTGGTATAAAGAGTAATTATTACATCCACTACCAATTTCACTACATTTTTCTTCACTGCCTTAGGTGGCACACTCCAATAGGTAGGGAAAGATAGAGTAGGTGGGAGAACTCTCCAATAGGAGTATCACACCTAAGGTAGTGAACAAAATGGTAGTGAAATTGGTAATGGATGAAGCATTACTCTTGTATAAATATTGTAGCTACTATAGCACATTTTAAAGTGATTCAAATTCCGAAATTTTTGACTGGAAATAGCTGAATGCGTAGTGTTCATGTTTTTTTTTAAAATAATATATTCCCATCCCTCCTTTTTTAATGTGCCGTCTCTTTCATCTCTCATTCCATTCTTTTGTCGTCTCTTTCTTCTCTCTTCCTCGATTCTTTTCTAGGGTTCCAGCTTCGACAAAAAAATATATATATTAGGGTGATCCAGTTTCTGTATGTGATCAAATCCCAGCGCGAACGGCATCAGAGTAGCCATTGCAGCACAAGAGAAATAGTTGAAGAGGGGAGTATCAGTGCATATCAGTCCCCGAGTCATTTTGTTTCTTTGTTGGACTTGTGTAAATATGTGTGTAATCTTTCATAAAAGCCCAACCACTTGAAACAGTTTGCCAGCTGTTGATAGGTGGTTGAGGGTTGTAATAGTTAGGTCCCTTGTAATGGCCTAACAGCTTGTCCAAGCACATGCATTACCCGTGTTCCTTCCTTTTATAAATACTGTCCCTGTAATTGATCACAATATGAATAAAGAGTCATAATTCCATTGTTCATCGTCTTCTTCTTCTCGTGTCTCCTCTGTTACTTCTTACAGGTGGATCGATGCCGAGGAAGAGAGCTCCACTGGCCAGTCCCACTGACGGCGGCCGACCTGGAACATTGGTATCAGAGCTGGATCCTAATATGGATGGGATCGGACGTCAAGAACCCGATCTTGAGATTTCTCAAAATGCTGAGAATCCTATTGAATCTGGGATTGGGTTTCGACCCAAACATAGAGAACAGGATCAGGATGCACGAGAACTTGCCGATTATGGTGGAGAATCTCACAAGTATCCCAGCATTGAAGAGCAATTTGATCGGTTGGAATTAGCTTTGGATTGCCTACTTCAAGAACCAAGAGATTGTTAGCGCTCACATTGAAGGAGGGAATCTTGGAGTTCTGAAAGTAGTAAGGAAGAATCTCGTCATCGGAATCGTGAGGGAGGTCGACGTCGACACTCGAGCCCTAAGCAGATGAGGAGGGGTGGGTCGAGGAACCTGGAATGACCGGAACAAAATTTTGAAGTTGGAACTTCAAGAAACAGTGATCGACATCGAGATGGTAATACTTTCTTTCCTAAACATCCCAAAATTGACTTGCCTAGTTTAGATGGAACCGAAGATTTTACTAATTGGGTATATCACATGGAGCACCACTTTTACACGCAAAGAATTAGCTCTCTTGATAAGCTCTCCTTTTGCCTTTATTATCTAAGACGAGAGGCATTACTTTGGTGGAGGTGGTTTGAACAACAAGAAGAGGAAGAAATTGATTGGGAAGTTAACAAGGAGTGGCTATTGCAATTTGGGCCCTCTGAGTTAATGGTCCCGAAGCTATGTTGTATAAATTGCAGCAAACATGCACAATTACTGAGTACCATAAGGAGTTCTTAAAGTATAGCCAACTCACTAAACCTTTGGCTAAGTCTTCATTGATTAGCTGCTACATCTCACTATCTCAGGTTTGAAGAGTGAGTTGAGGAAAGAAGTGAAGCTCAAGAACCCTCAAAGCGTTCTTGCGGCCTATAGGGAGGCCGTTGCTAGGGAGATCATTAGTGATCAAAGAAGATCCTAGAAGTCTAATACCTTCGTCAAAAATAATCCTTCTCAAAGTGAACCTACATCATACACTAAATTTGCAGCATCTTCAAGTGTATCGGGAAGCAAGATTTCTTTGGGGAGTAGTGTGAGCTCTAATTCTAATGCACCTAAAGCTAAGGATCAACAATTCCTACAATTTATGAAGGAGAGAGGGGAAAAGGGCCTATACTTTCACTGTGATAAGAAATTCGTGAGGGGACATAAGCGTATAGGGAGATCTTTCATGCAGATGATTGGCACTTGTGAAAATAGTGTTTTTATGCAAATGCTTGGGGCTTTGGATGATGCGTAGGAGAGCTTGGAAATAGCTTAGACGAGGAGCCGATTGCTGCTGCAGATGAGAAGGGAGATTTAAAGTTACCCAAATCTGCACGTCAAACAGAGCTAACTGCAATTTCTTTGCATACTTTGATAGGGAGCAATCACCCAAGAACTTTTAGAGTTCAAGGAAGCATATTATCTAAGCCATTGTGTGCTCTTTTGGACACTGGAGTTACGCACAACTTCATAGGTGAGCAAATTATCAAGAAAATTCACCTGCCAATCAATCAACATATGCGCTTAGAAGTCACAGTAGCGGAAGGTAGGCAGCTCCAGTGCTTGGGGTTATGCGAAGAGGTGACTTTCCTATGCTAAGATGTTCCCATTGTCGCTGATTTCAATGTGTTGACTATGGATACTAGCCAACTTGTTTTGGTATCACAATGGATCGAGACCTTAGGTGATGTGGTCTGGAATATGAATGAGAAGAGGATTAAATTATAACTAAATGGCCAACAACGGGTCCTACTTGGTATCCATCCACAAGAATTTGAGGTGGCCACTCCCAAGTCCATGTCTAAGGCACTATTACAGGTGAAGACTGGTTGGCTCTTGCAGATGGTTGGTGCCCCTAGTAATGCAACAAAAGGAGATAAAATTCACCCTCAGTTACACCTTGTATTGAATCAATACAGGGATGTGTTCAAAGAAAACATGTCTGCCGCCTCATAGGAGTTGTGACCATGCTATTCCCCTCCTTCCAGGGTCCAAATTTATTAGTCTACGTCCTTACAAGCACTCGCGGCATAAAAAAATGAGATAAAGAAGTTGGTGCATGAAATGCTAGAGTCAGGTTGATGTAAAACCAACCCTAAAATAGAGAATTTCCAAGAATTTTAATGGGTTAATTTTACCAACATGAAAGTGCGGATTTAGATTGGATATTTTAACAGTTAACAGGTTTGATGGGTTTTCAAGAATTGAATCAAATGCTAACAATCCCAATTAATAATTCAATCTTAATCAATAAGTAAATCCCTACGCGTTTCAGCAAGTAAAAAGAGCAATACCAAGTCGTACTCTAATCTAGCATGTGGATCACTCAATCTCAGTATTTTGTGGTCGACAGATAAATCAGATAATAAACTAGATGATAAGGCAGTAAAGCACAAATATTAGTAGTGGAAAGAATATACCAAATGTGAAGAAAACCAACGTCGATCGAGTCGGGCAGCAACTCAAAACGCAGTAGCCAGCCGTGACTGTGGGAACGGCACCAACAAGAGCAATGGGTGACTGGGATCTGACCGGCGGTGGCGGTTGACTGCGCGCGGGGCGGCGCAGGTGGAGGTGGGCAGCCGATGAGTGCAGCGGTGGAGGTCGACGTCAATGGCAGTTGATGGGTGCTCGGGGTACTTTGGGGTGAAGGTCTGGTCGGGAGTGGAGGGGAAAGGAGGCGACGTGAACGGAGGTGGAGGAGCGGGATGGGGCGTGGGTTCTGGGCCAGGTGTTGGTGGCGAGAGAGGGAGGGGAGAGGGAGAGGGCGATGGAGAGGGGGATTCTGGATCGGGTTTGAGTAAAGGGGAGGAGGATGGGTTCTGATGTGAAGGTAGGAGTGGGGTTTTGATGGTTTTGTGATGATCGGGATAGGGGAAGAAGAAGAGATGGGTGGCGGCTGAGTAGATAGAATATGATTAGGGTTTTTGTATTTGGGGATTAGGGAAAATTTATGGGGATTTTTAATTGGGGATAAATTTTTTAGAATTAATCACTAATTCTAAACTAGATTAGGATTTATCACAAACCCTAATTTGTATCTCGATTGTATCACACAAGGAGAAAAAATGAAGAGCAAAACTCAACACAGCTTTTTTTGATCAATAATGGCATCCTTTCTCATTCATCTCAGGGCCTTTAAATAGGCTCAATTACATCTTGAAACACATCTCCAAAATATTCTCAAAATCTAAAAAATTACAAAAAAGATTACATAAAAATGGAAATAAAATAAAAGTCCTAAACTGAATAAAACAGCTGATGAAGACGATGCCTGCACTGATAGAAACGCCCAAATCGTCTGGAACCGATGTCCTCATCACAGGTATCATCCAGCCCAGTCATAGACTCATAGTCCTTACTCTTCTCCTATAGTTTTGGTGAAAAGGTCCGACGACAGTTGGCGTATGTGCATTGATTATAGAACTTTGAATGAGATAACTGAAAAGGATAAATATCTCATTCCAGTAATTGATGAATTACTGGATGAGCTTTATGGTGCTTCGGTGTTTAGCAAGTTGGATTTGCGCAGTGGATATCACCAAATTAGAATGCGTGAGGATGATATGCATAAGACAACCTTTCAGACTCGTGAAGGGCATTATGAGTTCATTGTTATGCCATTTGGGTTAACCAATGCTCCTTTGACATTTCATTCTCTCATGAATTCCATTTTTAAACCCTATTTGAGGAAGTATGTGTTGGTATTCTTCGATGATGTACTGGTCTATAGTAGCAGTTTGGAGTCTCATGTGCAACACTTGACAGTGGTCTTACAAATTCTCAGTGAGCATCACTTATTCGCCAAACTTAGCAAGTGCTCTTTTGGGGTAAGTGAAGTAGAATATTTGGGACATGTTGTCTCTGCTCAAGGAGTTGCGGTGGATCAGGAGAAGGTCAAGGCCTTTCAAAATTGGCCAACTCCCAAGTCATTAAAAGCTTTGTGAGGATTCCTTGGTCTTAGGGGATATTATCGCAAGTTTATTGCCAATTATAGTACTATAGCTTGGCCTCTCATATGAAGAAAGGGGCTTTCTTATGGCAGGAAGACTCTCAAATTGCTTTTGAACATATGAAGAAGGTACTGACTTCCCCTCCAGTCTTGCAGCTTCCAAATGTTTCCATTCCCTTAGAGTTGGAATGTGATGCGTATGGAACGAGCCTAGGAGTTGTTCTTTTACAAAAGAAACACCCAATTGCTTTCTTAAGTCAGGAGTTGAAGGTTAAAAACATGTTATTGTCCACTTACGAGAAGGAGATGCTCGCTATCTTGTTGGCAGTTAAGAAGTGGCGCCAATATCTCTTGGGTAGGCGCTTTGTTATTCATACAAATCATAAGCCATTGAAATATCTTTTAGAGCATAGATTATACACTGAAGCACCACATATTTGGTTGATGAAGTTGCACGGTTATCAGTTTGTGGTGGAGTATAAAGAAGGGAAAAGATAACGTTGCTGTTGACAGCCTTTCAAGGTAATTTGAGGAAGAGGGGACGCTTCATTGGCTGCCATCTTTGTTGTTCAGCCAACTTGGATCACTCAGGTACAACAACTGACCCTTAATGATTCCTATTATGAAGAAATCAAAGGGAAATTGGCAGCATGAGTTGATGACATGATTGCTTGTATTGAGGGTGTGTATTATTACAAGGGTCACATTTTATTGAGCCCAACTTCGACTGCAAGGCAGTTGTTTATGGAAGAGGTGCATTGCACACCCCATGGAGGGCATATGGGAGTTGATCAGACCTGGCATCAGTTGAAGCAAATAGTATACTGGCATGGTATGAAGCGAGATTTGAGAGATTTTATCAAGTCTTGCGATGAATATCAGTGAAACAAATACATGAGTACCTATTCTGCAGGGTTGCTACAATCACTTCCCAAACCTGAGAACATTTGGGATGACATAAGTATGGGTTTTATTGAAGGGTTAACCAGAGTGCAGGATATACAACCATTTTGGTCGTCGTCCACAGGCTATCCAACTTTTGTCACTTTCTATCCCTTAGATACCCTTATACAGCTAAGAGTGTGGCTGATGTACTCTTAAGCAAGTGATCAAGTTATACGGATTGTCAAAGAGCATAGTGAGTGATCGAGATGCTATTTTTACTAGTAATTTTTGGAGGAATTGCTAGCTCTACAAGGCACAAAGCTGTGTTTGAGTTCATCGTTTCATCCTCAGTCTGATGGCTAGACTGAGGTGGTGAACAGGGTGTTGGATACCTACCTGCGGTGTTTTACATCTTATAAAACCCACAACTGGTCGGAGTGGTTGGCATGGGTTGAGTATTGCTATAACACTCATGTGCATAGTTCCACGCAGGTCTCCCCTTATCAAGTTGTCTATGGGAAGCCTCCTCCTAATGTTTTGACATATGTGCCTAAGACTGCGAGGGTGCAAGCTGTTGAAGACTCTGATCTCGAGAAATATTACTTTGAAGTTTCTTAAAGACAATTTGTTGAAGGCCTAAGGTAGGATGCAGTCAAAAGCTAATCTACTTAGAACTGATAAAGAATTTGCAGTGGTAAGTTGAGTATTCTGAGGCTGTTGCCCTATGGGCAGGCGTCGGTTGGGAGCCACCATATTCACAAACTTTCCCCACTATATTATGGCCCTTATGAGGTGGTGCGAGGGTGGGCACAGTAGCCTATAAACTCAAGCTTCCTGCAGAGTCCCGTATTCATGTGTTTCATGCTTCATAATTGAAGACTCATATCAGTCGTGAAGGTCACTTTGCTAGTTCTTCTGCATTGCCTTCATATTTTGTAGGGGACTCTCCACAGCCTGCTAAGGTTTTAGCTCGTCGAATGGTTCCCAGGAGGGGTATTGCAATTTCAGAGGTGCTCATTCAATGAGAACATTGCGATGCAGCTGAGGCCACTTGGTATTGAAATTTATATTGGAGATTCCCAAGTTTTTGCAACTCCTTGGAATCTCCTTTTCATAGGGGGAGTAATGATCCAGTTTCTGTATCTGATCAAATCCCAGCACGAACGGCATCAGAGTAGCCATTGTAACACGAGAAATAGTTGAAGAGGGGAGCATCAGTGCATATCAGTCCCTGAGTCATTTTGTTTCTTTGCTGGACTTTTGTGTAAATATGCGTGTAATCTTTCATAAAAGCCCAACCACTTGAAAAGGTTTGCCAGCTGTTGCAGGTGGTTGGGGGTTGTAATAGTTGCGTCCATTATAACGGCCTAACGGCCTGTCCAGGCACGTGCATTACCCGTGTTCCTTTCTTTTATAAATACTCTCCCTGCAATCGATCACAATATGAATAAAGAATCCTAATTCCATTGTTCATTGTCTTCTTCCTCTCGTGTCTCCTCTGTTGCTTCTTGTAGGTGGATCGATGCCGAGGAAGAGAGCTCCAGCGGCCAGCCCTACCGACGGCGGCCGACCTGGAATATAGGGCTTCCTCTTCTTGATTTATATTTTCAGAGATTACGATGATGATGATGACAAGAATAAGAAGCCCAATTTTTTTATTTATTTTCAGAGTGTTCGAACTCTTTATTTCTTCTCTCTCTACTTTTCAGAGAGTTCGATGTTGATGTCATCATCGTCGTCAATGTCGTTGCCGACGGACCGAATGGAGAAGGCGACAAGCGATCTCTTGATCGGGCCGGATTGGATTAGTGGTGAATTCTTGAATTTTTTAACAACAACAACAACAACAACAGCAACAAAGACTTTTTTCCAACTAGTTGGGGTCGGCTAATCGCTTCCAGGGAATGCCCTAGCCTTTTTCCCAACTAGTTGGTGATTTTTTTTACTTAAGGAAATTTATTTGAGGATTGGATTGGATCAGGGGTGAATTCTTGGCTGCAAATTTGAGGGTTTCTGGTCTATTCTTGTGTATTAGAAAGCTGTATTAATTCCAAGATTAGAAACTTTTTCATACATATTACAATATAAGCAAACAAGATGAGTAGAATTGATATTGTTCATGAAACAGTAGATGTACAATCACCAAACCAATTTTGTGGATTTAATTTCCAGGATTTCTTTTTCTAATAGTGCTTTTCATTTTTAGGATTTTAGTTATAGTTAAACAAACACCCCCTTAAGGACAAGCTTTTCCTCCCATCTCGAAGAAGGAATGGCAAGCTCTGTCTACATCCACATTGATTTTTCACATCAATGGTTGGGATGTTCAAGTGCATTTCAGCCTTAACCTGGCATCTTAAAAGGTCTTAACACCATTTTCTATAACAATTTCAAACAACTGGGCATCAATATCTTACAATTTCTCATAATGAATCCATTCATCTTATTATTAAGGAAAGATCCAAGTTATGTAGACTTATTCAACAAAAATGAGAAAAAAAAGAGATGAAAATATAAACCATGACATCATTAAAATTGGGTATTAATCCAATCATACCTTGATAGACATGATCTTCAAATCTTTACCCCCAGAATATATGAAAAAGTCACTCCAAACCAAGCTAAAATCGTAGAATGACTTAGATTAAAAAACCCAAATTAAAGAGTTTACAATTAAAGCCTTCCAATCATGAAACCCCGAAATCATGATTGATAGTTTGATATAATCTGAAACCCTAGAGGTTTGGATTTCGGATTTAACCTAACCTAAATAGGAACACTCATGGCCATTGGTAGAATGGAGAAGAAGAATGGAGGGAAGGAGGTGATCTTAGCAGATCTGCTACGCCCTGCTTTCCAATATACAGAATCATGGGTATGCAACTAAGGCCCAGCGAATGATACAAACATTCCAACTTACATTATCCATAAGCTGTACAGTCATAAGCTCAACAATAAAGCATATCCACGTAGGTAACAATAATAATCACACGAACAAGAATAGAAATAATTTTACATGAATAATCGTCATCTGATATACATAAACTTCGGGTGAAGATGCCCGAGAACATGATAAACTGAAAGAAATTTAATGCAAATAACAGTTCTCTACAACTAGCTAGATAAAGTAGGGACTGAAAATTAAAATAACACAAGCAACTCCATCATGACCATCTAGAAAGTCTATTGATCAAGTCCCTCCTATATCTCATCATCGGTACCTGTATAAACGTCATCTGGGGTAGGGGGTGTCCATTAGAGCAAGCTTCGGACAGAAAGTAGCATCAAGTAGTACAATAGAAAAAAAGTAAAATATAACATAGGGAAAAGCAAGAGATAACAATGTAGGTACTGGAACGGTATGATCATGCACAATGCAATGTTTACATGATGACTATAAGAAAATGAAATCATGACTGTAAAGTATAATCAATTGGTAATCGGTAATGCAGTGATTGGTAATCAACAGTCGGTATCTGTGGAAATGATCAGTGTCAATTATGTAACCTCGGTCAATCAGTTTTTTTAACCTATCTAATGCACTCAATACTGTGTCTCATACCGCAGGTTCGGGTGCATTACAATCAAGTGAATGTTTGGACTTATATAGTGAAGTCTACAGGATTATGTACTCGGGTCTTCCAGTGACAGTAATCAGTAATCATGTAATCAGGATTCATGTAATCATGTAATCAGTAATATGAGAAACATGGGCCCCCTTCCGAGTACACTCTTCCATATTGTTCAGTACTAAGTCGTACCCTTTATAACCCTGGCTAGTCATTCTTTTATTATAGTTAATCATGAATATGCGATCTGTGCAATCGGTGGTGGGAACATTATCAAGGGTGGTAATCAAGAGAATATTAGGAGATGAATGCAAATACATGATATAGAAGAAATCTATCAACCTACTATATCGGTACAAGTCATTAACACAAGAATAGTAATATATATAGTCAAGGGACCCCAACTACAAATCTAGACAACAATACACATTTGCACAAAAACTTACTTTTCCGCTGCTACGAGAATGCAAATCTAATTCCGTCAGAGGTTCTAGGAAGTAGACTATCGTCCGAATCCAATGCCTATTTACTCGACGAATTCTATGTTCAGTAGCTATACCTACCAATCGGTTATTTACTGGTCCAGTGCACAGACAGCTGCATAGGGTCATATTCTAATGCTTACAAATCCATTGAAACACTCTTATCAATTCTTGCAAAAATAATAATCTGACCCCTAACGATGTCTAGTAACACTCAAATTTTTCTCAGATCATAATTCCATAAAAAAATTATCGTGCTTTACCGGGCCGATACTTTTAAACAACAATCTGGAAATTTAGACGTATTTGCACTAAATCATCAATATCTCACAAACTACAACTCTCTTTGCAAAAGCATAAAAAGTGCTGGATTCTATACTCGAAAATCTACAGTATGCATATATATGTCTAAGTTTGGCTATAGGAAACTTGGTCTAACCTCAGTACAAAACTAGTCATGCTGCAGGGTATAAAATCTGAGTAAACTTGTCTGGAGCAAAATCATTATTCACAAACATGAATTTATAAAGTTCTAAACATACAACAATATAACAATGCACATCAATACATTCTAAGATAATTTCTATGACATGCCATGTATCTACATTCGTGATTATAAGCAATATGATAATCATGGAAGAGAATAATTGTAGAGATTTTTTCTACGAATATCAATTTCGACGAGGAATATTCAATAAGGGAATGAATCAACATCGGTTCAAGATTTGAGTGAATTAGCAAGGCGCAAAAATGAATCAAAGATAGAATTCGATGATACAATGATTTGACTACAATGAAAAAAACTACTTGCTATGAGTTCTAGGAGAAAGAATGGACGAGTCAAAGAAGAAAGATAGGACGCTTGCAATAATTCGACAATACGATAGTTTGAATAAGGAACTACTTGCTATGAGTCAAGAAAAAAAATGCTTGACTCGTTCCGACAAAACCTTTCGTGTGCGTAGAGATTCCACTGCTCGTCGGTTGTGCTCCGACTTGTGCTCGTTCTCGTGCTCTGCTTTTGGCAAGAGGGACAATAACAACTGTGGCGAGGACAACAAGCAATAATGATGGCAAAGGTGTTAGGTTACGGGTTGAGTTGGAGGTCGGGTTCGGGCTTGGAGTTGGTGTCGGGTTTGGTTTGCAGATGGGCGGTGGAGTGGGGTTCGGGTTTGAATGGAGATGGTGTTGGGATTGAATGGAGCAATGGAGTTCAGGTTTGAATGGAGTTACGGAGTTCGGGTTTGAATGGAGATGGTAGTGTGTGGCTGTTGGGTGAGTTCGGGTGGAGAGATGGAGTGCGGGATGGTGGTTGGGATAGGGTAGTGGTGGTGGAAGGAGTTCGGGTGAGGCAGTGGTGATTGTGTCGGGATGAATGAGGAGATTAGGAAATGGAGACAGTGGGTTTGAGATGAGGTGGAGGTGATTAGGTTGAAGATGAGATGGAGGTCGGGATTAGAGATGATGGAGTGATTAGGGAAAGAGATTAGGAGATTTAATAGGGAAGTAAGAGGATTTGGTGAGTGGAGAGGTAAGTGGGTTAGTGGGTAGTTAAGGGAGTGGAGTGGGTTAGGGAAAGGCTATGATCATCTTGGGTTAGTTTTTGGAATTGAAAGGTTGAGATTAAATCAATAATATAGAGTGGGCTGGGCTAGAGAATCTGAGTTTCACATAATTTAATATTTAACCAGATAATGATTTAGAATGGGCTGAAGAATATGGGCCTTCACATGAACTAATAATTAACTATATAATATAGTGCATGCAAATGAGTCCCAAGAAAGAATAGATAATCGAGTAAAAGAAATACACAGAAAATACGTACAAATGAAATAGAGGGTTACAAGATCAGTTGGAAATCCAAGTTTTCCAAAGTTAGGAAGATGAGAGGAGAGAGAAATGAATATAAAAAGGCAAACAATAGGGATCCTCCCACTTCCGCTCTCTCATCTTCCAGATTTCATAACGGCAAAAATCTGTACGGTTTGATCAGAAATGGAAATGAAGGGAAATGAGTTCCACCTCACTTTTACAGCCAAACAACTTTGAAAACATCAGATTTTTTCTTCAAACAGTACACTGCATGCCAGTTTCTGCCATCCAAACCACCCCTTAGCGGAAAGTACATTTGACATGTATATATTATATTGGAAAAAATTTGATGAATCCCCAATTTAACTTGTGTTGCCGTTTTTCAGTGCATTTAACTCTACTCGAGAATTTAGACAATGTAGTTTGTATAGACTTCATATATTTAAGATATGGTGTTTGCTTATTTAATTAATTAGTTAATTATGCTTCAATTTTATAGGAATGGAGAGGTTAGCGTTTAAACCAGATGGTTATAAATTTTGGACATGGAGAGGGCACAAGATACATTATGTGGAGGAAGGAGAAGGAGTTCCTATTGTTCTTATTCATGGATTTGGTGCCTCGGCATTTCATTGGAGGTAATTTATCTTGTCTATTTTAATATTCTTTCAAGTTAAGGCTGTTACTTTTTGTCTTTTATGCGAGTAAGATCAATTTTTTGAGTTGATATAAGTAAGATAATCTGTCTTTCTTGTTGATGAACAAGCAATTGTGATTTAATTTATTTATTATAATGTGATTAGGTGATGCGTCTTGGTTGAGTTTGCATTCATATAGCCTCTTAGACACTACTTGTGCAGTTAAAACTTGGTCAAATGATGCATGTTTACAACATTGCACTGCTAACTCGAGGCAATGTTGCAAGCCTGAAAAACATTGGATTTAACTTGGGCTGGACTTTATAGTAGTATCATCAAGGTTTATTGCTTAATTTACAAGCTTCTTGGGTTTGTGTGTATTTTAGTACTGCAGAGATATCTGATACGTCAAATCCTTATCTTCGTCAATTCCGAGGTGGTTTGGATTCAAGAAAATAAAACTTAATTTTAGGGGATATGGTTATTTGGAGGAATAACTATTAGAAATTAATCCAAATATGCAGTGATGTACAAGATATTGCAGCATAATGTTTAGTAGCTTATAGCATCTAGTTTTGTGTAATTGTGTGTGAATCCAATACTGAAAACTTTCCACTCGAATCTTGAGATGTGTCACACCTGTCGTGTTATAATATTGTACTACGTGAGATCGGTTGATTAATTAATTGTTCGGAACAAACATTTAAGAATATGCAAAGCCATCCTGTTCTTTTGATGTTTTAATTTAACTTCAAAACCTCCCAAAATGTACCAATCTTTCTTTCCTTGGGCTCATGATATTAGAAGCTTTCGGTTTTTATTTTTATTTTTTTTCCTTTTCTTAAATTTCCTTTCTTAATTTTTCTTGCTTTAATATGTGGTGTATTTGTTATTAAACTAAAAAAATAAAGAACTAAATTCCTAGTGATATTATGTTAAATTATCTCGATGATGATTATTTTCAGGTACAACATTCCGGAGTTGGCAAAGAAGTACAAGGTGTATGCCATAGACTTGCTAGGATTTGGGTTGAGTGAGAAAGCACTTATTGAATATGATGCAATTGTCTGGAGAGACCAGGTCTCTGATTTCATGAAAGAAGTTGTTAAAGAACCTGCTGTCTTAGTTGGTAACAGGTAACTAGAAGTGCCTATCAGTCATTTTGTTTCTCTTGAATTTTCTGTCTGTTGGTTTTATATTCTTAGGTTGCATTATTCTTCCTACAATAGTACTTCTTGAGGTCCAGCAAATTTATTTTTATAATGTTTGATGGCGATCAACTTAAAACCACACACGCACACCCACATATCGAGAACATTGAAACAGAGCTAATGTAACTTACACTTGCTCTCCAGCTTAGGTGGATTCACAGCTTTGTTTACAGCTGCTGAGTTGCCCCAACAAATTCTTGGAGTTGCATTACTGAATTCAGCTGGACAATTTAGCAACCCGAATGCTCAACCCAACAACAAAGAAGAAGAAACAGCTATAACAAAGTTCATAGTCAAACCACTGAAGGAGGTGCTTCAGAGAGTTGTCCTTGGATTCCTCTTCTGGCAAGCAAAACAACCTGCACGCGTTAAGTCTGTACTGAATAGCGTATGACACTCTTTAACTGAACAACAAGCATCTCATTTTTCTTTTTTTTTGTGAAGAAAACATCTCATACTTGTATATTTAGCCATTTAGCTATTCATTTCTACAAACAAATTTTATAGTTCAGTAAAATTAAGATGAAATTTAAGACTTAGCACTTGAAACCTTTCATGCTGAATAAACCTTAAAACCCTTAACCCCAATGGAACCGGGAAACACTAGTTAAATAGACCTTCCCTTTGGCTTGCCATTTATTATCTTTATCCCTAATATTTTCTGCAATTTGTAGGCTCACACTCAATATGTTGGAAATCTTAACACCGTCTTCTATACACGAATAAATCCCTGTATATGCTTGTTATATGCTTGTTACTATATATATATATACATATTTATATACATGCCTGAAGTGGTGAATGTTAGGGTTTCTATTGAGTTTTGCAATACGATCACTACAAACCACCAAGCAAATAGTAGATCAAATCAAACTGACAAAGCAGACAATCTTGTCCTGGTTCGGCTACGCCTAATCTGAGGAAGAAATAACCGAGATATTGTTCAACTAGAGAATATATAAGAGTTACAATCGCTCTCACCAACAACCTATCTATCTCTCAAGCCTCAACAGAAGATACTTGCTGTTGACAATGGAGAAAACTCTTTGATGAAGAACTAGTGCTTTTGACACCTCTCTTTGGAGGCCAATTACAATATATATATATATATAAAGAGAGAGAGAGAGAAACCCTGAGTTTAATCTTGATACAATAACCATCCCATATATGCTGAAGAGATAACCATACAATAAGAGCCGAACAATCTAATTTGGAAAAGAAGTTGGTCTCGAAACATCACTCTGACCCAGGCCTTATCATGCTACTTTGCCTGCTTGCGGTTGACTACAAATAATTGCAATCGACCGCTATGGTTCCACCAAGTCAGAGAGCAGAAGAGAGATACGTGGACGACTACTTTTATTAGCAGTCGACCATTCCCTGCTTCCTATTGCTTCTGACTGCTGCTGCTACTCCTTTCTTCTTCCAATATTCACTTCAAATCTTCTTGCTTCACTTGTCTTCTCTTCTTATCATATCTAGTATGCAAGACATAAATCCAACAATTTTCACATTGGATTGCATACTCATGCTTCCACACGTGTGATTAATCGCCTCTAGACTCTTTCTTTCCCCTCTTGCAAACAACCCGGTTTAGTGGCTTCTTCTGCTAGTGGAATCTACATTCACTTGTTATTTCTCCAATCATATGCCCCCTTCAAGGGCAAACCCTAGTAGGCGCCAACATGAATGTGCCACCCTCCGCATGAACTCCACCTACCCGTAGCCACTCTCTGCCTCTCGATGATATTCAAATGTCGTGATCTCACTTTAGTGATTCTATGGCGGCATACTAGATATTGCTTTAGGAATGCAAGGCTTAGAAACACTTGGCCATGATTTTTTATTCCCATAAAGCTGGTAGAGGTTGTGCTAACTCTGCTCAAATCCATCTTCCCCCTCATCACCTTACGATGACCTTCCTAAACCGATTGAACTCCACCTCTAGCTGTGTACCTACAACACCGTGCTTCTAGAGTTTCCAAGGATGTCAGCATCTATTTTATCAAAGGAATATGCATGACCTTCTCTAGTGTGTACCCCTTTTCATCTGGCATCTCAAATGCAATTGTTCTCTCACCCACTACGTCACATATCTCATTAGTTCCCGTTATCACATAATGATCTGTTGTAGACTTGTAAGTAGAAAACATCTCTCTTGAAGCAAATATGAGAAGAACTACTAGAATCAAGAAACCAGTCAGAATCCACATTTAAAGAACTTGAAATAAGAAGTCAGTCTAAGTTATCACATGATTCAGCGGTGGTGACTGTTAGGGTTTTTGGATCCAAATACACGATAATGGGGTTTGAGAAGATAGACGAGAAGAAGAGTCGAAGATGGAGCAAGCAGCTCAGAGCAACCAACAACTGCAGACAAGTTGCGGTCGACCGTACTTGGACAGTCGACCGCACACATACAGGCAAATGTACGGTCGACCGTGCAGCCAATCGTCTCTCTCTGTTGGACCCTGCAGACTTGAATGAATGACTGGTCGACCAAGTAGTCGACCGACCCACTCTCTGTTAGACCCTGTACAATCAAAGGCATGAACCGGTTGACTGTCACTGTATTACGGTCGACTGTCACGATGTTGATTGATGAGCGGCTGAGATTAGAAGTTGTGTAAACCTATATATATTGTATTGTGTACGGTTTTAGGATTAAGGTAAAAAGAAAAGAAAGATCTTACAACCGTCATTGAGAGAGAGGGAGATAGAGAGAAACCTACACCTTGGTGGTGAGTTCTTGAGAGATTTGTAAACTTGTTCTTCATATTTCTAGTGGAAATTGCAGAAGGGCCTCTGCGCGGGGAAGTAGCCATTGCATTGGGTGAATCTCGAAAAATTCTTGTGTGTTCTTGTGTGTTATTTTTGGTTGTTCTTTGTTCGCTTGCTTTTGAATCTATTGTTCTTGCATCTTGTTGGTGAATTATTCTGCAGTTAAAACTCAATAGTGACTACGTTAACACCTTCTTGATTCAACCACTTGCGACAATTCCTCTTGTAATGCTCAATTCCTTTAAAATGGTGGCAATAGATCACACCCTTATTTGCACTATCCCTTCTAATTGAAGTACCATCCACTACCATTCTACTCATAGAAGCAGACCCTAATTTCTAAGTGTTCTTCCTAAGTTCATCATCCTCCAAGCCCTTGATCACACTGGCCACTGTGAGCATATCCTTGGTAGATTTTCTGTGTAACATGGTGGTTATCAAGTGCTTGTATGAATATGGCAGTGAATATATTAAGTTGAAAGCTTTATTCTTGTTGCTCAGATTATCTGCACTTATCGCTCTCTGTTCAGATAACACCTTAATGAACTCTATTATATTATCTTGAAGAGAAAAACCCTCCATTGAGAAACAAAACAGTTTTTTCTTTCAGTACATCCGATCCAGTAATGATGATCACAAGTAGTCAGTTTTGAGTTTCGCCTACAGACTCGCTGCTTTTCCTCTTCTAGGAAGTTACACTTGACTTCGTATTTCAATGACAGCTGGATTAAACTCAAGACTTTTAAACAAATATCCTCTCACTTCTCCTGTTCATGTAGATTGGCTTCCCTTCATCTCCTTTTAGGGCAATATGCATGCCCTTTTGAACTAGTGTGTCGTACATGTCCACCTTCTAGAGATTAAAGTAGATCTTATCGTCGAACTGCTTGATCTTTGTAATCTTATCTGTCATCTTCTCCAAGAAACACGTGCAACCCTGCAACCTGATGCTCTGATACCACTTGTAAGATTTATGCTGAATTTTGTGACACACTACAAACCACCAAGCAAATAGTAAATCAAAATAAACACACAAAGCGCACAATTTTGTCCCGATGCAGCTACACCTAATCCGGGAAAGAAATAACTGAGATATTATTCAACTAGAGACGTTACAAGAGTTACAACCATTCTCACCAAGAACCTGTTTATCTTTCAAGCCTCACCAGAAGATACTTGTTGTTTACAATAGAGAAAACTCTCAGATATAGAACTAGTACTTTGACACCTCTCTTTGGTCGCCAATTATATATATATATATATATATATATATATATATATATATATATATATATATATATATAGAGAGAGAGAGAGAGAGAGAGAGAGACCCTAAGTTTAATCTTGCCACAATAATCATCTCATATATCCTAAAGAGATAACTATACGATAAAAGCCGTACGATCTAACTTGGAAAAGAAGTTGGACTCAAAACAGATCACCTATACCCGAGGCCCTATCCTGTTGCGTTGCCTGTTTGTGGTGGACTGCAAATAATCTCAGTTGACTGCTTTGGTCTCCACCAAGTCAAAGAAAAAAAAGAGAGATATGCGGTCGACTGTTTTTATTAGCAGTCGACCATTCCCTGCTTTGTACTGCTTCTGGCTGCTGCTGCTGCTACTACTACCTTTTTCTTCCAATATTCGCTTCGAATCCTCTCCTCGCTTCGCCCGTCTTCTCTTCTCATCGAATCTAGTATGCAAGACATAAACCCAAAAGTGAGGTGGTGTTATAAATATATATATATATATATATATATATATATATATATATATATATATATATATATATATATATATATATATATATATATACAACATAGATATGCATCTATATTTGTTGTGGTGTTTTTATATGAAATAAATTTAAAGAATGCATAATGATAAAGCATTAATCTGTTGTAATTTAAAAGAAATTTGGCCTGGCAACGACTATGGATAAATTGATGGAAAAAGATTTGGAAAATTGGAAGCATTATGAACTACACTACAACATGAAAACAATGCCTTTTTCCCATATCTTTTGGGTCGGCCATGTGAATGTTTTATCCACCATTTAGCTCAGTTCTGTCGAGGGTCATCTTCTCCATCATACTGTTCTTAACAGCCTTAATCGTCTGGTCTAACCCCAGTATTTGGTTCGTCAACTACACTTTCACTTTTTAAGTCTTCCGAACGGTGTTGTTTCAGGTATTCATTGCCAAGACCCAAACTATCTGAATCAGTTCTCCCTTAAAATATCCTTAATTTGAGCTAGTTTAATGCTTATAGTTGCACTTGCACTATAAGAGACATAGTATGGTGGGTGTTAAATAATAAAAGAGTAACTATTCGGTATATTGAGGTAATTAAGGATATGTATGAAGGGGCAACAATCACAATTAGAACAACCACAGGGGAGACCAGCGATTTTCCTATTACAGTAGGTTTACACCAGGGTTCGGCTTTAAGCCCCTACCTCTTTACTTTGGTTATGGATAAATTGACGCAAGGAATACAAGATGAGGTGCCTTGGTGTATGCTTTTTGCCGATGACATCGTCTTAGTTGTGAGACTAGAGCAGGAGTCAATGCCGAATTAGAATTGTGGTGAGAAACTCTGGAAGCTAGAGGCTTTAAAATAAGCAGAACTAAAACAGAGTATATAGAGTGTAATTTTAGTGATATTCGGAACACAACTGAGAAAGTAGTGAAGCTTGATGGCCAAGAGATACCTAAGAGAGACCGTTTTCGATATTTAGGCTCGATTATACAAAGAGATGGGGAGATTTGTGAAGATGTTACACATAGGATCCAAGCAGGGTGGCTTAAGTGGAGAAGTACCAGTGGTGTTTTGTGTGACAAACGTATACCTTTGAAGTTGAAGGGAAAATTTTATAGGATGGTTGTTAGGCCATCAATGATGTATGGTGCAGAGTGTTGGGCAACAAAGAAACATGTTCAAAAAATGAGTGTAGCGGAAATGAGAATGCTAAGATAAATGTGTGATAAAACAAGAAAGGATAGAATTAGAAACGAGTATATACGAGACATGCTAAAGGTAGCTTCAATCCAAGATAAGTTAAGAATCGCCTAAGGTGGTTTGGACATATCACACGTAGACCTAGTAGTGTCCCCGTTAGAAAGAGTGATTTGATAAATATTGATGGTAGAGTTAGGGATAGAGGAAGACCTAAACTAACTTGGATGAAAACGGTGAAAAAAGATATGATAGCTTGTGACCTTACAGAAAATATTGCACTAAACCGAGCAAAATGGAAAACTAGGATTCATGTAGCCGATCCCAACTAGTTGGGAAGAAGGCTTTGTTGTTGTTGTAGTTGTAGTTGCACTTGCACTCAAACATTAGTGACTTTGATGTTTCAAATGTCGTGATTGACTAGCTTTGATGAAATGAATATGTGAAAGTTTGATCATTATACACTTATAGGCCATGATTGAGTGATGAAACGTTGCCAATGGTAAGATCATGCCTAAGAATCGGTCACAGATAAACGTTGCCAATGGTAAGATCATGCCTAAGAATGGGTCACAGACAAATTGAATAAGATGCATTCTGAAACGCTGAAACTGGGAAAATTATGAAAAATTATAATGAAGTAGCTGGTGGTGTATCAAATACGTGGATCCAACACAGCGACTTTCAAATGCTCGTGCTTCATAGGAATATACCATTCTTATCATGCAAACACAGTGCTGATAACCAATTCACATGCACATAACATGATAGTTTTTTTTCTTTTCTTTTTCCGTTTATTCTGTTTTTTTTCTTTTCCCTTAAATATTGTCTGATGTTTCAGGTATACATTAATACCTCAAATGTAGATGACTACCTTGTGGAATCAATTACTAAACCTGCAAGTGATCCTAATGCAGGAGAAGTTTATTACCGGTAATTACCAATATTCATTCTGCAATTAGTTCTTCATTCATGCTTTGGATGAGCTATTACAGACTACAGTTAATTCTTCTTACAAAAAACACCTAATCTGGAAAAGGGGAAATTTGTTGTACATTCCTCATTTGGCCATAGTTCTTCCTTTGTCCTCCAAGCTATTTTTGGACTTAAAGGTTAAAACCCCGCACTGGCTGAATTCCTTTTCCAAAAATATTCAGGTTTTTCATTATAGACGTTGTTTCCGAACGGACACTCACCGTTTTCATTGAGGTGTATTATTTTTTGTGAAATATACTACAGTTTTATTCTCGTCGAAATTAAAAGAGGACTGTTTTAACTGCTTCGCTTTTTATTAAGAGAACTGGGTCTCTCAAAACAGCTTCAAAAACAGGGAGTTTAATATGTTTAATATAAAGTCAGGTGCGCTAAGGAATAGAAAATCACACAGTCAAATCAGTAGCGCAAACAAACTCCCCAAAAATTTGCAGAAGAAAGGGCTTCTACTTGTTCTGAAATTCTGAACCATGAACTAATCCTTAAAACTAATTCATGCAGATTGATGACAAGATTCATGTCGAACCAAACCAAATATTCGCTTGATAGCCTTCTGAACAAGCTCACATGCCCACTGTTGCTACTCTGGGGTGAATTAGACCCCTGGGTTGGCCCTACAAAAGCGCGCCAAATCAAAGAATTCTACCCAAATACCTCCATAGTAAATCTTCAAGCTGGGCATTGCCCCCATGATGAGGTTCCCCAGCTCGCCAACCCAGCTTTGTTAAATTGGCTCTCATCTTTAAACGTCATCGAATCCAGCCTTCAGGCTCTTTAACATTTGAGTTAATTATCAAGCAAATACCGAATGAAACTTGTGAATTGTACACTTATCATGTTATATATGTACATACCAAATTTTGATTTTGGTTTGAAAGTTTGACCTTTGTATGTATATTTTTTAATTGCATAGAAATTTCCGGTATATTCTTTATAAAATTTATACTTCTTTCTTCTTTGTTCTGGTTAGAATACAAGTGCAATTCTCTGAACCTTCTACAACTTTTGAAGTTTAAACATAGTGACTGGGCATTTCATACTTAGGTTGCGATTGGCCTAGCTTTTTTTGAACTTCAAAGCTACTTCAGAAGGAGAAGCCAGAAAGTAGAGCTTTGAAATTAAAAGCCGAAACTGTTTGGATAATCAGTTTTTTTAACTTTAAAGCAACTTTTAAAAATACAGAAATTTGATGTAGTTATCGGACTTCTTCAAAGCAAAGGCATCAAAGATCTCACCAATAATAACTATATGGAGTCTTATACTCTTCCATCTTCCCTCTTCTCATGTCAAATGTTCACCAAGCTTGAACTGCACAAGTGCAATATCGTTCTTCCTTCCAGATCCGATGGATTGAAGTACCTTAACGACCTTACACTAATTTCATGCTTTGTTGTTAATAACAATTTGGCACAGTTGACTTGCCTTTGTAGAGCTGTCACGAGATCGATCGTTCAGAAATGTTATCAAGATGGGAGCATTGTTGTTAATTGTCACAATGTAAGGGATTTGGAAATTTACACTGATAAACCCCTCTCTATTTCGATTGCTCATGCACCTTGCTTGGAATCAGTCACTCTACTATTATATTACTTCCCAAATCCATGGAAGCAGGGAGGTGCATGATATGTGCGACTCTTCGACGGCGAATCTTCGACAGCGTTCGACGGCGGTGTTCCCCGGTCGCGAGTGTTCGGCGAGGAAGGGGAAGGAGAAGGGGGGATTTTTGTTGTTAGGGTTTGATATGTGGGAAGTGCCAAAAATTGAAAAAAGGTAAAAAAAATAAAAAAGGAGAAGCCAGAAGTTGCTCTTGAGGACTTTTTTTGAAGCTCATTTTCTTTATTAAAAATAAGCTTCTTCTTCTGTAGAGCTTTTCAAAATATGCGTTTGGTTCAGCTTCTCCTTCTAAAGAAAAAAAGAAGCTAATTTTAAGCTGGACCAAACGCTACCTTATATTCTTTCAAAATGCCCCAGAATTGAACTCTTAATTGTTTAAACTTTAGAAAGAAATACAGAACATAGATGAATCAGTAGCACTTTATTAATTTCAATTTCGGAAAGTAGGCGTGAAAATCTATTATTGAATAGCCTTGCAAATTCAAGGATTTACGTCATGCAATGTAAATGTATGTAACTACTCAGTATCATACGCCTTTATTTACATGAGTTGCACTAGCTCGTATAGTTCTAGAAAATTACCCGACTTTATTTCCCTCACCAATCATTTTCTCTAACTTTTAACAGAATATAGTCAGTCTAAAGTCGCACTGATTCTCCACAATGTCATCTATGTTCATCCCGTTAGAAAATGAGTATTTTATTCATCATTTACGAACCGATTTTTGAGCAATTTTTTGAGTAAGATCCTCAATGAATTATTGAGAGATATTGATTGATTTCTGTTCTCCTTCGTGAGTAGATCAAAATCATATATTGGTTTGCTAAAAACGGTTAAGGGGTGAATGAGAAATTGTTTCTCAAAGTGAGAAGTTTTCATTCTTGAAATGGGTTAAGGGAACATAGTCCCACATCGGAAAAATCAAAGGAAATAGAAGATGATATATAGCAACCTCCTTCGAAGCGTTGTAAGATAGGTAGAAGATAGGCTCTCTCCCGCGTGCGGACCGGATTACATGCGACTTGTGTGCGCCCGCATGACCTGCGGACACGAATGTCGTACCAAATTGACCCCACCCATTATAGCCAATTTTTGCTACAGTTTTGATTTTTCTTTTTGTAACGGCTGAAATGAATGCAGAAACGGTTCTGTATTGTGAATGTTTTGTCTGCCGTTATACTGAAGGCATTCAAAGGCAGTGATTGATGTCTGCCGTTACAGTGTTGACATTCAATTGGTTGTCTGCCGTTACAATGAAGGCATTAAGAGCCTTGTCTGCCGTTACGGTTTTAACCCTGGCCTCTCATTTCTTGACTGCAACAGAAATCTATTTTCTTTTCACGACCTGCGGACACGAATGCCGGACCGAATTGACCCCACCCTTTACAGCCACTTTTTGCTACAGTTTTGATTTTTCTTTTTGTAACGGCTGAAATGAATGCAGAAATGGTTCTGTATTGAATATTTTGTCTGCCGTTACATTGAAGGCATTCAAAGGCAGTGATTGATGTCCGCCGTTACAGTGTCGACATTCAATTGGTTGTCTGCTGTTACAATAAAGGCATTAAGAGCCTTGTCTGCCGTTACGGTTTTAACACTGGCCTCTCATTTCTTGACTGCAACAGAAATCTTCTTTCTTTCCTTCTCTGAGTGTTGTTCTGTTCTGTTCTTCGGTCTTGTTTTATTTCTTTGATAAGTCGGTGATAAGGTTCTGGCGCTGCTGCTCAGTTCGGGAGTGCTACGTGGTGCCTGCGTGATCACTCTGGTCGTTGCATCCTGAGAGACAGACGCATTTGAATGCCTTCGGTGTAACGGCAGACAAAACATTCAATACAGAACCGAAACGGCAGATAGAACCGTTTCGGTTCTGTATTGAATGTTTTGTCTGCCGTTACACTGAAGGCATTCAAAGGCAGTGATTGATGCCTGCCGTTACAGTGTCGACATTCAATTGGTTGTCTGCCGTTACAATGAAGGCATTAAGAGCCTTGTCTGCCGTTACGGTTTTAACCCTGGCCTCTCATTTCTTGACTGCAACAGAAATCTTCCTTATTTCCTTCTCTGAGTGTTGTTCTGTTTTGTTCTTCGGTCCTGTTTTATTTCTTTGGTAAGTCGGTGATAGGGTTCTGGCGCTGCTTCTCAGTTCAGGAGTGCTACGTGGTGCATTTGTTCATTCCAGCAACCAGAAGAGGCGAAATCTGTTTTAAGGACACTGTGTGCTACACAGGCCTTGACTTCTCAAATTCTAATATGAAATTAGTTCTTGTAAGTTGTTATTTATTTATTTAATTTTTTTTTCTTTCGGTTTTTTCCTTCCTCTCCTCTTTTCTTCTCTGTTTTCTGTGTCTCTCAATCAAATTGAGTTTCTTGGAAAAAAAAAATTTTGTAACAAATTGGCAACAAAACTTAAGATAGATCTTTGATTTTCTTGATTTCCGGTTTTGAGGTACGGTTTTTCTTTTTCTTTTTTTTTTAATCTGGAAAACTTACACTCGTGTTGTGTAATTTTCATAATCAATATTACTACTGCATCGGACAATGTTGCTGTGTCTGAAACGGTCCACGTGCCGGTTGCTGATACGATGCAAGAACCGAATGCTGCTGCGGCACGAGTGCCATTGCCCACCGTTGTACCTGTCTCGGTCTCCCATGGGGAGAAACCTGAGAAGTTCAACGGACAGGACTTCAAAAGGTGGCAACAGAAGATGATGTTCTATCTGACCACACTGAATCTTGCAAGATTCTTGAACGAAGGTGCTCCAAATCTTAAGAAAGATGAGCAGTGAAGATCTCATTGTCAGGCTTCGTATTGAAGAAGACAATAGAGGATCTGAAAAGGTTGGACTGGTCAGTCATGCAGCTAAGGCAAATGTAATGGAACATAAACAATGTTCCAATAAGCACAACAACAAGGGTCCCAAGTTGGGGCCCAAGGGAGGAATCTCCAAGAAGCCGAAGTTTCAAGGCAAGTGCTTCAATTGTGACAAAATGGGTCACAAGTCTACTGAATGCAGACTTCCCAAGAAGAACATAAACAGAGAAGCAAACTTGATTCAAGGGATTGCTTAAGATGTTTCCGATATCAACCTCTCAACTGTGATCTCAGAGGTGAATATGTTAGGTTCAAACCGGAAGGAATGGTGGATTGACACTGGAGCTACTCGACATGTGTGCTCCAACAGAAGTATGTTCTCCACTTTTGAACCATTAGAGAACGGGGAGAAATTGTTTATGGGGAACTCGGCTACTTCAGAAATAAAGGGCCAAGGCAAGGTGATCTTGAAGATGACTTCTGGAAAGGAACTGACTCTGAACAATGTTGCATATGTTCATGAAATTCGCAAGAACCTAGTATCTGGTTCGTTGCTTAATAACCACGGTTTTCGTTTAGTGTTCGAGTTGAACAAATTTGTTTTGTCAAAAAGTGGAATATATGTTGGTAGAGGATATATGAGTGGTAGAATGTTCAAACTCAATGTAATGACCATAGTCAAGAATATGAATAAAGCTAGCTCTTCTACTTATTTGCTTGAGTCTTCCAATCTATGGCATGGTAGACTAGGACATGTTAATTATGATACTTTGCGAAGACTAATTAACTTGAATCACATACCAACATTCCAAATTGATTCCAAACACAAATGCAAAACTTGTGTTGAGGCAAAAACTAACAAGATCATCGTTTAAAAGTGTTGAAAGAAACACCGAACCACTTGATCTAATTCACACTGATATTTGTGATTTGAAAATGATACAAACAAGAGGTGGTAATAAATATTTTATTACCTTCATTGATGATAGCACAAAATACTGCTATGTATACTTGCTTAAAAGTAAGGATGAATCTATAGAGAAATTTGTTCTCTATAAAAATGAGGTTGAAAACTAACTCAATAAGAAAATTAAGGCGAAAGAAGTGACCGAGGTGGAGAGTATGAATCGCCATTTGCTGACACGTGTGCTAAGCATGGGATTATACATGAAACGACAACGCCTTATTCTCCTCAGTCCAACAGTGTTGCTGAGAGAAAGAATCGTACATTGAAAGAAATGATGAATGCAATGTTAATAAGTTCTGGTTTGCCACCAAACTTGTGGGGAGAAGCTATTCTTTCAGCTAACTATCTTTTGAATAAGGTGCCCAAAAAGAAAGAAGAGAAAACTCCATATGAATTATGGAAAGGAAGAAAGCCATCCTACAATTACTTGCGAATGTGGAGATGTCTTGCCAAGGTGGCAGTACCTCCACCTAAGAAAGTGAAAATAGAACCAAAAACAGTTGATTGTATTTTCATTGGCTATGCACTTAACAGTAGTGCCTATCGGTTCTTGGTGTACAAATCCGATATCACTGAGATATCAAAGAACATGATAATGGAATCTAAAAATGCATTGTTCTTTAAAGATGTATTTCCGTGTAAGTCAAAGGAGGAACCAAGTTCCTCCAAATGAACACATGAGACTATCAGTGAAGATAGTGAAGACCAAGATGAAGAAGTTGAGGAGGAACCTCGACGCAGTAAAAGAACAAGAACGGAAAAATCTTTTGGTCCGGATTTATTGACTTTTATGCTTGAAGGAGAACCCCAAACCTTCAAGGAAGTGGTGAACTCTAGTGATGGTCCTCAATGGAAAGAAGCCATCAAGAGTGAAATTGATTCTATCTTGCAAAATCATACTTGGGAACTAGTAGATTTTCCACTGGGTAGTAAACCTTTAGGTTCCAAGTGGATCTTCAAGAGTAAAATGAAACCTGATGGATCAATTGATAAATACAAGGCAAGACTTGTAATTAAAGGTTATAAACAAAAGGAAGGTCTTGATTACTTTGATACATATTCTCCTGTGACGAGAATAAATTCCATTGGGATGGTACTTGCAGTAGCAGCTCTACGCAATCTTGAAGTACATCAAATGGATGTAAAAAGAGCTTTTCTTAATGGAGATTTAGATGAAGAAATCTACATGAAACAACCTGAGGGTTTTTCAGCTCCAGGACATGAAAAGAAAGTGTGTAAACTGGTGAAGTCATTATATGGCTTGAAACAAGCTCCAAACCAGTGGCATGAAAAATTTGACAATGTCATGATGACAAATGGCTTCAAGATCAATGAATGTGACAAATGCGTATATGTCAAAGACACGGAAGATGGATATGTCATTATATGTTTGTATGTAGATGACATGCTTATTATTAGAAGCAATGATCAGATAATTAAATCTGTTAAAAACATGTTAAACTCGAGGTTTGACATGAAAGACATGGGACTAGCTGATGTTATATTGGGAATTAAAATCACAAGAGCATCAGACGAGCTTATTTTAAGCCAGTCACATTATGTTGATAATATTCTTGGAAAATTTGATAAAGATAATTCTGGAATTGCCAGAACTCCAATAGATCTAACTTTACATTTATCCAAGAATAAACGAGAGAGTATTTCTCAAGTAGAATACTCTAGAATCATAGGTAGTCTAATGTACTTAATGAGTTGTACAAGACCAGACATAGCCTATGCAGTGAGTAAACTAAGTAGATACACGAGTAATCCTGGAAGTGAGCATTGGCAAGCAATTATAAGAGTACTGAAGTACTTGCGTTTTACTCGTAACTACGGGCTGCACTATACAAGATACCCGGCTGTATTTGAAGGATATAGTGATGCGAACTGGATATTGAGTGATAATTCAAAATCCATAGTGGCTATGTATTTACACTAGGTGGTGCCATAGTTTCTTGAAAATCATCGAAACAAACAGTGATCGCTAAATTCACGATGAAATCTGAATTTATCGCATTGGACAAATGTGGGGAAGAGGCTGAATGGTTACGCCACTTCCTTGAGGATATTCCAAGGTGGACGAAGCCTGTGCCTCCAATCTGCATACATTCAGATAGTCAATCTGCAATTTGTAGAGCACAGAGCAATATGAATAATGGTAAATCTAGACATATTCGTCGAAGACATAATACCATTAGACAACTACTCTCTACTGGGGTTATTTCTGTGGACTATATAAAGTCAAAGGATAACATTGCGGATCCGCTAACTAAAGGGTTAAACAGAGAGTTAGTTGATAAATCATCGAGGGGAATGGGACTAAAGCGCATGAAAGAATAAGTCGATACAATGGACACCCAACCTAGCTGACTGGAGATCCCAAGATCTAGGTTCAAAGGGACAACTAAATTGTAAAGACCAAGTTGTATCACTGTGGGGATTTTCCCATGTCCATTCCCATGATAAAACAATGATGCCCATAAGGTAACAGGTTAAGCTAGGCTTTTAATGGTTCCTATGCGTCGGATATCCGAGCATAGTAATGCGGGTTACTCTTAGGTAAGAAATCACCTATGTAAGAGGGAAGAAGGGCCGCTTCCAAGGGAATAATATAGGGCAATATTCTTGTTAAACTCTTGCAGAACCAGGCGTATGTTCATGGCCAAAACGAACATAACAGTGAGAACTGAAAATGCGTTAGGAAGATTTCTGTGTGAGATATGTCATCGTTTACACAAATGACAGAACAGTTCAAGGACATCGCGTCTACTGTTTAGTTAGTAAAGTAAATATATTTTAATAAGGGAAGGTTCAAAGGGTATCACCTACCTATCCTATGTAGGAATCAATCGTTGAATTCTATCACCAAGTCTGTCATGTCAGTTTGTCCTGTCTGTGGTCATCAATTTTCATTCATGTGGGGATTGTTAGAAAATGAGTGTTTATACACCATTTACGAACCGATTTTTGAGAAATTTTTTAAGTAAGATCCTCAATGAATTATTGAGAGATCTTGATTGATTTTTGTTCTCCTTCTTGAGTAGATCGAAATCATATATTGGTTTGCTAAAAATGGTTAAGGGGTGAATGAGAAATTGTCTCTCAAAGTGAGTAGTTTTCATTCTTGAAATGGGTTAATCGGAAAAATCAAAGGAAATAGAAGAGGATATATAACAACCTCCTTCTAAGCATTGTAAGATAGCTAGAAGAGAGGTTCTCTCTCATGCGCGCAGGGGGGTGCAAATCTCGGACCGGATTACATGCGACTTGTGTGCGCCCGCACGACCTGCGAACACGAATGCCAGAGTTCTGTCTGCCGTTTCGGTGCTGTATTGAATGTTTTGTCTGCCGTTACACTGAAGGCATTCAAAGGCAGTGATTGATGTCTGGCGTTACAGTGTCGACATTCAATTGGTTATCTGCCGTTACAATAAAGGCATTAAGAGCCTTGTCTGCCGTTACGATTTTAACCCTGGCTCTATAAATAGAGGCCTCCCCTCTCATTTCTTGACTACAATAGAAATCTTCTTTCTTTCCTTCTCTGAGTGTTGTTCTGTTCTGTTCTTCGGTCCTGTTTTATTTATTTGGTAAGTCGGTGATAGGGTTCTGACGCTGCTGCTCAGTTCGGGAGTGCTACGTGGTGCCTGCATGATCACTCCGGTCATTGCATCCTGGGAGACAGACGCCTTCGTTCATTCCGGCAACCGGAAGAGGCGAAATCTGTTTTAAGGACATCGTGTGATACATATGCCTCGACTTCTCAAATTCTAATATGAAATTAGTTCTTGTAAGTTGTTATTTATTTATTTATTTATTTAGTTTTTCTTTCGGTTTTTTCCTTCCTCTCTACTTTTGTTCTCTGTTTTCTGTGCCTCTCAATCAAATTGAATTTCATGGAAAAAGAATTTTCTGTAACAAATTGGCAGCACATCCCACCCACCTACACATGGATGTTAATATATGATCTCTCATTCCTTTAAGTCTTCAAAACAGTACTTCATTATAAGCTTTTTTAAAGAAATGATTTGATGGGCAAACAATTTTCTTTTTACTTATTTATTTATATATTAGTAGTCAATGTATATGCCTCAAACTTAATTAATGGGAGGTGCAAGTTTCTGTAGTAAAAAATAGACAACTAATAAAAGGACATTTTCGAACCTCCAAAGTTTCCGTTGAACCTCTTATTTTAGTGTATATATATATATATATATATATATATATATATATATATATATATATATATATTATAAATGCTCTATTGAAAAAGGATTCGTTTTCAATCTCAGATCGCAGCCCCTCAGATCCGTTCAGATCTCCCACTAAGAGCAGAGGGGCATTTTGAAAACTTTACGCCAAAAAATGCTTCAGACTTAGCGTTTTTGACGTGAAGTTTATTTTTAGCGAAAAGTTATACTTAGGCCGTCGTTGGATTCCAACAACGGCCTAGGTTATTTAAAAAAAAAAAAAATATCAACCTAGGTCGTTGTTCCCAACAACGGCCAAGGTATGTACAAGTGCTTTTCCAAACACTTGTACATACTCAGATATCGATCTTCCTCACTTGTAATGCGACCTCTCTCTTTCTCTCTCTCTAGAGATACGAAACCCATTCCCCAAACCCTAGCTCTACTCCAACCTCCTCTTCTCGATCTCCCCCTCTTCTCGAAGCCTCTCTATCTCTCTTTCCCTCTCCCGAATACCCCAAACCCTAACCTAATCTGAAATTCCAAATCACCTGAACCCTAGCACAAATTCTTCAAAATCCTAGACTCTACAACTTGTTCGTCTACAGCAGCGGCTCCTCACATCTTCGATAACTCTCTCTCTCTCTCTCTCTCTCTCTCTCTCTGGACTAGGTATTCACTTTTTCACAATTTTGTATAATGAACTATATTAATTTATTATTATTTTTTTCAAATTTTGAGTTTGATTTTTTGTATTATGTGGAGCACTCTACAGTTTAGAGAGTCTACAATTTTTGTATCATGTGTGTCTTATATATTTTGTTGATATTTTTGTAGATGTAGTGTTGTAGTTGTAGAATATAGGAAAAACAAACAAATGAGATCCAAAAATTCCCAAATTTTACGAGTAGGTCGGACTCACCACGCAGAAGGCAACGTAACTTGTACAGGCAATTTCCGTCTCACAGTTTGCAAGATACGTCCGTTTATCACTTTTATTCAATAAAATGGATATAAAGCGATACACAATTGTATATTACAAACCGAGAGTCAGAACTCATCTCTACAAGTTGTGTTGGCCTGTGTTTGGTGTGCCAGACATAACGGCCAAATTTCGGAATTTTTGCATCTCGTTTGTGTTGTTTAGTCGCGTATATGAAAAAAACTTCTATAAACCTCGAAACTTTTTTATTACGGTCTCACTAGAAAACCATTCAAACGAAGTCCAAAAAATACGAAACTGTGCGAGTAGGTCGGGCTAACCATTCACAACCCAACGCAACTTGTAGTTGCGAGTTTCGACCCACGATTTGCGAGATAAGTCAATGTATCGCTTTCCTCTCTTTTTTCAAGAGTGAAAGCAATACACGGCCGTATCTTTCAAACCGTAGGTCGGAACTCGCTTCTACAAGTTTTGTTGGCTTGTGTGCAGATAGCCCGACCCAATCGTAAAGTTTTGTATTTTTTTGAGGTCGTTTGTGTAGTTTTCTTACGTATTTTGTTATGTATTTAGCGAGTTTTCATAGAGAACTGGCTGAAAAGTTACGAAAATTTTGCGAGTAGGTCATTTTCACCACTCACAAGACAATGCAACTTGTAGTTACGAGTTCTCACCCACGGTTTGCTGTATGCGTCTGTGGATCGCATTCCTCTCTTTTTTAAAGAAAGAAAGCAATACACGGCTGCATCTTGAAGATCGTGAGTCCAAACTCGCTTCTACAAGTTGCGTTGGCTGGTGTGCGGCAATTTAGACCCAATTAAAAAGTTTGGTATTTTTTGAAAGTCATCTGTGTGGTTTTCTCATGTATTTTGTTTCGTATCTATATATGCCAATTTTTTGTGAACAAATTATTTTATATATGCATATTTTCTTACAGAGAAATGGTTACAACGAGGAGAACCGGAAGGCCATCTGTTAGTGGTCGGGGCGAACATTCCACGGAAGTAAAAGAACTATTAATTTTCTGTCATGCCCCGCTTCCCAAAAAGAATACGGAATACGGATACGTAAAAAAAGCCCAACGAATGATTTTCATCATCCATAAGTTGCTCAAGAATCTTTACAACATTTCACAAGATAATCAGAGTCGGAAGTAAAAGATACAACCAGACATGCATAATTGAAACAAGATACCAACAGAAATTACTTGAAACCAAATATAATAATCTCAAATAACCAAATTCTGAACGAGTCAAATATCTGGGGTCACATCGCCCAAATACAAATAAATATCCAAGTAATCAAGTACATTTTATTCATGTTCAAGCAACAAATAATAATAATAATTATTACCGCTGAATCTGGTGTGGGAGTAAACAGACAGTATTTGTGGATTCTTGGAAAATCTGAATAGCAAACACCTAACCTGTTCCGCCGGAGTATGATCGTTGACTCCCGCCGTTCACCTGCAAAAAGTGCGAGACACCGGGATGGATCCCGACGACGCACCCTCCAACGCTCTTGTCAGTAATCTGAGTGATTAAGAAAGAGCTTTTTATTGGAAAAGTATTGATTACCTCTTAATGGAGATGGGTGGGGGATATTTATAGTCGCCTTAGGGATCAGATTAGGAATGTAATTCCTGTGATCTGATAAGGAGTAAAATCCTCGTAATCAGATTAGGAATGTAATCCCTTAATTTTCGGTGAGAGGATAGTCGCGAATCAGGCCCATTGATTTGGTTCAATCAGAGACCCTAATTCTATCCCGTCAGACTGGGTTTGTATCGGGTCGGGACCCGTACCCAGTTGAGGTGGATCCATTCGCGGGTTATTGGATCTGTGAGAAGGAGACCTAGTACCCGTTTCGGACCCATTTGTATGTGAATTTACTGTTTTACCCCTGAGCTTTAGATTCGTGTCCGATGTGAACGGTCCCGATTTAATCCTATTTTTAGCCATATCACGAGCCCTCCACTCCTGAAGACTGAGTTTGATCAGCCTTTGAGGAGTAGTTTTACTGTTCTAATGGCGTACGGGATTTTATCGGTGTTCTTAAGGGAGTTTGGATCTTGCTCGGGGTGTAATGGTGTTATTCTGGGCTTGTAAAATACCCAAAAATATTCTCAAAATTTTCTGGATTTTTGGTGATTTTTCCAGATTTTTCTGAATTTTTTCTCATTTTTTTGAATTTTTTATTCATTTTCTGAATTAAATAATTAATTATCGAAAATATTAATTAATTAATCTAATTTAATAACTATTTTTTCAGAATTTAAAAATATTTTTTCTGAATTAATAATTATTTTTAGAATTTTTAATTAATTTTTTCGATTTTTTAATTATTTTTTCGGATTTTTTAAATAATTAAAACAAATAAATAAATAAATAAATTAAATATTACCTGGACACATGGTGCATTTCTGGACGTCGATCGTGATCAGATGGCGCGCATCGCAAAGAAGATCATGCTCTGGACGCGTGGCGCGTTTCTGAGCGTCGATCATGATCAGATGTGCGCGCATCGCAAAGCAGATCACGTTCTGGACACGTGGCGTGTTTCTGTGTGTCGATCGTGTCGTAGCGCAATTTTTGAGAAGATCGGACGGATTGTATGGGTCGGCGAGTTTTTTCTCCAATTACAGGTTCGGTTCTTCGACTCCTCGGATCGGCGCTTCGGCGCGGCGGCTTGAATCTGCCGACCTTCGAAATGATGCCACATGGCCCCCCCTTTTTTTCTTTTTCTTTCTGGCCCTGCTGCTGTTCTTTCTCTTCCCTTCTTCGGCTGTCCATTCTTCTTCTTGCTCTTCGTTCTTCTTTTCCGTCGTCGTTATCGTCTCGCCCCTAAGTTCTCCATCTCTCCGACTCCGTCTGGCGGGGAGGTCGGCGACGAGGGGACAGAGCTTGGCAATGTGGAACTCGAAGGAGAAGAGCTCGAAGCTCTGTGGCGGAGCTCGGAGCGAGAGAGCTATGAGCTTGGCGGCGGAGGCAGCTGGCGACGAAGGGAGACGAGCTCGGCCATGGAGGTGGGTTCGAGTTTGGAGAAGGAGCTCGACGGGAATAAAGCCTCGGCGAAGTGGGACGTCGGAGCTCGATGCTTCGGCGTATTCAATGGAGCTCCGCCAACGGAATGGAGCTTCGGCATTTTAAAGAGCTCGGTGCTTCGGAGATCAACGAAAAGGACGTCGGAGCTCGAGCTCGGCTGCCGTGAGGGTGAGCTCACTGAGTTGACGAGGGTGGAGCTCGGTCCTGTAGTGGAGCTTCGTGTTCGACGATGGAGGTTAATGGCGATCGTGAGTGGGCTCGACGAAGCTCCGAGCTTCGATGATGGGCTTCAGCTGCTGGTGTGCGCTCGGCGAGGAGAAGAGGCGAGCTCAGAGTTCGGGGCTCATCTAGAGGAGAAGGTGGCGAGGACCTCTCCGGTGAAGGTGGCGAGGAGCTTGGAGCTCGGTGGATTCGGTGATGCGGAGACGAGCTCGACGTGGAAGGAGAAGAGCTCTTCGGGGGAGAAGGAGAGCTCGACGAGGTGGAAGGAGGGATCGATGACGGAGGGTCGAGGTCTACGTGGAGCTCGATGAACGGGCGAGTAGGTTTGGAGCTTGGGTTCTCAGAGTTGTTGAGGGAGGCTTTGAGGATGACGACGGTGATGGAGCGAAGTTAAGAGTTTGACGACGGAGTGAGGGAGCTCGGCAGTCGGCGAGGTGGAGCCCTGCGTTGGAGTTCGGCAACGAAGCTTTGGGTCTGTTTTTTTTTTCTCTCGTTTGTTTTGGCGGGAGAGTGGAGAAGAAGAGAAGTGAAGTAGGAGGGGTTGGCTCGGTTTGGGTTTGGGTCCCCTTAATGGGTCCGAACCCGGCCTCTCCTTTTTTTTTTCTCTCTCTCTTCCTTGCTGCTCGGCAGATGCGTCTTGTTCGGCAGATCCGAGCACGGATTTTGAGGTGCATTTTTGCCACTTTGCAGTTCGGTAGCTCGGATGTGAGATCCGAGCTACGTGGCTCAATCTGGACGGTTGATCACGATCGTGGTACGAATCACGAGACAAGAGGCTCAAATTTCGAGAAAATGCTATCTTGTCGTTTTGTGGAGACGTGGCGAGATCTGAGCCGTTCATCATGTTCTAGCACGAATTTTGAGACGATCCGACGGTGAGATAGGATCGGCAGAATTTTTCTCCATATGTGGAGGTCGGTACCTCGTCCCTTCGGCTCGGCAGCTCGGCCATGGCGGAGCTCGGCCCTGAGAAGAAAGAAGAAGGGGAGGAGAGGCATTTGGGTTCTCTCCTCTACCTTGTTCTTTCGCACAGTGAAGAAGAGGAGAAGTGTTGGGTACTTTTGGCGGGAAGATTGAAGAAGAAGGAGAAGAATGAAGGGGCTAAGAAGGGTATGAGTCGGACCGTGGGTATCGGATCTGACCCCGACCCGTTAGCCTCTTTTTCTTTCTTCCTCTTCCTCTGCTTTGCTGCTCGGCAGATGCGTCTTGTTCGGCAGATCCGAGCACGGATTTTGAGGTGCATTTTTGCCACTTTGCAGTTCGGTAGATCGGATTTCAGATCCGAGCAACGTGGCTCCATTTGGACGGTTGATCACGATCGTGGCGCGAATCACAAGACAAAAGGCTCACATTTTGAGAAAACGTTATCTTGTCGTTTTGTGGAGACGTGGCACGATCTGAGCCGTTCATCATGTTCTAGCACATTTTTTGAGACGATCCGATGGTGAGATGGGATCGGCAGAATTTTTCTCCATATGTGGGGGTCGGTACCTCGTCCACTCGGCTCGGTGACTCGGTAGTTCACCCTCTGCCCGTAGTAGCTCGGTGTAGTGGAGCTTGGAGTTCGGACGGCTCGAGCGTGAGGAGAAGCTCGGCGAGTTGATGAAGGGGATGGGTCGGCATATGGAAGAGGTGATGCTCTGTTTGGTTTTGGAGATTTTTGAAGAGGAGCTCCACTCCTAGGTGTGGAGAAGACCCATTCTTTGAAGAGAGTGTAAGGAGCAACTCTTTGGGAGAGTTTTGAGCTCCGAACTCGCTTAGAAGAGGCCCGCTTTGGAAGCGAGCGGAGTGAAGAGCTCGACTCTAGGAGAGAGCCATCTGGAAGACAAGTTTGAGGAGCAACTTTAGCAGAGAGTTGTGAGCTCCGAACTTTTTGAGAAGAGGTCCGCCTTGGAGGTGAGCGGAGCGAAGAGCTCGGCTCTAGGAGAGCTCCATCTGGAAGATGAGTTTTGAGGAGCAACTCTAGGGGAGAGTTGTGCTCCGAACTCGTTGAGAAGAGGTCCACTTTGGAGGTGAGCGGAGCGAAGAGCTCGGCTCTAGGAGAGATCCATCTGGAAGACGAGTTTTGAGGAGCAACTCTAGGGGAGAGTTGTGCTCCGAACTCGTTAAGAAGAGGTCCACTTTGGAGGTGAGCGGAGGGAAGAGCTCGGCTCTGGGAGAGCGTCATTTGGAAGACGAGTTTTGAGGAGCAACTCTTTGGGAGAGTTGTGCTCCGAACTCGTTGAGAAGAGGTCCGCTTTGGAGGCGAGCGGGGCGAAGAGCTCGGCTCTGGGAGAGAGCCATTTGGAAGACAAGTTTTGAGGAGCAACTCTAGGGGAGAGTTATGCTCCGAACTCGTTGAGAAGAGGTCCGCTTTGGAGGTGAGCGGAGGGAAGAGCTCGACTCTAGGAGAGAGCCATTTGTGAGACGAGTGTGAGGAGGAACTCTAGGGGACAGTTGTGCTCCGAACTCGTTGAGAAGAGGTCCGCTTTGGAGGTGAGCGGAGCAAAGAGCTCGGCTCTGGGAGAGAGCCATTTGGAAGACGAGTTTTGAGGAGCAACTCTTTGGGAGAGTTGTGCTCCGAACTCGTTGAGAAGAGGTCCGCTTTAGAGGTGAGCGGGGCGAAGAGCTCGGCTCTGGGAGAGAGCCATTTGGAAGACAAGTTTTGAGGAGCAACTCTAGGGGAGAGTTGTGCTCCGAACTCGTAGAGAAAAGGCCCGCTTTGGAGGCGAGCGGAGGGAAGAGCTCGACTCTGGGAGAGAGCAATTTGTGAGACGAGTGTGAGGAGGAACTCTAGCGGAGAGTTGTTCTCCGAACTCGTTGAGAAAATGTCCGCTTTGGAGGTGAGCGGAGCGAAGAGCTCGGCTCTAGGAGAGAGCCATTTGGAAGACGAGTTTTGAGGAGGAACTCTAGGGGAGAGTTGTGCTCCGAACTCGCTATTTAAATGACAGAATCAACGGTTATGGGAGCAGTTCCGAATGGCGAACCACTTCTAACCCGCTGAAGAGCAAGTTATTTGAAGAGGAATCGAGCCAAGTGTTGGACTCCGAACTCGTCGTTAGAGGGATTCAACGGTTGTGGGAGCAATTCCGAATGGCGAACCACTTCTAACCCGCTGAAGAGCAAGTTATTTGAAGAGGAATCGAGCCAAGTGTTGGACTCCGAACTCGTCGTTAGAGGGATTCAACGGTTGTGGGAGCAATTCCGAATGGCGAACCACTTCTAACCCGCTGAAGAGCAAGTTATTTGAAGAGGAATCGAGCCAAGTGTTGGACTTCGAACTCGTCGTTAGAGGGATTCAACGGTTGTGGAAGCAATTCCGAATGGCGAACCACTTCTAACCCGCTGAAGAGCAAGTTATTTGAAGAGGAATCGAGCCAAGTGTTGGACTCCGAACTCGTTGTTAAAGGTTAGTAAGTTGCGGGAGCAGCCATGTAGAAAAAGCTGGACTCTGAACTCACCATTTAGCGAGTTGTGACTCGGAGAGATAGAGAAGCAAGAGCAATAATTTTCAATGAAAAGATGTGAAGTTTTATTGAAATAAACTAAGTGGCCGCTCCAATAGGGCAAGCCCTTATTACATGCTGTTGACCGAGTTACAAGCATCGGCCTTATTGAAAATCAAGATCCTACTTCTACAATAAGGTGAAGACCTCTTGGGAGGAGTTGGGAGATTCTGTATCCTGAGGCTCGGCGGGCTTTTTTGTTCGCTTGTTTGCTCCTCAGGGGGGAAGCTCGGCCCCCTTTCTTTGGACGAACTTGATCAGGTGCCCTCGTTGTATGAGTTCTTCGATCTCCTCCTTCAGATCCCGGCAATCATCCGTGTCGTGGCCGTGGTCCCTGTGAAAGCGGCACCACTTATCTTTGTTCCTCTTCTTGCCAGGGGTATTCATTCTAGGGGAAGCACGGAGTAGTCCTTCCTTGTCCACTTCCATAAGAACTTCTGATATATTAGCAATGAGGGGGGTGAACTTCTCAAAACGAGGAGTCGGGCGACGCTGTTCATTGCCGTCCTTCTGGGATTTTTGGGACCCCTCTTCGCTTGTGCTCTTCCGTTTGTTCCCGGAAGATGTCTCCTCAAAGCCCAGGAGATTCTCAGCTTCTTCAGCCCGGATGTACTTCTCGCTCCTAAGAAGGAGGTCGGCAAAATTATATGGGGGTCTCTTGGCAAGGGAGGAGCGAAGGCTAGAGTTGAGGATGTTCGATTGGAAGGCGGCCGCTGCAATAGGCTGGTCAAGGGAGGCGATGGATCTCACTTCTGCAGTGAACCTCCTCACATAGTCTCTCAACTTCTCTCCCTTCTCCTGGCGGAGCTGGAGTAACGAGATGTTGGTCATCTCCGTGCGTCTGCTACTCACAAAATGAGTGATGAAGAGGGTCTCGAATTGCTCGAAGGAGAATATGGAAGACGGGGCGAGGCGGGAGTACCACTCCCGAGCCGAACCCTTAAGAGTGGCGGAGAAGGTTTTGCACAGCAAAGCATCGGAAGTTTGGTGGATTAGCATGAGGGTCTTAAAGCTTTCGATGTGGTCCACGGGGTCTGACTCCCCCAGTAAGTTTCGAACTGCGGAGGCTCGAAACCTCCTGGGATAGGAGCTTCCATGATGGTCTGGGAAAAGGGGGGTCTGCTCGGGCGGATGGTCCTTCCTCTTAACTCCTCATCCTTGTCTATTCGGCCGATGCGCCTCTCCATCTCATGGAGACGGCGGTAGAGAGCATCATCCCTTCGACAGTAGTCAAACGAGCCTCTGGACTCGTCTTCATAGGAAGGGGAGTAGGGACTACGACGACGGTAGCTCTGGGAGCGGCGAGGACTAGGAGCTGGAGGAGGAGTTATGGACCGGTGGCGAGGACTTGGGACCCGTGGAGGAGTAGGAGCCCTTTGGGCATTGTTGTTGTGGGGTCGGAGGTTGAGAGCTTGCAACACTGTTGCCTGAAATTGCTGGAACTCAGCACGAGTGATGGGTGCCTCATCGTTCCTCGGATGTTGCCGACCGGCAGGGGAATGATATATTCTCCTATGGTGCTTGAGGGACTCTTTCCTTCCTCTTCGAGTAGGGGACCTTCTGTAGTCTTGGTGGTGAGGAGATCGCTCATCTGGACGTTGTTGGCGGGAGGCTCCCTCTCGGGCCCGCTTTTCATCCAGACGGCGACGAAGATCCTCATCCTTCTGCCGATTGAGAACGGTATTGCGGAGGTCGGAAACTCAAGGATTGTGGGAGGCCATGGAATCTGAAGGGGCATTGTGTACTGAAATGCGGTCCTAATGGAGGGGTTGCTTCTGCGGGTTGGGACGCGAAGCCCTCGCACCGGCATTTCGAGGATCGGCGGGACCCTTAGGAGGTTGCTGATTCTGAAGAGGATGCTGATCTTGTTGAAGAGGGTCTTCCGCTTGGAGAGGAAGTTGCCTCTGCTGCTGAGCGGGTTGGATGGGGACTACCTCTTGCTGATCAACGGGGTTGGGCCCACGGTTGGACCCTCTGGATCTTACTTTCCTAGGAGGCATGGCTGAAGAAGATCTGACCAACGAGAAGAGGGGAGGCTGCCATTCATTTGGTTTTCCCACAGACGGTGCCAATCTGTTACCGCTGAATCTGGTGTGGGGGTAAAAAGACAGTATTTGTGGATTCTTGGAAAACCTGAATAGCAAACACCTAACCTGTTCCGCCGGAGTATGACCGTTGACTCCCGCCGTTCACCTGCAAAAAGTGTGAGACACCGGGATGGATCCTGGCGACGCACCCTCCGACGCTCTTGTCAGTAATCTGAATGATTAAGAAAGAGCTTTTTATTGGAAAAGTATTGATTACCTCTTAATGGAGATGGGTGGGGGGTATTTATTGTCGCCTTAGGGATCAGATTAGGAATGTAATTCCTGTGATCTGATAAGGAGTAAAATCCTCGTAATCAGATTAGGAATGTAATCCCTTAATTCCCGGTGAGAGGATAGTCGCGAATCAGGCCCGTTGATTTGGTTCAATCAGAGACCCTAATTCTATCCCGTCAGGCTGGGTTTGTATCGGGTCGGGACCCGTACCCAGTTGAGGTGGATTCGTTCGCGGGTTATTGGATCTGTGAGAAGGAGACCCAGTACCCGTTTCGGACCCATTTGTATGTGAAATTACTGTTTTACCTCTGAGCTTTAGATTCGTGTCCGATGTGAATGGTCCTGATTTAACCCTATTTTTAGCCATATCACGAGCCCCCCACTCCTGAAGACTGAGTTTGATCAGCCTTTGAGGAGTAGTTTTACTGTTCTAACGGCATACGGGATTTTATCGGTGTTCTTAAGGGAGTTTGGATCTTGCTCGGGGTGTAACGGTGTTATTCTGGGCTTGTAAAATGCCCAAAAATATTCTCAGAATTTTCTGAATTTTTGGTGATTTTTCCAGATTTTTCTGAATTTTTCTCATTTTTTTGAATTTTTTATTCATTTTCCAAATTAAATAATTAATTATCAAAAATATTAATTAATTAATCTAATTTAATAATTATTTTTTGAAAGTCATCTGTGCGGTTTTCTCATGTATTTTGTTTCGTATCTATATATGCCAATTTTTTGTGAACAAATTATTTTATATATGCGTACTTTCTTACAGAGAAATGGTTACAACGAGGGGAACCGGAAGGCCATCTGTTAGTGGTCGGGGCGAACATTCCACGGAAGTAAAAGAACTATTAATTTTCTGTCACGCCCCGCTTCCCAAAAAGAATACGGAATACGGATACGTAACAAAAGCCCAACGAATGATTTTCATCATCCATAAGTTGCTCAAGAATCTTTACAACATTTCACAAGATAATCAGAGTCGGAAGTAAAAGATACAACCAGACATGCATAATTGAAAAGATACCAACAGAAATTACTTGAAACCAAATATAATAATCTCAAATAACCAAATTCTGAACGAGTCAAATATCTGGGGTCACAATGCCCAAATACAAATAAATATCCAAGTAATCAAGTGCATTTTATTCATGTTCAAGCAACAAATAATAATAATAATTGTTACCGCTGAATCTGGTGTGGGGGTAAACAGACAGTATTTGTGGATTCTTGGAAAACCTGAATAGCAAACACCTAACCTGTTCCGCCGGAGTATGACGGTTGACTCCCACCGTTCACTTGCAAAAAGTGCAAGACACCGGGATGGATCCCGGTGACGCACCCTCCGACGCTCTTGTCAGTAATCTGAATGATTAAGAAAGAGCTTTTTATTGGAAAAGTATTGATTACCTCTTAATGGAGATGGGTGGGGGGTATTTATAGTCGCCTTAGGGATCAGATTAGGAATGTAATTCCTGTGATCTGATAAAGAGTAAAATCCTCGTAATCAGATTAGGAATGTAATCCCTTAATTCCCGGTGAGAGGATAGTCGCGAATCAGGCCCGTTGATTTGGTTCAATCAGAGACCCTAATTCTATCCCGTCAGACTGGGTTTGTATCGGGTCGGGACCCGTACCCAGTTGAGGTGGATCCGTTCGCGGGTTATTGGATCTGTGAGAAGGAGACCCAGTACCCGTTTCGGACCCATTTGTATGTGAAATTACTATTTTACCCCTGAGCTTTAAGATTCGTGTCCGATGTGAACGGTCTCGATTTAATCCTATTTTTAGCCATATCAATAATAAAGCAGAAAATCCAGCACTAATACATCATCTCGCCAATACCATCTGGCAGCTGACCATCCTGACCTGCAATTAGTGATATGCAGGAGAAGGAAAAAAACAAGTACCCGTCAATTGCTAGTTACAGACCACTTATAATGTAGGATACAAGTACATGGGGAAACTAAACAAATCTAAATAATAGTAGAAACAGACCTAGCATGGCATTGCCGAATCAATTAGCATGGCATACTAACATGTGTCAAGCGTCAAAAGCCAAATATCATGCAGACTGATATACAAATAGTGTCAAATAATAGTGTCAAGTGATAATATCAGACAAATAACAAGTAATCAAATGTTCAGATAACAGATAGCCAGATACATATAACAGATTCAGATTCATATTTCAGATACAGATACAGATTCAAATTTTTATAAGTCTTGTATTAATTACTAACTAGGTAGCACTTCATGTGCCATCCTTTTATCACATGGTTGCTACATTCAAAACAGTTACATTTGTAGATTTCGTAGGGGATCATATAGGGCCGTGTACTCACGGTTCAGACAGACATATATCAGATAACAGATCCAGACAGACAGAAAACAGACGATCATGCAACAAATAGGACTAAGTCCCCTCCAAGTACACCCTCTCGTAGGAAGTATGTAGTTGCGTAACAGATGAGATCACGGCCCCCCTTTTGAGTACACCCTCTCATAAGGAAGTATGTAGTCAGGAATCAGATAATCAAAATCTTGCATGATCTCATAACAGATAACAGATAATCAGATGGGAAACACGGACCCCCTTCTAAGTATACGTTTCCATGCTTTCCCACTACTAGATATTTTCCTTAAACCCCGGCTTGGTTACTTTTATTATGGTCATCAAACAGGCATGAACGTGTACAGAATAGTGTCAAACTAACATGGTATATTCAGTATTAGGTTCAAGGAACAAATAAACATGCATGGATAATATACAGTCACATAAACGAGCAAAACAGTGTATGTTCATATTCAGGACAGCAAGACAGTACAGTACTGAAATAGTGATTCTCATCGCTAAAGAATGGCAAATCTGGATCCGTCGAAGAATCTGTAAAATAGACTCCCAACCAAATCCATCGAATATAAATAAGTCATATCTTATTTCACAAAATCATAACTCAAATCTGATTTGAATCCAGAAAACACGTTCAGCCAGAAATCAGTAAAACCAATTCTTAATCAGAAAAATAGCATTAAAACTCCTCAAATAAATCTAGGAAAAATCTGGGATATTCTCCTATATGTATAAAACCAAAATATAAAGTTTCATAATATTCCAGTAAAGTTTGTTCAGCCATCAAAAATAAGAAAACATGAGAAAACGATAATTTGGCCAATCTGGAATTCCCAACACTGCTATACGAAAACTGAAATATCTCACAAGCCGTGAAACGAAATCCACATCCGCCAAAGAGAGATGAAAATAGATAAAATAAAATAACTTTCATATTTCACAAACATTTTCTATATAGTAAAAGGAATCAGGGTGAAAACAAAATTTTTTGCACTACAGCGAGCAAAATACAGCAAGTATGACTTTTGTAAACATGAATGAAACGACAAATAAAACTCATCAATAAAATCTACCAAAATTCTGGGTAATCCCTAGATAGGTATAAGAAAACTCACCAACGTTTCAGATCAAAATAATAGGTGTATCTAAAGTATCATAATAGTTTAATCAACAAAATCGTCGAGAAACGAAATCTAAATACATAATACACCTCTGTAGTAAAACAGTCATAAGTCACTTATACGAAAACGAAATCGAAAAAGGTCAGAGGGGTTGGAAAGAAGACGAATTTCTCTAAAATTCACGTTTTATACTGAAATTAATATTCTGACTTTAATATGGTCTAAAATACAATTCAAAATAGAACTTCGACAAAATACAGATTTTCCTAATAAACCAAAATCAACATCATTCAAACGAAACTTGATCCAAACACAAATAAACATGAAATATGGTCTACCAAGTGTCCAAACAACATGAAATAGGGTAATTAACATATCTAAAGCAAGGCTATCACATGGATCCCAACAAATACCCAAATTCTCACAAAAATCCCACATACATGATCAAATCAAGAACGGGCAAAACCTAAGTTAATTCATGTCAAGATTGTGTCATGAGGCAACTATGTCAAGTTTTCATAATAGAGACAAAACCCATCAAAGATAACACACACCCGAGTTGTCTCTAGAACCCAACTACACTATAGGTGATATTTTTGACTTGTATCAAACAAAGGAACTGGAGTACAAGTTACTTGCCTTAACCGAGATGAAACGAACTCCAAGAATAATGGGAACGGATTCTCGGGCAACAAACGAAAATCCACGAACAAGAGAATCCAAAAATCGAGAGGAACGAACCCACGAACAAACGCACGAACAAACGGCATGCTTCTTAAAGGAAGAGAAGAGAGAATCCACAAGAGAGAGATATGAACTTGCAGCGGCTTATGGCTTGGAGGGTTGGTCAGCCAAGGGGGGAGAGGTGGTCGGGTGATGGTTGGATGATGGCCGGAGGTGGGCTCGGGATGAGGGGGAGAGAGGCGTCGGGTCTGGCTGTGCGGGATGGCGTGCGGCGCAAGCAAGGGGGAGGCCGGGGGTTTATGATAGGGGCTAGGGTTTTGGTGAGGGAGAGAGAAAGAGAGTTATATATATATATATATATATATATATATATATATATATATATATATATATATATGAGGGGATTAGGGTTTAGAATATGAGTTGGGTTATTGGGTAATTGGGTTGTGGGTAGATTAAGAGTAGTAATAGGATTGTTTAATGGGTATTGATATGGATTAATTGCATAGGATTCAAAATAGGATTGAGTTTAATTTAACTTTGGTAAATCTATTAGGGATCAAACAATAGGATTGGGAATAGGATGAGCAACCAATCACCATCACAAGCACCCAAAAAAATAAAAAAAAATAAAGAGGACAAGAACCAAAAGAAAGAAAAATAATAATTGACGAAAAACGAAACAAAAGACAAACAAAAACCAACACAAGGAGCTCAAAATGAAATAAATGAATATATATTGAAAACAAACTCCAATATACAGTTCAGAAAAATACAAGAGATAGCACAATAACCAAGAAAAGAAAAATACACCAAAATACAAAAAATGAAAAACAGGGGTTACAATCATACCCACCTAACAGAAAGAATTTAGTCCTCGAAATTCAAAAAGAAGATACATAGGGTAACCCCCAATAGAAAAAAAAACAAGAAAAAAATACTACTCAAACAAATGAGGAAACTTCTGCTGAATCTCTTCCTCCAGCTCCCAAGTCGACTCACCTAGCGAGTGAGGATTCCAAGTAACACGAACCAACTTGATGACCTTATTCTTAAGCACTTTCTCCCGCTGATCCACAATAGCAACTGGCGGAATCTCACAAGTCAAATCTGGCCGAACGGTAAACTCAGAATAGTCGATCACGTGGCTCTCATCTCGGATATATCTCCTGAGTTATGAGATATGGAAAACATCGTGCACTTCTGATAAAGCTGGCGGCAATGCAAGACGATAGGCCACATTGCCTACTTGTTCCAAAATCTCAAACAGTCCAATAAACCTCGGGCTAAGCTTGTCCCCACCACCGAACCGAATGACACTGCGCCACGGCGATACCTTAAGGAAAACATGATCACCAACAACAAACTCCAAAGCCCTTCGATGGACATCAGCCCATCGCTTCTGCCGATCCTGAATTGCCTGCAAATGCTTCCTGATCTGAACCACAACATCCACTCTCTAGGTGATCAACTCCGGACCCAACAAATTCCTCTCACCAATGTCATCCCAGTACACTGGTGATCTGCACTTCCGCCCATAGAGTGCCTCGAACGGAGCAGCTTTAATACTGGCTTGAAAGCAGTTATTGTACGAGAACTCTATGAGATGCAAATGATCCTCCCAAGATCCACCAAACTGAAGCATACAGGACCTCAACATGTCCTCAAGAATCTGAATAGTCCGCTCTGAATGTCCATCAGTCTAGGGATGAAAAGCTGTACTGTACTTTAATTTACTCCCCAAACTGTTCTGAAGTCTCTCCTAGAACTGAGATCTGAATCTCGTATCCCTGTCGGATTCAATACTGACTGGAACCCCATGAAGTCTAATAATCTCTTGCATGTACCTCTTAGCAAGGCTCTCGGTAGACTGATCGACACGAAAAGGAATGAAGTGAGCACTCTTCGTCAAACGGTTAGCAATCACCCAGATAGCATTATGACCCTTAGGACTCCTTGGCAAAGCGGTCACAAAATCCATAGTGATATGTTCCCACTTCCACTCTGGAATAGGAAGCGGTTGAAGAAGTCCAGCGGTCCTCTGATGTTCTGTCTTAACCTGCTGGCAGACCAAACACTGAGAAACAAACCGAGCCACAGCCCTTTTTCATACCATGCCACCAGAAATGAATCTTCAAATCTCGATACATCTTAGTATCGCCAGGATGGATAGAATACGAAGACTGATGGGCTTCCTCAAGCAACCTCTGACAAACTTTACCCTTAGGGACACACAACCTGGAACCAAAATGAAGCGAACTATCAACATGAATAACCATGTATGTTCTGGACCCAGACTTAACCTCAGCTCGAAAACCCTACAACTGCACATCACCAACTTGCGCCTCTTTAATCTGCTCAACAAGAGATGACTGCAGCTGGAGCGCCAAACAACTCCGACCAGAACTCGGCAACACAACATCCAGCTCCAACCTTCGCATCTGCTCAATGAGATCACTCTGCTGACTAAGAAACATAACTGCTGGTCTCCAGCTCAAAGCATCAGGTACCAAGTTTACTTTACCAGGATGGTATTTCAAACTGATGTCGTAATCGGCCATAAGTTCCAACCAACGCCATTGCCTCATGTTTAACTCCTTCTGGGTGAAGACGTACTTGAGACTTTTGTGGTTTGTAAAGATCTCCACTCGGCCTCCAAGTAAATAATGTCTCAACAACTTCAAAGCATGAATCACTGCCACTAACTCCAAGCATGAGTAGGATAGTTCTTCTCATGCGGCCTCAACTGTCTCGATGCATACGCAACGACTCGGCCCTTCTATATCAAAACTGCTCCAAGACTTTTACCAGAAGCATAATTACAAATTTGCCTGAACCATCTGGAATAGTCAACACAGGCGCTGACGTCAATCTATTTTTCAACTCAACAAAAGCCTTATTTCACTCATCAGACCAACAAAACTTCTTATCCTTCCCAGTAAATTTATTCAACGGTCCTGCTATCTTCGAAAAGTCTTGGACAAACTTCCGATAATAGCTAGCCAAACAAAGAAAACTCCTGATTTCTGAAACTGACTTGGGAATAGGCCAATCCTTCACAGCCTCAACCTTGGCCGGATCCACAGAAACACCCTTGCCTGAGATAATGTGCCCCAAGAAAGAAACTCCGTCGAGCCAAAACTCGCACTTGCTGAGTTTCCCATAGAACTGATTCTCTCTCAAAGTATGCAAAACTACTCTAAGATGCTCAACATAATCTTCCCGATTTCGAGAATACACCAAAATATTATCAATGAAGACCACCACAAATATATCCAAGTATTGAGAGAAAACCCGGTTCATAAGACTCATGAATACAGCCGGCGCGTTCGTAACTCCGAACGGCATCACAAGATACTCATAGTGCCCGTATCTAGTCCTGAATGTAGTCTTCTGTATATCTGTAGCCTTCACCATGACTTGGTGATACCCAGAACGAAGATCTAACTTCGAGAAAATAGCAGCCCCACTCTACTGGTCAAACAAATCATCGATCCTGGGCAATGCATACCGATTCTTCACAGTAACTCTGTTCAGTTCCCGATAATCAATGCACAATCGACGACTACCATCCTTCTTATCGACAAAAAGGCTGGAGCACCCCAAGACGAAACATTAGGTCTGATGAAACCCAAATCAAGCAATTGTCGAATCTGCACCTTAAGCTTTGCCAGCTCAACTGGTGCCATCCTGTAGGGTCTCTTCGATATCGGCGTTGTTCCAGGCTGAACATCAATACCGAATTCCACTTTCTTATCAGGGGGTAAGCCAGGCAACTCATCTGGAAAAACATCCAAGAAATCCCGAACTACTAGAGGCGCAGCCTCACAGCCTGAATACAATTCCATAGCACAATCCACCTCTTCAACTGCAATTTTTGCTCGGCCAAGAAAAGACTCTCTGGCATGGAACTCAAATTCTGAAGACAACTTTCTTGGCACGGCAATCAATAATGGCATGGGCTTCACCCAACCAATCCATAACGAGAATGACATCGAATCCTGAATTCCCAATTATAATCAGGTTGGCTTTGAAATCTGCATCCCCAATAACAACGGGACATTGCCTGTACTCCCGAGAACAAGTGACAACTCCACCACCTGTCACAATGTTCCAAGCCTCTGACATGTTGCTTCATTCTAACTGATGGCAAGAGACAAATCGAGAGGAGACAAAAGAATGGGTTGTCCCAGAATTAAAAAGAACATGGGCAAGAAAAGAGCAAACAAGGATGATACCTAAAAGGAATCAAAGACAAGGAGAAAGCATAGACAGTTAAGGGTGAGGAAAAAAAAACAACAATGTAGAAAGATAACATAAAGAAGCAAAGCAAGACCAAAAGAAAGAAAACAAAAGAGAAACAAAGCAACAAAACAACAAAACAAAATATACCTGCCATAACTCCTTTAGCGGTCTCAGCATCAACAGCCTGATCTCTCCTCGGAACAGCGGTCCTCTGATCGACAATCTGGTGCTAAGGAGGAAGCGGTGGCCTAACTGGACCATGAGCTGAAGCTACCTGATGAACAGGACCCCTGGCTGGAAGAGCCACCAGCTGCTGCGGGCAAATGATCGACAGCGCCACACCTAAAGCATCGACGAGAAGCACGGAAACATTTCTTGAACTCATGCCTAGGGATCTAGCAAAAGTCGCAGAAGCCGCCCCTCGGAAATCTAGTAGAAGGATACGGAGCTGCCCTAACAGGATGGGCATACACAGACCTCCGAACAGGACCAACGGAAGGCCTAGCCACAGCAGCGGGAACAGTTCGCTGAGAAGAAGATGAACCACCACGAGCCTGCTCCTGAGCTCGGGCTGCCTCAAGCGCCTCAGCATAAGTACGCAAGCGAAGAGAGACAAGATGCCTCTTGATATCCTGTTCAAGCCCATTTGTGAATCTACGAGCCCTATCCTCTTCGGTTGCCACAAGAATGGCAGCGAAGTGGCTAAGTCTAGTAAACTCAGCTGCGTACTCATCCACTGACCTAGAACCCTGGTTGCAAGAAAGTCCATGTTACAACATTGCATGAACAATTATGTAACAAATCTCAAAATAGAATGATGACTTAACCTGTTTTAGGGCCAGGAATTGCTGTTCCATCTCAACTCGTGTACTATTGGGGAAGAATTTCTCCAAGAATCCCCGAGTGAAAGTAGCCCAAGCAATAAGCCTTTCAAGTCGCTCAGACTCGGCCATCCACCAGATATGGGCCAGATCCACCAGCTGGATGGAAACCACGTCCACCCGATCAGCCTTGACAACACGAGCTGCTAACAACAAGCGCTCAGTCCGGATCAACCACTGTTAGCCTCCAAAGGCATCTTAGTGCCGGAAAAATGGTCGGGAAGCAGCCTCATTCATAAAATTTGTAACTGTTCCTGGACGAGGCAGAAGATTTGCCTGCACAGGCACAACAGGAGGCAGAACCCGAGCAGTTTCAAGAGAAGCCATCACAAGATCACTGTGGTTTTGCTGCTGATTAATCAGCCGCTCGAGCACAGTAATGACAGTCTCAATCGGATCAACCTGCGACTGAGAAGTAGAACCTTTGCGAGCCATAATCTGCACACAAAAAAAAAATAGCATCCAGAATTAGAGTTGGTATAAATTTATTTATGTATGCATGGTTGGTGAAATATTGCGCTGATCCCAGTTCGAGCCAAGCTTGTCTAATATATTAGGAAACTAATACATTAGCCAAACTTGAGCTCTAATACCACTAAAAACCTTGTCACGACCCGCTTCCCAAAAAGAATACGGAATACGAATACGTAACAAAAGCCTAGCGAATGATTTTCATCATGCATAAGCTGTTCAAGAATCTTTACAATATTTCATAAGATAATTAGAGTCGGAAGCAAAAGATACAAGCAGACATGCATAATTGAAACAAGATACCAACAGAAGTTACTTGAAACCAAATATAATAATCTCAAATAACCAAATTCTGAATGAGTCAAATATCCTAGGTCACATCGCCCAAATACAAATAAATGTCCAAGTAATCAAGTACATTTTATTCAAGTTCAAGCAACAAATAATAATAATAATAAAGCAAAAAATTCAGCACTAATATATCATTTCGCCAATAACATCTGGCAGCTGACCATCCTGATATGCAATTAGTAGTTTGCAGGAGAAGGAAAAAGAAAACAAGTACCCATCAATTGCAAGTTACGGACCACTTATAAAGTAGGATACAAGTACATGGGGAAACTAAACAAATCTAAATAAAAGCAGAAATAGACCTAGCATGGCATTGCAGAATCAACTAGCATGGTATACTAACATGTGTCAAGAGTCAAAAGCCAAATAGCATGCAGACAAATATACACATAGTGTCAAATAATAGTGTCAAGTGATAATATCAGACAGATAACAAGTAATCAGATGATCAGATAACTGATAGCCAGATACATATAACAGATTCAGATTCATATTTCAGATACAGATACAGATTCGAATTTTTATAAGTCTTGTATTAATTACTAACTAGGTAGCACTTCATGTGCCATCCTTTTATCACATGGTTGCTCTCAAAACAGTTATGTTTGTAAATTTCATAGAGGATCATATAGGGCCGTGTACTCAGGTTTCAGACAGACAGATATGAGATAACAGATCCAGACAGACAGATAACAGACGATCATGCAATAGATAGGACTAAGTCCCCTCCAAGTACACCCTTTCGTAGGAAGTATGTAATTGGGTAACAGATGGGATCACGGGCCCCCTTCTGAGTACACCCTCTCATAAGGAAGTATGTAGTCAGGAATCAGATAATCAAAATCTTGCATGATCTCATAACATATAACAGATAATGAGATGGGAAACACGGGCCCCCTTCTAAGTACACATTTCTATGCTTTCCCACTACTAGATATTTCCCTTAAACCCCTGCTTGGTTACTTTTATTATGGTCATCAAATAGGCATGAACGTGTATGGAATAATGTCAAACTAACATGGTATAATCAGTATTAGGTCCAGGGAACAAATAAACATGCATGGATAATATACAATCACATAAACGAGCAAAACAGTATATGTTCATATTCAGGATAGCAAGACAGTACAATACTAAAACAGTGATTCTCGTCGCTACAGAACGGAAAATCTGGATCCGTCAAAGAATCTGGAAAATAGAATCCCAACCGAATTCAGCGAATATAAATAAGTCATATCGTATTTCAAAAAATTATAACTCAAAATTGATTTGAATCCAGAAAACACGTTCAGCCAGAAATCAGTAAAACGAATTCTCAGTCAGAAAAACCACATTAAAACTCCTCAAATAAATCCAGGAAAAATCTGGGATATTCCCCTATATGTATAAAATCAAAATATAAAGTTTCATAATATTCCAGTAAAATTTGTTCAGCCATCAAAAATAAGAACACATGTGGAAACGATAATTTGGCCAATCTGGAATTCCCAATACTGCTGTACGAAAACTAAAATATCTCGCAAGCCGTGAAACGAAATCCACATCCTCCAAAGGAGATGAAAATAGATAAAATAAACTAACTTTCATATTTCACAAACATTTTCCATAAAGTAAAAGTAATCAGGGTGAAAACACAATTCTTTACAAGACAGCGAGCAAAATACAGGAAGTATGACTTTTGTAAACATGCATGAAACGACATAAAAAACTCATCAATAAAATCTACCAAAATTCTGGGTAATCCCTAGATAGGTATAGGAAAACTCACCAAAGTTTCAGATCAAAATAATAGGTGTATCTCAAGTATCAAAATAGTTTAATCAACAAAATTGTTGAGAAACGAAATCTGGAAACATAATACACCTCTGTAGTAAAACAGTCATAAGTCACTCATACGAAAACGAATTTCTCTACAATTCATGTTTTATACTAAAATTAAGATTCTGACTTTAATATGGTCTAAAATACAATTCAAAACAGAATATCGACAAAATACAGATTTTCCTCAAAAACCAAAATCAACATCATTCAAACGAAACTTGATCCAAACACAACTAAACATGAAATCTAGTCTACCAAGTGTCCAAAAAACATGAAATAGGGTAATTAACATATCTAAAGCAAGGCTATCATATGGATCCCAACAAATACCCAAATTCTCACAAAAATCCCACATACATGATCAAATCAAGAACAGGCAAAACCTAAGTTAATTCATGTCAAGATTGTGTCATGAGGCAACTATGGTCAAGTTTTCACAATAGAGACAAAACCCATCAAAGATAACACACACCCGAGTTGTCTCTAGAACCCCACTACACTATAGGTGGTATTTTTGACTTGTATCAAACAAAGGAATTAGAGTACAAGTTACTTGCCTTAACCGAGACGAAACGAACTCCAAGAATAATGGGAACGGATTCCCGGACAACAAACAAAAATCCACAAACAAGAGAATCCAAAAATCGAGAGCAACAAACCCACGAACAAACACACGAACACACGGCACGCTTCTCAAAGCAAGAGAAGAGAGAACCCACAAGAGAGAGATATAAACTTGCAGCGGCTTGTGGATTGGAGGGTTGGTCGGCGGTCGGGTGATGGTTGGATGATGGCCGGAGTTGGGCTCGGGATGAGGTGGATGTTGGCCTGGGGTGCAGGCCGAGAGGAGAGAGGCATCGGGTCTGGGTGTGCGGGATGGCGTGCGGCGCAAGCAAGAGGGAGGCCGGGGGTTTAGGATAGGGGCTAGGGTTTTGGTGAGGTAGAGAGAGAGAGAGTTATATATATATATATATATATATATATATATATATAGGGGATTAGGGTTTAGAATATGAGTTGGGTTATTGGGTAATTGGGTTGTGAGTAGATTAAGAGTAGTAATAGGATTGTTTAATGGGTATTGATATGGATTAATTGCATAGGATTCAAAATAGGATTGGGTATAATTTAGCTTTGGTAAATCTATTAGGGATCAAACAATAGGATTGGGAGTAGGATGAGCAACCAATCACCACCACAAGCACCAAAAAAATAAAAAATAAATAAAGAGGACAAGAACCAAAAGAAAGAAAGAAAAAAATTGACGAAGGACAAAACAAAAGACGAACAAAAACTAACACACGGAGCTCAAAATGAAATAAATGAATATATATTGAAAACAAACTCCAATATACAGTTCAGAAAGATACAAGAGAGAGTACAATAACCAAGAAAAGAAAAATACACCAAAATATACAAAATGAAAAACAGGGATTATATTTTCATTGTGAATTTTGTATATAGTGGTATTGTTATTACACTAATAATGATTTGTTGTTGTTGATTATAGGTTGGTGCATCCCCTTCGGCCGCAAAACGAGGTCCAGGACCATTTTATAAAGATGTGCTCACTTTGCAAGACCGCCACAGATCTGAGGCAGTGTGGGGTGGGACGACGCGAAGGTGTAATTTCCGCACTCATGAGACTATGATGGTGCACCCATCTACCATGGAGTACCTAGTCCAGGCCAGTTTCTACGAAATCAGTATGATGGGTCAGGTGAAACTCGACCGAGCACTTCTTGCAGTACTTGTCGAGCGATGGAGGCCGGAGATGCACACCTTCCATCTACCAGTCGGAAAGATGACGGTGATGCTACAAGATATAGCGATGATCTTCGGTCTTCCAATAGATGGTATCGCCGTGACGAGTAATGTAACCCCTGTTCCCGTTCACATTTATTTTTCCGTGTATTTTCTGTATTTAAATTTTTATAACTTTCTCGCTTTTAAATTCTTTTTCCAACATTACATTTTAAATTGATCAAATTTTAACAAAATGTTATTCTGGTTTCTAAGAAATCTTCTATTTTATTTTATTATTTGAAAATTATATTTATTTCGAATAAACGTGTGTATTTTATTTTTATTTTTATATTCCTAATTGATCGACTATTTACATTTTAGCCCAAACCAATTATATTATTGCTATTTGGATTTTAATAAAATTGTTAAACTCAAATTCCATTTTGATATGTATGTATATTATCATTATTGTTATTATTATTACTTTTGAATGCTTATTAAAATTTGTCTTTCGTAATTTATTAAATTGTGGAATTCTATTGATCTGAATCTATAGTTTATGATTATTGGAGCATGGATTTTGTATACTGTTTGATTTATTTATACAATGGTATTATTATTGATTTATTATTGATTTATTATCGATTTATTATTTTTAATCTAAAACCCTATAATTTTCATAGTGGATTTAAACCCCTAAACCCAATACCCAATAACCCTATACCCTAATCATTTTCCTATATAACCCTGTTTATTCTAAACCCTAACTCCACTTAACCCTACCCCCTACTGTATACCCGCTACCACTGTATAACTCCTTCATCCCCTACCTTCCTATATCCCGACCTCCTTAACTTCCAAACCCATACTCCCGATCTCCCCCCCTCCTGTGTTCACCCTGTTCTCTCTCCCGACCGCCAGCCACCCTCTCGACCTCCTGTCGTCAACAACAGCCACCGCAGTGCACCCCTGCATCGCTGTGCCTGCCTCATCCCGACGATGCCAACAACAGCGTTGTAAGTCCCCTGTGCTGTCTCCGCCCGACCGCAACACAGTTGTCACGCACCGCTTTCCAAAAATACGAAATACGAGCACGTGACGAATCCCAGCGAATGATTTTCATCATTCATAAGCTGTAGGACCGACTCAGCATCATAACAAGAAATATAACAAGATATACACAACCACACATGCATGAATAATTTATTAATCAACAGAAACAATTGAAACAAAATAATAATATCCCAAATAGTCTTCAAATCTGGATCAAAAGATAAAACTCAGGACTGTAAGCCTGTTACAAGATTCAAGTAGCAAAAGAAATAAATAACTCAAAAACAAAATATTAAAAGCAAGTCATTTCTCCAAGCGAAGCCTAGAACATTTGCTCACCAATTCCAGCAGGCAATTCGTCTCCAAAGTCTGTATATATAAATATAAACGGGAAAATAGAGAAAACAAGACAACGCCCTTAGTGCAAGTTAGGGTCGCAAGTAGTACAAGCAAGGGTATGAAAATAGATGTAAGAAAATATGAAACAAGATCTAGAATTGAGAATGTATAACATGATATAATGAGAATGCAACAAGTAGTGGAGTTCTAAAGACTAGATAGCAAGTAAGACCACTCAAGTAACAAGATTGGGTAACAAATACACGTAGTGGAACAAGTAACAAGTGAACATGTAATAGTATCAAGCATCTAGTAACAAGTATCACGTACAAGTGTCAAGTAACGAGTAACAAGTCTCAAGTAACAAGTCTCAAGTAATGAGCATTAAGTAGGGTATCAAGTCTGTACAAGTGACTAGTTAATCTTAAGTCTAATGTTTAATTCTATCTAGGTAGCACTTCATGCATCCATACTTTTACTACATGGTTGCTACAAACAATCAGTCACGTTTAGGCCTAGTGATGGAGTTTATAGGGCAGTGTACTCAGGTATCAAGTATCAAGCAAGCCATGCTCATGAATTGAGTAGCCTTATAACTAGTTCATGTGTCAAGTCATAACAAGAAAAGTCATGAATCAAATATATACTAGTTCATGAATCGAGTAATAACAAGTCCATGAATCGAATAATAATATACTAGTTCATGAATCAAATAATAATGTACTAGTTCATGAATCAAATAATATAATAGTTCATGAACCGAATAATAATATAACTAGTTCATGAAGCATGTATCAAGTGGAAAACACGGGCCCCCTTCCGAGTACACTTACCTATATTGTCCACTACTATGGTCTTTCCCTTAAACCCCGACTTATTATTTATTATTATCATCAAACAAGCATGAAAGTTTGCGAAACAGATCAAGTACATATGATCAAGAACATGGAACAAGTTTAAGATAATTATAAAGCATATTCGAGGGTCAACACAAATTAAGATTATCAAGAACTACGGGAATCGCAATTCTGGACAGCATGACGTTGCTGCACCAAAACTGCGATTTTCATTGCTACAAGATAGAAAATGTGGATCCGTCAGAAGTTCTGGAAACTAGACTCCTGCCCGGTTCCAATGCATATAATTAAGACACATAAAAATTATAGAATCAGGTGTCAAAATAGCAAACTACACAGGATTTGTGTTCAGCCAGAATTTGTAAAACTGAGTTTATACATATAAAACAGGGTTGAAACTTCATTATTTAATTCTAAGAAAACTATGGAATGTTCTCTAGGGCGTCCAGTGTCAGCATGAAAAATTTCAAGTCATTTACTTACCGGTAGCATAGTTAAAATAATTGTAAACCCAAAGTGGTGCAACAGTTTTTACGAATCTGCAATTATAGACACAGCAGCAGTAAAACTGCGATAACTCCTAAACCGTAACTCAGAATTCAATTCCGTCAAAAGGGGAAGTAAACTAGATATCTAGGGCTACATTTTATATTCAGGACTCAAGTTTAGATTCTAGTTTTATCGGGGTCGAAACAACAAGCCAAGACAGGACAGAAACCAACTAAGACACGTTTTGCATGAAATGTATCAAAATTATACTAGTTGTGAACAAGTGTATCAACGACGAGTTGTGACTCTTAGACCATGTGATAGATAAGGCGAAACATGAGATCATCAATAATAAACAAAGAGGAGTCACATTCACAATCTACTTGCAGTATTTTCAAGGAAAAGCTTGTACTAGAAAACGAAATGTACAAGAAGATACTTACCTTGGGGTGTAAACGATGAATCTGATAAAAAAATAACAAGAACGGATCCCGACATGGATCTTGATGGCGATCAAGATCAGACCAATGGATGGCTCAGATCGGATCTTAATCAGATTTGATGATGGATGGCTGAGATCCGATCAGATGTGATGATCAAGATCTGTCACGATCTTAAGGAGATCAGATGGCTGAGACTGATTTGATCAATCCCCCTCTTCCCTCCTTCACAGCGATAGAGAGAGGGAGAGCGACTCCGGCGGCGACTATGGGCAGCGGAGGCTGCAAGGCAGCGACGACGGCGGGCGACGACGGCATTGAGGGAAGCTCGATGCATGAGGCGGCGACGTTCGAGAGAGGCGGCAATGGGGTTGATGGCGACGGAGCTCTGCTTCGATGGGTTCAACAAGAACCCAGAGGAAGAAGATGATGACGGGGCTCCGACGGTGGGCGACAGCGATGAGGGTGGCGACGCTCATGGTTGAGGAGCGACACCGCGACGAGGGCACTGAGCGGTGCTCTGTTCTTGGGGAAAAGCAGAGCGATGGCAGGGAAAGCTTCGGGGATTCGACAACGGTGAGGCGACGAGGGGTGAGGTAGGGGATGACGATGAGGACGGGGCACATGCAATGGGGTAGTAGGTCCGGGAATGGAGAGCAATGGGTTCGAGAGTAGGGTGATGCGAGGAAGACGAAATGGAGATGGGTTCAGAAGTAGGGCTCGATTGGATAGCGAGGGGGAGATGATGGCGAGGCTGATGGGTGGCGACAAGGAGTATGAGGATGGCGATTAAGGCTCGACTACGGGGCTCAATGGTGCGGTGGAGGCATTGGCGATGATGGGTTAACAGAGAGAGAGAGAAAGTGAGGGAAGGGGAAAAGAAGGGGAGGAGGTGGCTGTGTATGTTAGGGGTTGAACAGTAGGTAGTAGTTTAGGGTTTTATAGTATAGGGTTTTGGGTTGTGGGTTATTGGTTAACGGGTTTGAGTAGGATCCAAAAGGAGATTGAGTCAAAGTTTACTCTAATCAGGGAAAAATGAAATAATTGAGATGAAACAGTCAAATCCCCACGAAGAACAGTAATCAGAGCAGATAAGAACAATGCATTTGTAATAAATATTGACACAAAATTGGGTCGAAACAAAAGAAATGACTTTTTTTAGAACTGGAACAAAATACAGATCCTGGATTGATAAAAGAGTACAGGGAAATGAAATATAGCAGAAAATACAAATACAGGAAACAAGGGTTACAACAGCAGCGACGCAGTCGCCAGTCACCATTATCGGTGTTGCTGCTGTCTTCGACTGCTCCTCCGGCAGTCAGTCGACGGCCACCTCCTCTCGCTGCACCTCCCATGCACCGCCCTGAGCTCCGCCTCCGTCGACAGCCGCCCTCGCTTTCGCAGAGCACACCTCCCCTTGGCTCTGTTTGGATGATCAAGCCATATCATCTGTCGATCTCCTCTTGATCATCTTCTTCATCATCAAGCTTTTCTAGCTGTTGATCCTCTTGATTGATCATCAAGTCCATCATATCTTGATGATTTGAATTCTGAACGTCGGATCTACTTTGTGATCATCATCAACATCTTGATCTTGATCTCAGCCGTCCGATCAATTTTGATCATCTTGATCATCGTCATCAGCTTGATCTTGACCATCCGATCTGATATGATCGTAATCATCATCAAATCTTGGATCTAGCCGTCCGATTGTGTTCGTGATCATCTTGTTCGAGATCCATTCGTTAGTATTGTGTTCATGCTCGGGAACCTATTCCCGTTATTCTCTTTCTCGTCAGACCCGCCGTCATTTCAAGGCAAGTAACTTGTATTCCTTTTTGTTGTATAATACAAGTACTAAATACCGCCTGTAGTATAGATCCAATCTTGTGCAAAACCTTTGTTATATCATGTCGCTGTTGTTGATCCATCCGTAGTCGTCCCTTGTTACACACACGACATGAAATAACTTAGAAACAATTAATTCTTGTTGCATATATGTATGTTGATTCGTGATCCATACTGTGGTGTAGGATCTTGTATGCATGATGTGTTAGTCGTAGTATATCTTGTTGTAGACTTGTTAAATACCCCATACCATGTTGCTTGGATATCCCTTATACCATGCTTGTATTTTGTCATATTTGGATTTGTTGCGCATGAACTAGTCGATTTAATGCATAAGAGGATTTCTGTTTTTTGCTGCTGTCCCATTTTTGTACAGTATTTTAGACCCTATTAAGGTCAACAAATTAATTTTATTTGTGAATATGAATCGTAGATTTCGCTGCCTATTTTCCAGAATTTCTGATAGATCTTAGTTTCGATTTTTGAGTTGCAAGTTATTGCTATTTTACTACAGAGGTGTAGAAAATTCCAGATTTGGTTTTATGTGAATTCTGTAGAGTTATTTATTTTTATACTGATGTTAAATATAAAATTTGGATCTAATATTTTGCTGAGTATAACTAGACTTGAATGGGATTAACCCCAAATTTTTGTAGATTTATTTGATGACATCTAAAAACTATTCAATGCTTGCAAACAACTACTATACTTCTAGAATTTTCATGCTGTTCAGTAATAAACCTTAAATTCAATCTGATTCTAGTTGGTTTTGATAAAACTTTGTGAATATGAAATATAGCCTACTGTATCTATTTTATCACCCTTTTGACGGATCTGGATTTCGATTTATACTTTGTAACCTATTGATGTTTTAGTACTATTGCGTTGAGAGTTTCAGATTTACAAACTGTCTGTAACTTGCTGTCTTCTGATTTTATTTGACTATTCTATCCATGATGGAATATTATGAAACTATATTTTCTGATACTAAACATACTAGGGAATACCCCAGATTTTTTTTTGGATTTTATCAGTAAGTTTTTTTGCCATTTTCCTGTTCATGAATACAACCTTGTGATTTCTGGCTGAACACATTTTCTGTATATAATTCTGTTTTTAGCCCTGTTTCTGTGGTTATTATATAACTTGTATATATGTGCTGGATTTGGCCGGGAGTCTATTTTCTAGATTTTCTGACGAATCCAGATTTGCATGTCCGTGGCAACTGATATCTCAGATTTAGTGCAGTAGTGTCTGGCTGTCCATAACTGAAAGTTTCGTTTTCCTAGCCTTTTATGAGTTGTCTGTCACCTGTGCATATTTATGTCTGACCTGAACCTGTTTCTTGTTCTTGTCATGTTATTCTTGCCCTGTTTTGTGCACGTATATGCCAGTTTGATAATAATAACAAGTAACCAAGCCGGGGTTAAGGGAAAGACCTTAATAATGGACAATATAGGTATGTGTACTCAGAAGGGGGCCTCGTTCCCATTTTATGTTTGATTCATGTTGATTCATGAACCTATTGCACTTTATATTTGATTCATGAGTCTGTTGATTCGTGAACCTGTTGTACTTTATGCTTTGATGCATGAACCTGTTGGTTAGTGTACCTGTTACCTGTTGATTCACGAAACCGTTGATTCGTGAACCTATTTACTATTTGATTCATGAACCTGTTCCTGATACCTGTTACATGACGTTTGAGTATACGGCCCTATAGAAACCCACCACTAGATCTAAACGTAACTTGCATGTAAGCAACCATGTGGTAAAATTTGGAATGCATGAAGTGCTACCTAGATAGAAATTAATACAAAACTTGAAATAACACGATCACCTGCATATTCCTATTACCTATACATGCTACTTCACACCTGTTACCTGTATATTTGCTTGCATGATACCTGTTACTTGTCACAAGTCACATGCACCTGTTATCTTATCACATCATGTTACTTGATTCTGTTCCTGATTTATGTTAGTCATTCTGTCTTGCTATCACATCTATTTCATGCTTATGCTATACTTGCTTCCATTGTTAATCTATTCTTTTTTATCTTTTCCTGTACTTGTTGCCTGCACTACAAGCGGTCCATAACTTACATTGACGGGTGTTTTGTTTCTCTTTCCTTTTTCTGCAATTTGTTAAATTGCAGACTTTGGTGACCAGTTGCCCGATGGAGTAGGTGATCAAAGATTCTAGTTGCTAGAGTTCTTGCTAATTTACTTTTCTGTTATTCTTGAATAAATGTAATTGCTACATGAATTTTGTATTGGACAGTTTGACCCAGAATTTATGACTTGTTTCCAGATTTGATTTATTCGAGAATATTTTTTTTATTTCAAGTAAATCTTGTTGGTATATTAATTTATTCATGCATGCGTGGTTGATTTCTCCTTGTTATTTCCTGTTTATTCCTGTGAAATATTGAAAAGATCCTTACAGCTTATGAATGGTGAAAGCCATTTGCTGGACTTAGTCGCGTATCCGTATTCCGTATTCTTTTTTGGAAAGTGAGGCGTGACAAGGTTTTTAGTAGTATCAAAGCTCAGGTTTGGCTAATGTATTAGTTGACTAATATATTAGACAAGTTTGGCTCGATCAAGGATTGTCTTAACAGTACACAGACCATGAAATAACATGAATGAATTATAATCAACATTGATCTGGATACAAGTCTTGTTCCGTTCATTTTGATCCCTCCTTATTCAATTTCTTGATTCCTTGCTTCTTCCACCTTTTGCAATTGTCCTCATTGCTGATTCCTTTGGGTATGAATTCATTCTTTTTGTACCCATATCTTTCTGATTTTGGTGCCATCCATTTTTTTTCTGCTTGGTTCGTCAGTCGGCATCGCTGGATCTCTTACGACTTGTCAGCAGCTTGGATCATCTCCAGGAAAGGAAGTGTCGTCTTTCGCTCCAAGGTGTGCATGCAGAGCCCCAAGATCTCAGGAAGTGTTCAGAATCTGAAGTTGTCAGGAGTTCGAACTTTATGCTAGAGAGATGCCATTTGGACGTGTCAAGGATGTGGTAAGCCACGAGGTAGATTGCTGGATATAATGGATGCTATTGGTAGAGTCTTCCGGATCAGAGTGGCGCAGTGGAAGCGTGGTGAGCCCATAACCCATAGGTCCCAGGATTCTCTTGTTGTTTCTCCTTTCCTGCATTGTTGCTTCTTTCCATCCCTTGTACTCGTCTTCGTCTGTTGACTCATTGGCTGGTCTAACTCTTCTTTGTCCATCCTTTCTTTGATTCCAGCTCTATCTATTTTCTCATCTCTTTGCTTTGTTATCTTGCAAGTCTTGTATTGTTTCTTCTTCATTTTTGATACCGGTTACTTCTTTCTTGCATTCTATTTTTCCATCATGCACAAATTCATTATTTGATTCAATTCTTCCGTATTAATTCTCTCTCTCATTCCAGTTGTACCTACTCCTTTATCTTACTCTGTTGTTTCTTTGTTTTGATACTATTTATTTTCTTTCATGCATTTTATTTGACATCATTGTTGTCCACTTCTTTCTTATTCTGGTGTTGCCAATATTTCATCTCTCCCTTTAATTCTCTGTTTGTTACCCCAAGTTGTTTTTTTGCCTTGTCCTATGTACCGCCTAAGCAAATTTTCAGGATGAAATTTTATTGTAAGGTGGGTAGGATTGTAACCCCTGTTCCCGTATACATGTATTTTTCGTGTATTTTCTATATTTAAAATTTTCATAACTTTTTTCTCGCTTTTAAATTCTTTTTCTAACAATTACATTTTCAATTTATCGAGTTTTAACAAAATATTATTCTGGTTTCTAAAAAATCTTCTATTTTATTTTATTATTCAAAAATTATATTTATTTCGAATAATAGTGTATTTTAATTTTAATTTTAAATTCCTAATTGATCGATTATTTAAATTTTAGCCCAAACCAATTATATTATTGTTATTTGGATTTTAATAAAATTATTAAACTCAAATTCCATTTTGATATGTATGTATATTATCATTATTGTTATTATTATTACTTTTGAATACTTATTAAAATTCGTCTTTCGTTATTTATTAAATTATGGAAGTCTATTGATCTGAATCTATAGTTTATGATTATTGGAGCATGGATTTTGTATACTATTTGATTTATTTATACCATGGTATTATTATTGATTTATTATTGATTTATTATTTTTAATCTAAAACTCTATAATTTTCTTAGTGGATTTAAACCCCTAAACCCAATACCCAATAACCCTATACCCTAATTCTTTTCCTATATAATCGTGTTTATTCTAAACCCTAATCTCCAATTAACCCTACCCCCTACTGTATACCCGCCGCCACTGTATAACTCCTTCATCCCCTACCTTCCTATATCCCGATCTCCTTCACTTCCAAACCCATACTCCCGATCTCCCTCCCCCTCCTGTGTGCACCCTGTTCTCTTTCCCGACCGCCAGCCACCCTCATGACCTCCTGTCATCAACAACAGCCACCGCAGCGTACCCCTGCATCATTGTGCCTGCCTCATCCCGATGATGCCAATAATAGCGTCGTTAGTCCTTTGCGCTGTCTTCCTCTCGAAGCAGTAACAGCCAGCAAAGCCCCATCGTCCCTGTGCTATCTCCGCCCGACCGCAGAACAGCAGCGACGCAGTCGCCAACTGGCATTGTTGGTGTTGCTGCTGTCTTCGAATGCTCCTCCAGAAGTCAGTCAACAACCATCGCCTCTCGCCGCACCTCCCGTGCACCACCCTGAGCTCCGCCTCCATCGACAGCCGCCTCTGCTGTCGTAGACCACACCTCCCCCTGGCTCTGTTTGGATGATCAAGCCATATCAGCCGTCGATCTTCTCTTGATCATCTTCATCATCATCAAGGTTTTCTGGCCTTGGCCTAGCTGGTCGATACAGCTGGAGAAGTTGTGTGTTAGCAACGTTGTACAATACGTTGTGTTCGGTAGCGTTAGATGGAACCGAGATGATCGGTCTGATGGTATTATTACAGATTTGGTCATGAGAGTGTTTACACTTGGGTCGTCCCCAAATTATGAGACCGGCGGACGGTTGGATGGCCGAAGCACCAAATGTGGATATGTTAGCACCTTTAGGTGTATATTGGACAGGTAGACGGAGTTATAGAGACAACCCAAAAGGTGTACTAACTTACTACAGAGACGAGCTCGACCAACTACAAGAAAAGTTCGTGATTTGGGTGTCGTATACATCCGAGCGGGTGGGAAGACTACCACCGGTGTGCACGACCGGGTCACAGCTGTGGATGACGACGGATCCACTCATCAACTTTGGTACAGTGGAGCATCCGCGGCCGAACAGAGTCCTTTGGCAATTCAGTTTTGAACAGGTTGTACCCGAACTAAGCAAAGACCTATACAATTTTGAGTTACACGCTGTTAGGGGTACCAGTCGTATGCCTACCCATGGTTGGGCAGATTTTCACCGTGCTCATGTTGCAGATTGGAATGAGCGACGGTTTGAACTCATAATTGATGAAGTTCCCCCTTTCGATGGCACGCAACAAATGAAGTACATGGATTGGTACAAGATTATTACACATTTGTACATCTCTCCGAATATAGAACTACCTGATGGTATTCAACAACCAATTGAGGAGAGAGAGATTGAACCACCACCCGTGTATTCTAGTTCACAACTCATGTTCCAACCGAAGGCGTCATCTGTACGTACATTGGTGAGTAAAATGATTAAATTTTATTGAAATTTCCTTATTTTTAAAATGATTAAAATTTATTACAAGCCGGACTATGTTTAATATACTTGTTTTTGTGTTTTTTAGATCGATAATACATGAGACATGACAAAAGAATGCGCGCGGGAACTCAGAAGTAATGCTGCCCAACCTATGAAGAAGTTCGCTCAGAAGATGCGCTCTTCATGTCAGGGCAATTTAGATGTTTTGGGAGAGGGTGAAGCTTTGAACCGTTATTTGGATAAATCCGTACGTAAACAGTGACGTAAGAGCGTGAGGGTAGGCAATCTGGCCCGGGGAAACAACGCCAATATCATGCTCCATCTCCACCTTAAGAAGAAGAGAAAGAAGAAGAGCATCAAGAAAGTGTTGTTGGAGACAGACAAGAGGAGGGAGAGGAAGAAATTGCACAGGTGTCATCCCCAATCCGGCGACGACAACCTGCTCGGAAGAGGCGAGCACCACAAACTTACGCGCCCGGTGCTTGAGTGTTTCCCGAAACTATTCTTTCCCTCGTTAAATATTTTTTTTTGTTGATTGTAAATGATAGAACCTATTGTTGTTGTTGTTGTTTTTAATTTTAGTTTATTCTTAATTTTGTTGTTGTTGTTGTTGTTGTTGATTTTTCGGTTGTTACTGCTGTTTTTTTGTTGTTAATTGTAGATGGTGGGATTTAAGTGTTAATGTGTTGTTGTTGCTGATGAGATTGTGTATAGTAGTTTTTATGTGAATGTAGTGTAGTAGCTGTAGCTAATGTGTTAACATCTCATTATTTATTTATTTCTTTTAAACTGAGGTCGTTGTTGACGACAACGGCCTAAGTTTTATCAATTAATAGGATTTTTGATGAGTAGTTCTCTGACTTTGGCCATTTTTTTAAAAAACTTAAGCCGTTGTTGATGACAATGGCCTACGTTTTATTAATAAATAGGTTTTTTGAAGAGTAGCTCTCTGACTTTGGCCAAGCCAAAAGGAGCAACAATTCATAAAAATCCATTTTTTTACACTCTAAGTTATATGTAAGTAATTGGATTTATTTGGGTTGCTCTCTGTCTTGGGCAAGTTAAAAGGAGCAACAACTCATCAAAAATGTAAAAAACATTTTTACACTAAAGCAGTTGTCTTCAACAACGGCCTAAGTTATATGTCAAAAATTTGTTTTTTTTATTGCTCTTTGTCTTGGGCAAGCCAAAAGGAGCAACAACTCATCAAAAATCCAAATATTTGCCTTAGTTATATGAAAATTTTGGATTATTTTGAGTCCCTCTCTGTCTTGGCAAAGCCAAAAGAAGCAACAAACTAAGGTTATGAGTCCAGTTTTTTTTTAAACAACAACGACCTAAGTTATATGAAAAAATTTGGAATTTTTGAGTTGCTCTCTATCTCCGGCGAAGCGAAAAGGAGCAAAAACTCTTAAATAATACAAATTTCTTTTATAACTAAGACCATTGTCTCCAACAACGGCAGACAACAGCCTTAGTTATACGAAAAAATTTGGATTATTTGAGTTGTTCTCTGTCTTGACTAAGCCAAAAGAAGCAACAAACTAAGGTTATGAGTCCAATTTTTTTTCTTTTTAAACTAAGGTCGTTGTCTCCAACAACAGCCTAAATTATATGGAAAATTTTGGAATTTTTTGAGTTGCTCTCTGTCTCTAGTGAAGCGAAAAGGAGCAACAACTCATAAATAATCCATTTTTTTTAAAACTAAGGTCGTTGTCTCCAATAACGGCCTTAGTTATATAAAAAAATTTGGATTATTTTGAGTTTTTCTCTATCTTGGCCAAGCCAAAAGGAGCAACAACTCATAAATAATCCCATTTTTTTGTTACTACCTTGGCCATTCTCTCCAACAACGGTCTAGGTTATCTGATTAAATTGAAAAAAAAAGTTTATGCTTTTTTACAACTGTCTCACCACTCTTTACGAACAGTGTCTCTCGAACTCTACACAAAAGACATTCATATGCTTGTATATCGTCTCTATATTTTATTAATTTCCATTTTAAGCCACCTAAATGAACAATATACATTCGTTAAGGTTAAATGCTTAAATAAGTACCAGTAAATCATTTATGTTTTAAAATTTTGTAAAAACCTATTTTTTATTTTTTATTTTAAACCCTAAAATGTAAATTCTTTTGGAATGTGCATACCTATTCATCTTAACACCTAACCCCTAACCATACCCCCTAACCCATAATATTTCAACCACATGTTTGGTTAGGGTTAGGGTCAGGTTAATGTTAGGGTAAGGGTAGGGTTAGTATAAACGATTGAATCTTAAAGATTATACATAGGAACTAGGGCCGTTGTCTCATCCAATGGTGATGCTAGGTTATATGATTAATTTGGAAAGTTTTTTTTACACTTTAACAACTCTCTCTAAACTCTTTACGAACAGTGTCTCTCGAACTGTATGCAAAAGACATTTATATGAGTTAAATTGTCTCTATATTTTATTAATTTTCATTTTTAGCCATCTAAATGAACAATATACAATCGTTAAGGTTAAATGATTAAATATCTACCAGAAAATAAGATATGTTCTTCTTTTTGTAAAGGGTTAAAAGTTTAGGGTTATGGTATGGTTCTGGGTTTAGGGTAGAGTTATGCGTAAGGTTATAGCAGAGATACAGAATAGTGAAGGGTTATGAGTAGGGTTATGGTAGAGATCGATAGAATTTTTTTCCCAGTACAAAAAAAAAAAAAAAAAACGACAAGGCCGTTGTCTTCAACTATGGCCTACGTACAGGAGGGTTATGCGAGGGTTAGGGTATAGCTGATACATTTCAATCCAACCAACATATAAATACACAATAAAATTAGCAACAACAAAACAACACTTGAGTCCAAACAACATGAATTTTTAACAACAAAGCTTACACATCAACAACATTCCAAATTATTGCATTTCAAATCTAACATACTCGAAATGTATATACAAAGATAATTTCACAACGCTTCATCATATCTCTCGTTGGAACTCTCTTCATCAGATGGATTCCCTTCTTGCGGATTGTTTGTCCTTAATTAAATGACAAGTTTTAGTTAGTGACAATTTTTTTTACCACAAATCAAATAAAATAAATATAAATTAATGAAGAGCAACTCAAAAAAAGTATTACCCCTCAAATAATGTTGGGCAATTTCTTGAATCATGATCCATTTGCACAATACCGCATGTTCTGCACCGTCTCGGTTTTTTAAAGCGATGTTGATCTCTTATCGGCCTCAATCTCTTGGTACGAGGCCTTCCCTTTGTAATGCATTGTTGTGGGTCCCTCACACGTGTAGGTACATGTCCACTGCCTTCATCATGAGGTTGTGCACTACCATGCGGATGTGCACTACCATGCCCTTGTGTTCTATCATGCAGTTGTGAAGCCTCTTCGGGATGTTCACCCAATCGGGGTTGTAGCCGAGAGATGCCGTCAATGATCTTAACCAAATTCTTGAGCGTGTATTTGTAACTTTGATTGGAGGAACAACCAAGATTGACAATCTATTTTGCGTGGTATCTCAATTCACAATATCGGGAAGCAAAATTCTCGCAATTGCCTTCGGTTGGAATAGATGTATAACTTCTTCTCATCACATCCTGGGTCCATCTTCTTTTAATATATACATCTGGAAGAGAAGTGTGATGGCTGAATCGAAGAACCGCTAAGATATGCCTGGAAGGAATTCCAATGAACTCGAAGAAGTGACAAGAATATGTAATAATTGTATGGAGTTTGCATAACTGAAGAAGGCAAGCTGGTTCTGATTCTCCACAAAGTATCACATGGAAGGTTGAACTATCAGGTGTCTCAAGATCTGCAACGAATGTCACATTATACATGAAGCTTTTTGTAACTTCATCTTGGATTTTGTAAAAAAATTTCAAAGTGTATGTTCGTGCCATTTGTGCCTCCAAAGCCCATTCACTCTTCAACTTCGGTCTCTTCTCACGGTTACGATGATTTTCTTTCAATTCATCATGTCTTTGCCTTCCTAAAAAATGATCGAAGATGACGACAAATTCATGCAAGGAATATTTCTTTTCTGTATGATGCTTCAAGGCAGAATGCGATGACTCAACCCGTTGGCTACTCAACATGCCGGCCCAAAATGAATCTTTAGCATAGATGGCTGCCCAATTTTTACGGATATCAAATAGATCGTTCAACCATTTGTTATTCTCTAATCCGTATTGCAAATTTATGTACACATTCAGAACCATAGATTCCGAATAGAGATAGTCTTCAATGATTCCCTAAACTTGTTGACATCGTTCGACATATGCACCTCCTGTGATAACTTATCCAATATGTGCCAAATACAATACCTATGCCGAGTCTGAGGAAAAACTTTATTCACTGCGGCGACGATCCCACGGTCTTGATCGGTGACAATGCCGGATGGAGCACGATTCATTACACCTAACCACTTTTTAAAAAACCATTCAAACGAAGAGGCCGTCTCATTTGGAATGAACCCGCCTCCTAAGAAAGTCGATTGCCAATATTGATTCACTCCAATAAAGGGAACAAATAACATTCCATGTCGGTTCGTATTGTACGTGGCATCAAAGTAAAGTATGTTGCCATGTTCTTCGTAATTCATCCTAGAAATACCATCAACCCATATACAATGTGACAACTGCCCTTCGGGATCTACTTGAATGTCATAAAAAATGAAGGATCAGTCTGTTTCTTAGATTCGAAAAAATCAATTAGCATTTTCAAATCGTGTCCTTTCAATGCTTCTTGCAAGTCTCTGAGCAAATTTCTAACATCTTTTTCGGTGAATCCTACTTGATCGTGACCACCACTAGTACTTTCGAAGAAGAGCATTTTTCGACATGTCTGGATATTAGCTTGGTTGAATTGATCTATTATTCTTTTATCGGTATTTGACACGAAACGGTTTAGGGGCAAAAGATGCCTTCTACCGGGTGAGGTGAATTCGTGATTGTGTGCTTCATGAAATGAATACAACACCCACGTATTACTTGCTTCGTTCAGTTTTACACGAACGCAAGTCTCGCAACCCATTCTACAGGTTGTTCCCCGTCTACCATCACTATGTTGACTCGGCGAAGACTCGACTTTATTACACAGATATGACTTATCTACTTCCACTCTTCCCTTTAAATTATTTCCACCCTTACGCATTGCAAAACCCCCACATCGAGCATATGACGTATAGAAATTTTCGGTCTCAACTAAAGTAGGAAACGTCATACCTAACTTTGGTTTTAGGTTTTCTTGGACTAACTACATGAAATCAATGATTGGTTCTACCGCAAAAAATTATCACCAGCAACCGAACTTTCTGTATTATTGTTCATCTGAAAAAATAATAATTAAGCCAATATTAATACACACATCATATATACAACAACTTGTTAATCGAAGATTGAGATATATATAGATACGAAACAAAATACGTGAGAAAACCTCACAAAATGACGTTCAAAACATAGGAAACTTTGCGATTGGGTCCGGCTTGCTGCACACAAGGAAACAGAACTTGTAGAAGCAAGTTTCGATCCACGACTTGCAAGATACGGCCGTGTCTCGCTTTCTCTCATGAAAGAGAGAAATGCAATACACGGACACATATAGCAAACCGTGGGTGAGAACTTGTAACTACAAGTTGCTTTGGCTTGTGAGTGGCGAGACCTATCCACTCTCAAAATTTCAAATTTTTTGAGTGGGCTCTCTTTTCAAAACTCGCTAAAAACATAAAAAATTATATGAGAAAACCGACAAACGACATTAAAAAAATAAAACTTTGTGATTGGGTCGGGCTCCCAGCACACAAGCCAACCCAACTTGTACAAGCGAGTTCCGACCCACGGTTTGCAAGATACGGCCGTGTATCACTTTCACTCTTTAAAAATTCCAAAAATGCGATACATTGACGTATCTCGCAAACCGTGGGTTGGAACGCAACTACAAGTTGCATTGGGTTGCGAGCGGTCAGCCTGACCTACTCGTAAAATTTCGTATTTTTTGGATCTCGTTTCAACGGTATCCTACTGAAAAGTCGCTCGATAGAAATTCAAAAATGAACTGTTGTTTTTGTTTGATATACGGTAGAAAACCGCACGAACGATATCAACAAAATTCCGAAACTTTGAAAGTTTGTCGGACGCACCACACATGAGCCAACACAATTTGTAGAGGTGAGTTTCGACTCACGGTTTGCAATATACGCTGATGTATCGCTTTTACTCACGAAAAATAGTCGAAAGCATTACACGGCCGTATACTTCATACCGTGAATCCAAACACACTTCTACAAGTTGTGTTGGCTTATGCGTGGTGAATCTGACGTACTCGTAAAATTGTAGAATTTTTGGATTTCTTTGTGCGTTATTGCTAACAACGAACAACAACAACTAATACTATATCTACATCGACAATAACATTATAATTAGCTACGCATAATATACTGTCACGCCCCGCTTCCCAGAATACAGGAACACAGGTCCGTGACTGAGGCCCAACGAATGATGCGAATACATCATTCATAAGCTGTACAGTTAACTCAACAACAAGATAACACACAGGCTTATAAAATCACAATAAGATAACAAAAGTACATGATATAGTACATGACATAATACATGACATAACCAACAACTGGAAAAGAAACATAATTACGGGTCAAACTTGCCCGAATTACAATAAAGATTACATGAATAAAACATGAACTAAAATAACATGAAAATAAACAAGACTAAAATCTTTGCTCAGCAACACCTTCAGGTAATTCTCCATCTGGGCCTGCAAGTATATTATTACAAAAAGAAGAAACAAGGAGGTACCCATTAATGCAAGTCACGGGCCACAAGAGGTACAAGCTAACGGGACATTTATAAAATGGAACAAAAGCAGGGAAAGAGCAAGGAATCAAGAATCATATATAATAGGAGATATACAACATGCAAACAGAATTAGGAACAAGTGACATGCATGTAAACTAGTAAATAAATCCATAGGAACATGTACATGTAAACTAATAAGCAAGTAAACGTGTCAACATGAATGCATAACATGTAAACAAGTAAACAAGTCAACAGGAACATGTAACATGTAATTGGATCATGCAAGTGTACGTGTTAATCTCATATTTTTTATTAACCTAACTATGTAGCACTTCATGCGTCCCATACCACATGGTTGCTACACGCAATCAGGTGAACATTTAGACTAGTGGTGGATTCTATAGGTCACGTACACGGGAAAACATGTCAAGTATATCTTGTATCAAGATACGTGCAATGTGGAACATGTAGTGTGACATGTAACGTGCACATGTAAACCTGTAATTTTGCAAACTTGCAACTTGTAACTTGCAACTTGCATCGGAAAACCATGAGCTCCTGTTCGAGTACGTTCTTCTATATTGCCCCCTACTAAATTTTTACCGTTATACCCCAGCTTGTTATTTTTATTTTAATCAAACTTGAACAATAACTGGATCGGTAAATATCTACATGCAACAACAAGAACGGGTAACATGACAGGATCGAGTATCAAGACTTATACAATGCAGGAAAACATATTTCAGGGTTTATAAAATATGTTGTAACTACGATGTGATCAATGGCATGTATGAAACTTAATCAACGTTCAAAATAGTAACAAGACAAGCAATTCATACACAACATCCTATATAGTTCTAAGAGTATATATGTGTGTATCATATTCATGCAATGCATATGACAATAAAGTATTCGCGATCATGTATGAATATGGGATCAACGGGTTATGTATAGTACGAATAGAGTCAAAGAATATACTTGCGATATTTTGCAAAGAAGCTTGTACTAGAACAAACGAGTTGTACAAAAGATACTTACCTGTTAGTCGACGACGATAAAATTGAAGACAAGAATAATAAGATCAGAATCTCGGGCAGAAAAGCACGTGCAAGATATGTGGCAGTCATGCCAAAATAGCAAATTCCCAAAAAGCAACAGCAACTCCACTACAGCAACAACTACAAACAACAACTCCTTAACAATAAACTCCAATTCTTCGCACACTGGATCAGGTTCTTCTTACAAACACCAAACACAAACAACTAAACAACAACTTCCAACACAAACTCCAAACAGCAACTCCCTAACAATAACCAACACCAACAATACCCAAACAGTAACCCAATAACTCCACTTCTGTCTTCTTGTTCCCAATAGCGACACACACAGAGAGATAGCGATCGATGGCAGAAGAGAGAGAGAAAAGGCGTGGGAAAAGAGAACAGTGATGGGGACTAGCAACGGCGACGGCAAGGTGAGGGATGGCAGGAGGTCGCGACGGGGTATCACGATGCTGGCGGCAAGGGGCTGGCAACGGATGAGGATGAAGACGGGTAGTGGCTTCGGTTGGAGGTGAAGACATGGCAGAACTTGGAGGTGGAACAGGCGGTGCGACTGGGTGGACGAGCGGGGAAGACGACCGGGGTGCTTCGAAGGTAGGGGCGAGCGCAGACGGAGGCTCGAAGCATTGGTCGGCAATGGTGGAAGTTGTCGAGGATGAGGAGATGGAGAAGACATCAGAGGCTGTCTAGCTCGGCAATGGGTTGAGCGGAATGATCGAGGTGGAGATAAGGCAGGAGTGGAGACAGCGAGGGCATTGAGGTTGAAGATGAGGCGGGGTTGGAGGGGTGGTCGACGAGCTCGAGGGCGGAGCGTCGAGGAGGCGATGTCAAGGCAGTTGCAGAGCAGGGGCGAGGTCGGGGTGGCAGGCGATGGAGGGCGGCAACTGCGAGAAGCTCGACGGGGATGCTGTGGAGTGGAGGTCGAGAGAGTTCGGGGGTGCGGCGAGAGAGTGCAGCGAATGGCGGGAATCGGGGGTGCACTGGCTGCGTGCAGCGCGACGCAGGGTGAGGGGGAGAGAGCAGGAGGAGGCATGAGGTGGTCGAGGGGACTCAGAGGTGGGTCGAGGCGGTGAGGCCAGAGGGAGATGATGGGTAATGGGGTGAGAGAATGGGGCAGTTACGAGGAGGTGATGGAAAGTTTGAGTACTAGACAGAAAAGTGGGGGATACAAGAAGAAATTGTATATGGGTAGGGGTATAGGATTCATCTGTACAATTATATGGGTTTTGGGTTATTGAATTTGGGATTGGTTCATGGGCTCAAAATAAAATAAAATACTAATAGTAATATTGGCTGGGTTGGGCTAAACTATGGGCTCAGTTTAATTAAATAAAATCAAATATGAAATTGGGCTTAGAATAAACAATTGGATTTCAGATTAAAAAATAATAAAATCAAAATACAACATTGGGCTTACAAAATAGTTTAAATTATAAAATCAATTAAGGAAGAATACTTATAAGATACTGAGGATTTAAATACGAAAAAATACTTTAAAATACGTATTAATAGAAACAGGGGTTACATATACAAATTGAACACTAAAACATTGAATAATTTTTTTTAATCAATTAACCTAGCTAGATCTACTAAAATATAAAAAAGTTAATACCTTTCACAATGTGGGTTTTCAGAAAGGAGATAAAGGTGGTGCTTTCACGCTGATGGAGACAAAGGAAGGAGAGTAGAGTTTGGCTAATTTCTTTAGGATTAGGGTTTTACGGTTGGGGAGATTTCGTATGGGTTAGGGTTTTTTTGTATTCAGAATCTTCAAAAGATTGTTTTTAAGAGAGTGAGAAGAGGGAGAGATTGAGTGAGAAGCAACGAGCAAGAGAGAGCTAGGATTTTCAAATCGAGAGAGAGAGAGAGAGCTAGGGTTTGGGGATGGATTTCGCGAGCTCGAGATTAAGAGAGAGAGCGAGTTGTCGACGAAGTGAGAGAGATGGAGATCTGAGTATGTATAAGTGTTTGGAAAAATACTTGTACATACCTAGGCCGTTGTTGGGAACCCTAACAACGGCCTAGGTTTAATTTTTTTTAACAACGGACTAAAAGTTTTTTCCAACAAAAAAAGTTCAGCCAAATAACGCTAAGTCTGAAGTATTTTTTGGCGTGAACTACCCAAAATTCCCCTCCGCTCCTAGTGGGAGATCTGAGCAAATCTGAGGGGCAGAGATCTGAGCCGTTGATCATGATCAAGAGCGATCCAACGGTTCAGATTGCTGTTTTTCAACCCATTGAAAAATAGACCCGTTTTCAATAGAGCATTTCCTTATATATATATATATATATATATATATATATATATATATATATATATATATATGCAATGGCTCAGAGGGTGCAGTGACAACATCACAGAGACCACCGAAAAAACTTATCGAACTGCTTGTAATCAGGAAATAGTTAGGGTTGTTAACCATAATTTGATTCATTTGAGGCATTAAGAAAGTAGTAAGATCAAGAAAATATGAATTGAATTAGTCGTAGGCTCAGAACACACTCGTATATAAGGATTTTGAAAATCAAGCATCAAAATTAGTCTTGGGTTGCATTATTATGCCAAGCCAACTAGTTCCAACAATGGTCCCCTCCCCCCCCCCCCCCCCCCCCCCCCCCCCTTCGTCCAAAAAAATAAAACACAACTAATTCATCTTTAAGCTGACACTCAAAATATCATGAAAGGGGTGTGAGAAGAAGCTCTTGTTCACGATAAGAAGCTCTTCTCATCTTCTCATAAAAAGAGCTTAATCATAATATATTACTTTAGAACTGAAAATGCGAAAACCAACATAACCACAACTTAGAATGCTCATAAACAACATAAACAGAGCTATATTTATTTTGTTTCTAGGCTATTTGAGCTCTGTTTAAAATTTACACAATGTACACAATGTACATATATCTTACAACGTCATACATCTTACTGTAGTGAAAATGCCCTCCAACACTAAGACAAATCTCAGTCAAGATATGCATTCAGTCAAAAATATATACTAATTCATAAGAATCCAACCATCACAAAAATATAGTGATACGTTCAATTGGTGATTGTCATCACTGCCCAAATATCAGTGAATTGGGCTGGGCTCAGATCACTTAAATGTAAGCTAAACACTAGGGTTGCAGTTTAAATGCATTCAATCTAGTCAAACTTCATTTTCAAGATAAATTCATCATATTAGGAATTGAAAAAATGTTCACCAATATGGAAAAAAAATGCCCAAAATGCTGAGATCTGTCTAAGTGTAGAGGGCCTTTTGGGGATTTCACAACACTCATTCATTTCTTCCCTTTCTTCTCTTACACTTATTCCCGAACTCTATTCAACAAATAATTCTCATTGTACACAACCAAATATACTTCAAAATAATAAATAACCAACTTATATCCAAGTGTGACTCGTCATTGCCTACACACAACCAAAAGAAAATGCAAGAAGTTGAACATAAATCTTAAAAGCATGTATGAGAATTAAACACTTCCCTTCAAAATATTGTGAAATGGTAGTTTGGAGATGAAGAACCCAAATCTGAGCCTGAAATGTCAAGTTGGAAATGAAGAACCCAAATCGGGGGATAGGGTTTTGAGATGGAGAGGGGCATCGAGAGTTTCTAGTTTGACTGCAGTCACTTGTAATTCGAGGTCGTCGTCAACCTGGGTTGCTGAGGAGTCTTTTTTAGCTTGATTGGGGTGGAGATGGAGGATATGGAGGAAGGTAGGGTTGGGGGTGTTAGGGTTTGGAAGTTAGAAGTGGTAGGGGTGGATTCGAGGGTCGGGGAGAGGGGGGAGTTCAGGTGAGTTCAAGGGCGTCGAGAGTCGGGGAGGAGCTAGGGTTTGCTTTTGGGTGCGAAAAGCATTCGAGATGAAGATGGAGGAAATGGAGGAAGGTACAGTTGGGGGTGTTAGGGTTTGGAAGCTGGAAGTGGGAGGGGGTGGATTCGAGGGTCGGGGAGAGAGGGGGGGTTCAGGTGAGTTCGAGGGCATCGACAGTCGGGGAGGAGCTAGGGTTTGGTTTTGGGGGCGAATAGCATTCGGGATTTAGCGTGAGAGATGGGATTGAGCATGAGAGAAGAAGGGGAAGAAATAAACGATTGTTTTGAAATTCCCAAAATGCCCTCAATATTTAGACAGATCTGAGCAATTTGGGCGGAATAGATCTCAGCCATCGGATTGCGATCCTACGGCTGAGATCTTCAGCTCACGATACCATCTCATAATAGACTAACTCTCTCTCTCTCTCTCTCTCTCTCTCTCTCTCTCTCTCTCTCTCTCTCACAAAGCTATCATGTGGCTCTCCTTCAATCCTCCCCAAAATCAGAGGCTAAGATCTAACCTCACAAAACATGTTTTTCCCACCAAAAGTTTCCCCCAAAAACTCAAATTCAAATCCCCCACCCAAAACAACTCATTTATTTATTTAGTTATTTCTCTCTCTCTCTCTCTCTCTCTCTCTCTCTCTCTCTCTCTTCTATTCACAAAATATAGAAAATAAAAAAAAAATATAAAATTTTTTTTTCAAAAAACCAAAAAAATAAAAATTTTAAAAACTTTCAAAATAATTTTAAAAAATTCAAAAACTTATTAAAAAATTTAAAAATTTTAATTTTAAAAAAAATTTTCAAAAATAATTTTTTTTAGTATTTAAAATTTTAAAATTTTTTAAATTTTTTGAAATTTTAGAAATAAAACTTTAAAATTTTAAAAATAAATGTTTAGATTATTGGTATTGTAGATACTTTCACACTTGCACTTGCGTTACCATTGTATTTAGACATAATCATAGTGGTTATGGTATTAGAGTAACCTCTATAAAGCCTATATGATAATATCCTTGCATAACTATTACAAGCATCTAAAATTGATGCTGAAGTTCAAAAAAACTCTATGCAATGTTTATAACAAACTATATGTATTCCAGCTAAGCTCAAGCTAATGATGAGGACGACGATAATTGAGCTTAAAGGTATATATACTGTTTCCTCATTTAATATGTTTACTACTTCAATTAATTTGCTGGACCTCCAAAACTATTTTATATAATCAAACCAGGTGCACCATTCTGTAGACGTGCTGTAGGCACGTGTCAACAGAAAAACCTAGTGTGTGTGTGTGTGTGTGTGTGTGTGTGTGTGTGTATATATATATATATATATATAGGGAAAGGTTCCGTTGAACACTGGGGTAGTGTTCAACCTTGTGCGCACTGGCTCTTGGCCGTCCAATCATGATAGTCCCCATCCAACAGTTCGGATTTCATCCCGCTCCTCTCATGTTAATGGGGGGGGGGGGTAAAAAAGTAAATTCATACCCCCCCCCAAAGCCATCTCATCTGTTTCCTTCCCTCTCTCTCCCGCTCAGTAAAAAAGAGAAAACCCTAGTGCGATTTCTCTCCCAAATCTGCAAAAAAAAAACCTAGGCCTCAAAATTGATTTCTCTCCCAAATCTCCATCTCCTCCTTCTCCGATGCTCGTTTTTCCCCATCTTCGTCATCTTCGACCTCGGATTTGAAAACCCTAGCCCCCAAAATCATTATCGAGCGCACCCAAATCAAAGGGATTCTTCTCCAACTACAAACGTGATCCCTCTCTTCTTGACGTTCTGAGCTGCGACGATCTCTTCCTCTTCCATCACCCGATCGTTGTGAGATGGTAAAATTTTTTTTCTTTAGTTCATATTGTTGAAAAATACCCATTTTGCCTTAACTTAGTTTCAAAACTAATTTCTTATTGTTGAGAAAATACACGAATTTGTAGATGTTGTTAAAAAAATAAAATCATTTGGTTACTCACCGAGAGATGGATAATTTGTAAATGTTGTTAATTATTTGGTTATTGTTGAAAATACATGAATTCGTAGATCTCAGTTAATTAGTATGTATCAGTTGATCTTCTTTGACTGATATGTATAATTGCAGCATAGTGTATTGAAGTAAACTTAATTACTATCTATAGGCTGAAGATGAACAAGAAAGAAAACTTATGAAGTTGGGTTGTGTGGTTTAGAACTCTGAAAACCACACAAACAATTGCTTTGTAACCGGAGCATGTTTTGGATTTAATGCTGTGTTTTGTAGTTATTTATTTTATTTGGTTATTTTAGTGTGTGTCTAGTTGGATGGTAAGTGTAAGTTTACTCCTAGAGCAACACAGTTCAAATTTTCTGTAATCATCTCTAATCTGTGATATTATAGTAGTAATGTTGCCGATTTATTATATTTGTTAGAATAAAAAGTCATCTATTGTATATTTCGTAATAAGTTAATAGAATGTAATTTTTTTGTATGTTTAGTGGCATAAACCTTAATACATCTTGTAGGATGGCATCGAACTACTCTTCCAACCAAATTCACAACCATTACAGCTGTAGCTCCAGGTCTTCCCGAGCCAGTTCTGAACAGAGGATTGGATGTCCAAAATATTTTTGTCGAATACAGACAAGGATCAAAGCTCATCCTTCTTGAAATTTGTATTTTGTAGAAATTTGTATTCGTTTAGAAATTTGTATTTTGTAGTTGCTTTATTTTGTAATTTTGTATGTTGTAAGATAAGTTATCTAGTGGTGTAGTTTGTTAGTTTGGAGGTTGTATCTCTGTAATGGTTGAATTTGACTTGGGCTTAACTGAATGGGTATCCACAAGTAGTCTGTTTTATTGACGTTCAGATACTTTCTATGCTTTCTATATTCCAAGTCTGTTTTATTTAATTTTGATTTGCTCAGTGGTTGAATGTTTATTTTATTTTGTAATTTTGGGTTGATTGTGGCTTATCGATTGAATATTGGGTTGATTGTGGCTCGCTGGTTGAATTTGGTTGGCTCACTGGTTGACAACATTAATCTTCTGTTCTTACATTTGAACTACTTTGAGTAGGAGAATAGTGGAGATACAACGGTTTGTTATATAGATTATATATATAGCCAATTAACCATGTCGTTGGCACGCTTTCAGAAACCCTAAGTGATTGATATAACATGATCTTTTATCTACATTGCATCATTTATTTATTCTCTGTAATCTCCGGTTTATCAATTCTTATGAATCTGTAACCTACAGTTCATTGATGTCTAAACCTCCCCCTTCTTGAACCTGTAGTAGATCACACATATCAAAGTGGTTATAATCGGTTCACAACACTTTTGGTTCACAACAATTCCAACCAAAGCCTTAATCTTCAATAGCTCTTATGGAACTAATTAGATGGTTTCTGATCTTCTTCTCCTTCTCCCAAGCAAGCAGCCATAAGCCTCCAGTTCCATCTCAATCTCCCCAAAATGCAACATCAATACATGATAACAACATATTGGCAAGCTCCAGTTGCATCAAACAATGTAACAAACTCAAATAACATCTATCGGATTTCATAAAATAATATTCCAAAATTGTACAAACTCAAAACAGAGGTACAAACTCTAGTATACATCTAAGTTACAAAGTCCGAACAAATCTATCAAAAAAATTCTCTTTAACTTGTTCAACTCAGTATAGGCGTGAAGCATAAAAGGAATACGACATATTCGATTCAATTGATTACACATACAAACATTACAAAATAATCTCCCTTTGTGAGTGAAGAACAACTACTGATAGTCCAGCTGCATTTGTTTATCTTCTGGAGTTGATTTTGTCTTCTGGAGTTCATTCTACATCTGTTATTGGAAAAATATAAGTTAATGTTAGATGAATAGCTACCTCATTTATTAGATAGCATAAAATAATTATAAACTACATGGTCATTGTGTTCATGATTGAAATTAAAGTAGGCTCAGAATGTCACTCTATTTCACAAGACATTGTCTCCAATTGAGCACAACATCTTCAGTTGTGAATGCATTAAAAATTGATGCAAGGTTTGAGATTGTGTTGGTTTAATCACATATGGCTACAGTTGAACTGCCACGCCGAAAAAGCTTTAACCATCACAAACCCCTACATCTTGTTCCACAATCAACTCAATGCATTCACACGACCAAAAAATCTTAATAACCCAAAGGAAACTATCAGCCAAATCAAAGTTATCAGCCAAAACCATAGTCCAATCAATCAGCCAAGGAACAAATGTATCAGCCAAAACAACCAGCCAGAAAATAGCAAACAAGAAATTTACACACTACCAAAAACAAACCAAACATGTATCAGCAGGGGAAGATCAAACCAATGACTACTAATACTCAAGTATCAAAGCAAAAGGATCAGTCTATTGAAGTAAAACTCAAGTATCACCCAAAGAGCTAAAGGATTACTCTGGTGTAACCCAAAGAGCCAAAATATAATGAAAATTCTAGTATCAGCTAGTATCCTTTTCTGGGCACACAGGGTTGTGCACTACCCCAGGATACTAACAGATAGTATCCTTTTCTGAGCCCAAAAGCAAACCAAATATCATGCAGTATTGAAGCCACCAAACCAAAATCAAACCAAATTTCATTCTGGGAACAAAAAAACTTCTTCTGTTCACTCGAACTGTTGAAGGCACCAAGTATTGTGTAACGCCCCGAATTTATATATAAGGACAAACTCGGATTTCACAGGATCTTTACTTCACTTCGTACAATTTTACAAGGAAATTTTAAAACTTTTTCAATAGTACATCAGAGTTCCTTTACATATTGATTTTTTTACACAACGGAAGAATAAAACAATTGAAAGTAAACCAAATTATAACTTGTACAATTTCAACATCATTTGCAACATCTTTAGCTTTCAAATAGCAACAGCATATCCACTTTATAACTCCTTGATTAGTCATTTACCTGCATGTTAATCTGTGGGCTCGTCAGTTACTTACAACTGACGAAATGTTATACACGGCTATCCTCTCTATGCCGGGAATAGTATAACGATCTCATACTTTAACAAATCACAAAAAGATTGCATGAACAATTAAAGTGTCAAAGGTGATTATTCTAAACATAAGTGTATGTCATGTCTTAATGCCTAATGCACACATTTCTATACTAGGATAACACTAATGCACACTTGTTCGGATTCTATGCATCCCATACTACATAGGTCCGAGGGCAAGTGCCTACGTTCTTCACAATACAGGGCTCGATCCCTCGCCATGAAAACTACCCGGTAGCAAAACAAAGTTCAGACTATTCCACGAATTTGAATCCCAGCCTTGGAGTCCACCGCCGGCTGTTATAACAGATTCCACATCGTGCGAACCGTCCCGTATGTGACCCTCTAGCCCAGTATATATATATATATATATATATATATATATATATATATATATATATATATATATATATATATATATATATATACATACATTGGAGACGGTAAACACAAAACTCATCCGTCCGACTACTCAAGATCTTGGAGTCCACCGCCGACCCGTCCTCATAGTCCCGGATTAAAATATAATAATCCGTCTCCCACAGGGCAACCTCAGTCCACCAACTGGGTCTATAGTCTTGGAGTCCACCGCCGACTATATAGAGCACCCCACTTACGTTTTCCTAAGTTTACTACATCTTCACTTATGTGCCTAAATTTTCTTAAGTTCAAGACATGAATAATTTCCACACGTAGAATTAGTTGTTACCTCCTACCAGACTTAATCAACAAATATGAGATGGCTCCTTAGCCATATCTCCGAATCATTTCTCAAATCTTTTCTTTTAATAATGCCGGTACCGAGGTCTTACTAACTCTAAGTTATAAACCTTTCATGTGCAAGAAACATGGGTACACATACCCTTTAATAACCATGTCTTAACTCAAAGTATTCTTAAACAATTATCCATGTTTCATCTTAGAACTTATTCATGCATTTCACTCTAACATAGAACAAATAGTTCCTTTCTTGACAAAAGATTCAACATTATAAATTTCTACTGGCAAGTTATACAAATCCACTTTACCCAAATAATACTTTTTGGGGTTAAAACTCATGTACTAATTTATATTTCATTTTCCTCAAAATATGCAATAAAGTTATGATTAACTTTAATATTTATTACTTCATTTTATATGAAGAAAGTATGAGTTTTAATCAAAAGCCCCCTTTTTAAAGTCTCATTTTTACTTTCTTAAAATAGACAATAAAATTTCCATAACAATCTCTAATAGCTTCCATTTTATCTTATAACCATAATAGGAATTTATTCATACTAAAAAAAAAATATCTTATTCTATTAAAACCAATCAAAAAAAATATAAAAGATGGCTATCAAGATTTGAACCCAAGATCTCTTATAAATAATATTCACTGGCTAACCAATAAGTCCAATTATATTTTCTGTTTAGAAGTTGTATTAATGTATTTTTTGTTAATACTAATTTGAATTTGGTTTCTTTTAATAACACTTGTTCACCCAATAATCCAATCAGTTAGGGCATTGGAATAAATCTCACTTTTGGGCTGAGATGAAATCAAGAAATAATAATCAAGTAAATTCAAATTTATTTTTATAATCTATCTTCATTTTCAAAAATAGATTTTTCCTTTCTTTACAAAAATTTGCATTTCTTCTCAAACTCGAAAATTAAGGATCATGTTTCTTAAAACTAGTTTATATCCATCATTATACTAATTAAAATTTGTGCTAAAAATCAAACATGTCTCTTAATCAACCATGGATATCTCAAAGAAATTCTTTCATGCAAAAGTTTGTATTTTCAACATATGTCGACATGTAATAACAAAAATTATTCTTCTCTTTTCTTTTTCTTTCTTAATCATCATGTCTCTAAAGTATATGTCGAAATATAACATTCTTTAACAATTTCTCATAAAAGAAAAATCACATATTCGACAAACATAAAATTTGCAAACACTCTAACATGATTCATATGATTAATTCTTTAGTTGAACCCTTTTAATTAGCATGATAATCAAATATTCACTAAACCTCAACAAGATCGTTACTAGCATGGATTTTATCTACACATTTCTCATCACATTCAATTCATACTAGTCATATAAAATAATTAGCATACAATTTCTACAATTAGAAAACATAGGATCACCCACTAACACATTGCGAATCTATTTGTCAACATAGCATGATTCACTATTAATCTTACCACAATTATAGTATAGTTATTCTATTTTATCAAACTACTCATTCACTTTTATTAGCATGTACATTCTAAAAATTTAGAAAGTAGGAGAACACCCACCTTTTGTGAAGCTTGAAAAGAAAAGAGAACACCACTTCTAGCTCCAAAGATTCCTAGCTCCTAGTAAGGCTTCTCCTCCTAGCAATTTCTCCTTTCCAAGCAAGAGATCCTCCAAGCACAATAACATTCTTACTCTCTTTCTTTTTCTTCCTTTCTTTCTTTTTCTTACACTTATTTTGATATTGATTTTGGTGCAAGAGAAATGTAGGAAATGGGACTCTATTTATAGGATTTTGGAAGGGTCTAAAGTGCAAAAATCTCACCCTAATAACTCTTCAAATTTATTTTACAACTCTCCACTTTCCTAACTCCTAAAACCTCCATCTCTTCATCTCCCCACTCTTCACTAACTCAACCTACCAACTCTTCTCCTCCCCTTGCCCAAAAATGGTCCAAATACATTTGTGTATGCATGCACACATGCATAAACAAATATGAACACATTTCTATAACTCTAAATGTGTACTAATATGTGTAACTTGTCATGTATTAGTACATGTTTAACTAAAAATGTGATTTTAATAGTGGGCTTGCTACATGGGCTCATTACTAATTAATTTATTTAATTATCTAGTGGGCTTCCTACATGGGCTCATTACTAATTAATTTATTTAATTATCTAGTGGGCTCCTCTCCTAATGGGCTACATTTTAGTTTATAGGTTCATGGATCAAAAGAAAGGCTAAATAAAACTAATGCATGCTAAAAATAGTAAAATGAGAGTAGCACAATGAGAATAAAAAATTTGCACGTGCACCATACGTGCAAAAAAAAATTGAAAAATGCATTTTAATCAAAATAGGGGGGAAATGAATTTCCATTTTTATAAAATAGATTTAAATACATAAAAATAAATAATTTAAACCTATAGAAAATATTATACGTAGTGGTGGAAACACGTGCATCAAAACATGTATAAAGCACGTAAATTCCAGGGATTGAAATATTATATTTTTGTTGACTCAGAATAGGAAAAAATCAATACGGAAAATGTATAAATAGTACGAATCCAAAATATGTAGTGAAATTCATTACAAAATATACGTGCGTAACACCCAGGGGCAAAATTGTAATTTCCAATTTTGCGGGGTGTTACATATTGCCCCAAAAATAGCAACCATTAGGAGTACTACCCAACTGTAAGTATCATAAAAGTATCACAAAACTTCAACCTCAAAGCCAAAATCAAGCATATTCAATTGTATATTCAGTACAACTGAATATACAATTGCATACATAGCATCTGTTACTTCAATTGTAATAAATTCATCACTGCCTATCAATTCATCCGGTGGACTAAATAAATGTGGGGTATCATATTTACCAAATGGATTGTGAATGAAATACTTCCCTTACTTCACATTATCGTGAGAATCCTCGGAACTATTGTCAGTAGAGGTATCCACCTCCTCTTCGGCGAATGCACTCTTGCTCCTCAACAGTCGGGGTAAATTCACCTTCTTGAATATACAAAAAATTGTCACCCAATTATGAGCAACCTTCACCAAACTCCATACCTATTACAAATTCGAACATATAATCAACATCTACAAAATCGTGTATTTTCTCAACAATAAGAAATTAGTTTTGAAACTGAGTTAAGGCAAAATGGGTATTTTTCAACAATATGAACTAAAGAAAAAAAAATTTACCACCTCACAACGATCGGGGGATGGAGGAGGAAGAGATCGTCGCAGCTCAGAACGTCAAGAAGAGAGGGATCGCATTTGTAGTTGGAGAGGAATCCTTTCGATTTGGGTGCGCTCGATAATGATTTTAGGGGCTAGGGTTTTCAAATCTGAGGTCGAAGATGACGAAGATGGGGGAAAATGAGCGTCGGAGAAGGAGGAGATGGAGATTTGGGAGAGAAATCGATTTTGAGGCCTAGGGTTTTTTGGAGATTTGGGAGAGAAATTGCACTAGGGTTTTCTCTTTTTTGCTGAGCGGGAGAGAAAGGGAAGGAAACAGATGAGATGGCTTTGGGGGGGGTATGAATTTAATTTTTTACCCCCCCCCCCTCCATTAACATGAGATGAGCGGGATGAAATCCGAACCGTTGGATTGGGAAGGATGGGGATTATCAGGATCGGACGGCCTAGAGCCAGTGCGCACAAGGTTGAACACTACCCTAGTGTTCAACGGAACCTTTCCCTATATATATATATATTATTTTCTCGGGTGGAAGTTGTGAAATCTCCCATGCTTCCCTGAAATTCCTTCTGTTAAAAAATGATTAACTTACCCCTGACTCAATTAAGTCCATTCTTTTTTTTTGTGTTAGTTTTGGATTGCTAGAAGTCGAAAATACCTTTTCTATAATCTCCTTCTTCCTTCACCCACCTTCTTCCTTCGTAACCACTAACACCACTACCTTCCCTTCCATTCACACCCACCAGCAATATCAAAAATTGATGATAAATCATCTTCATTGAGGAACTAGGTTTTCCCGTGGACACGTGCCTACGACACGTTTTTGGAAACAATGCAGCATATAAAAAGCCCTATAAAAAGTTAAATATTTGCACATCTTCGTGAAGAATAATGATTCTATTATTGCGAAAAATAAAACTCAAGCTGCAATCTCGACATGAGAACTAAATCTAACTAAATAAAATGGGTAATCAAAATTTCACCCAAGTATGAAACAAACAGTAATCCAAAATGCCATATCTTTGCATCCAAACCCCATATTGCAAATTACCTTCATCTAACACAAACACAAACATCAATCCTCAATTTCACTTCATCTAACACAAACAACAATCTAACACAAATAGCAATCCTCAATTTAACTTCATCTAACTCAACAAACACCAATCTAACAAAAACAACAATCCTCAATTTCACTTCATCTAACTCAAACTACCAATCTAACACAAACCCAACAAAACCTAGGCAATATAATATATATACCTGAGATGCCTTGAAGCTAAACAACGTGAAGCTTCGGTGGTCGTTCTCGGGAAGAGAAAGACGGTGATGCTTTGGTGGGTTGTGATCGATGACAGAGAAAGAGGGAGTGGGAAGAGAGAGAGAGACAGAGAGAGCGGGAAGAGAGAGAGCAGGAATATTCACAGAGAGAGAGAGGGGGGGGGGGGGGGGGAGGGTTCAGGAAGAGAGAGAGAGGGTATTCAAAATGTGGGGTTTGAAATTTTGGGCGGAAAATGTATTTTGGAAGGTTATATCTGGGTCTTTAATTTTGGGGGGGTTGAAGGAAAGCCACTTGATAGCTTTTTTTGTGTTTTATTATATAGACATATACGGCTCTTAATGACTATATATGTTATGAAGAAAAAACAAATGTATTGCACAGGGTAAAATGTTATCAAAATTATTTGAGAAAAACCACTGCTTAATTGAGAACCTCAAGCAAAAGAGAAGATAAGTATGTTCAATGCATCATTAACTGCCTGAAAACTTGCTATTTAACAAAAGACTTAAATTTCTTCTGTTGGGATTGGGGCGTCAACCGACGCCCGTTGTCGCAGCGGAACTAATAGAGCAATCAGGAAGTCGAAGTAGATGAGACGAATAAATTGAGCAAGCAAGTAGATCCACCAAACTAATACAAACACACCGATGACTTATCTCGGTTAGCTTTTGCTTAATTCGGGGAAAAATATAGGGAGATTTATATTCAACTAGAAGAGATTACAAGGAGTCATTGATTCACTCAATACAAGGAATTAAACTCGTCCACCAAGAACTATCTCTCTCTCGAGCCTCTCTTCGCAATGGAGAAAAGAATCTATGAAGTACTACCTCTCATATTAGAGAAGTTTACAATATATATAGAAGAATAGAATTAAACCTAGCTCTAATCTTGATTCTCAGTCGTCCGATATAACCTGGAAAAGAAGTAACTGAATAGGAGTCGCACGATCTAACTTGGAGTTGAAGATTGGGCTGAAACGACCTAACAATTCGAAGCCCAAGACCGTCCAACAAGACCGGTCGACCGTACCACTCTTTGATAATCCCTGTACTACGAGTGGTCGGGGGGGCGCAGTCGGGGGTGGTCGGGAGGCGCAGTCGGGGGGTGCGGTCGACCGCAACTTGGGACAGTCGACCGCAACTATGCCTGCACCTTGCTGCTGTTGTTTTCTCTTCTACCTAGTTCGACGCTTCGATCTCCGTACTTAATCTTACCTTCTTCTAATCTGAACAACGAGTATTCAAGACACAATCCTAACATCTTCTTCTGTAGTCTGTTTTAGAAATAGGCATGTGAAGCCAGCTCTCCAAATAAACTGTCTAAATCTTGAAGAATGTTATTCATATATTTCATACGTTAGAGACATGCTTAGACAAGATGGACTCAAATTATTTCTCAGATAAGGAGAAGGAAAAAGAAAATCATATGAGCATTGCACCAGGTTACTGAAAACAAACTTAAATATTATTAGAGAAAACGGGAGTACATTGGCGCTCCACTCATGCAGCCCCCCTATGGGTTTTTTTTGAGGAAAAAGCCCCCCTATGGGTTGCAGGCTTGCAGCTGCAGCTGTTTTTTCCTCCCTTTTTTAAAAAAAAAATGAAAAAAATACAGCTGCAGTTGGGCTGCACCCTATATTCTCACATTATTATCCACCAGTAAAATTACACGTACGATGCACGTTTTAATCATTTCAAAAAATAAAAATAAAAACTCTGACGTAGAGAGGGTTTGAACTGAAAATCTCTTTTATATTAGTTATGTACGTGCGTTGCACATGTTGGTAGAATGACAAAAGGACAAATGATACTAAGGCCTTCTCCCATTATAATATTATTATTATTACTAGTAATTTACACGTGCGATGTACATTTTAATAATTCCAAAAAAATAAAAATAAAAATAAAAACTCTGACGTATGGAAGATTTGAACCGGAAACCTCCTTTATATTAGTTATGTACGTGCGTTGCACATATTGGTAGAATGACAAAATGACAAATGACACTAAGGCCTTCTTCCATTATAATATTAGAGATTAGAGATTAGGATTAGAGATCATCAAGTCCAACATACAAAATCTGAGTATTGAACAAATCGTAGATCTGAAATCTCTACCATTATAACTGGAGAAAGATTGCTCTATTGGGCTAACCAGTCTCAATAGATACTCTTAAAAAAAACATACTAAGTTTTTGTGCAATCACGAGGTGTACTAGAAAGTTCTCAATGAATTCATTTTTATCAACCAACACAACAGAAGAACCCCCAAAAAAAAAAAAATTTGGTCACTGCCGGGTCCTAATTTTGTTGTCTACATTCATGCGCTAACCTGCCATGATTTTCATCCACATTCATCTAACTAGAACATCAAACCTACTATGACAGCTCAACCTTCGGGTGAAGGAAACACACCAAATATCAACTTTAATTAATGGGGGAAGACTTGGACAACACTTTTAATCACTGTCGTCCCAACCGAATACAACAGAGGTTGTTACAACACTTTTACACTTTAATCAGTGTCGCCCAGTCACAGATTAAATGTTCACATGGACCCAATTGAAAAGCTTGGGGCCCAGAGAAGAATGGTTTCCGAATAAACTAAAGAGTTTGCAGACCAAAATGGTTGGCTATTATCTGCCAAGCAAAAGCCGCCTAAAAGTTTAGATTTTTTTTTCGAGGGAAAAGGTGGAATAAGGCCGCCTAAAAGTTTAGATTTTTCTGTGGTTAGTCTGATCTGATGCTACAATTTTAACAGGAGAAAATCTAGTCAAAAGATAACCAAATATTGTATCACCCTGTGGATTTTGCAACGCACCCTCTGAAATCGGGATTTTTTCCCAAACTGCCCCACTTTTTGAAAGTTTTTCCCAAACTGCCCTTTTTTTTTTAATTTCCAAACCATCCCACTCGGTATTTGAAAGACCGAGTTTAGTACAAAATAACTTGGTTTTTTAAAAAACGAGAGTTAGAATTCAATTTTTTGAATTCTAACATTCCGTCTTTGAAAAGCCGAGTTATTTTGTACTAAACTCGATCTTTCAAAGACCGAGTGTGTTATTTTGGTTAATACTTTCGAAAGTGGGTCAGTTTGGTAAATACTTTCAAAAAGTGGGTCATTTTGGTAACGAGTTTTGCATTTACAGTAACTTTTCATTACCTATCCTCCTATCACATCTCGTTCATGCTGCACAATGTTATCTTGTGCTAGCCCTAAGCATCAGCTCATGCTTTTCAATATATGTACGTAGTTATTTGCCTATTTAGCTTATGTTTGTGCTTGCTTGTTCTGCATGATTGACCCCTCCTATATGTATTAGGGCTTAAGGTAAGTGGTTGTTTCTTGAATTTCTTAATTGTTTCCCAATCAGCTGGAACTAATTTTGTTATCCTTCATGACAATCTTGGGAAAAAAACAAAATGACATGTTTAAGCTGAAATCTAATGCTTTGACTTAGAGGTCCCCTGTCTCAAATCGTGCAGTCATTTTTGCTCGTACATCCTAAATAAATGAAAAGAACGCATGGATGCCTATAGAGGAAGGAGAGAAAAATCGATAAGTACTTGGTCAGAATTCAGTTTACTTCGTATGTAATCTTATTTATACGTTGTGTGCTATTATTATCTATGTTACCTAGTTTTACGTGTTTGATAAATGGAATTCAATAGATAATGCAGTAAAATCTGGTCTCCACACTATAGGAGGGAAGATTATTGGTTAATAGCACAGGCAATAGTTCCAACTGTAAGAAGTTCAGTATATAAAAAATAGAAAAGTTTGTGAATTTCGATATTGGCCAATAATTATATGTATTTGCTATATTGATTCCAGATACCACACTTAAAATCTACCGATTTTCCTACTCATATTTTGAAGTGTATTCAACAAAAGGTGTATTTGCAAGGTGAATATTTATTCTCTTCCCTTTTGATTAGAAAGATCAAGTTAAATTCAACTCTTAGTTTAGCATGCTCGCATCTTACCTATTTCCATGGAGTGAGTTGTGAGTAAAGTTGATTTTGAGAAAGTCCCCTACTTGTCATGAAAGGAAAGGAAAGGAATGTTTCGTGAAAGTTGTCTTTATATGATGAAAGGAAAGGACGGCTCGGCACAGGAGAGGATCCGATGCGATGTGAATCATCATGAGGGTCTTGAAGCCCTCCATGTGTTCAGCAGTATCGCCCTCGCCGTCATAGGTCTCGAACTGGGGAGGACGGAAATTTCGGGGTATCTCCGCCTGTAGGATGAGGGCGGAGAAAGGAGGTCGGACGGGCCTGTACCCCGGAGCTGTCCTTGGGCCGCCGTCGTCGAAGTTGTCGAGTCGGTCTTCCATTTCTTGGAGGCGCTTCAGGAGGTCAATGTCATACTCCGGCTGGATAGATGGGACGCGAGTCACACTGGCATCCGACCGGATATGGGAATGATGGATGTTCTCATCGACAGGGGTCCCCTGGATGGCCTCCAGGATTTTCCTCCGGAAGTCTTGGAACTCCTGGTGAGTGACCGGGGCCCACTCGGCTCGGTTTGGTTGAGTGGACTGTTGCTGACCGATACGGCTGAGCGCCGGCCTCCGCCCTTAGGACGGAGGTTTTGGACGGTTTGGAGCCGAGTTGGAAGCGGCTCCTCCCCTGCTGCGGCTAGCCTGTCGGTTCAGGATTACCCCCTGCAGGTCGGGCTGGACCGGACGGGAGGCACTCGGTTGATGTGGGTGACTAACCCCCGGATGGTTGGATCCCTGGGCGTCGGTAGCGATGCCCCGTGAAGGGACGTCCTGCCGACGTGCAGAGGTAACAGCTTTTGTGGCTTTAGGCGCCATGTGAGCTCGGACTGACTGTACACCGTTGACGGCAGAGCTCGGGTCGGCGTCTATAATAGAGAGTTTCCCACAGACGGCGCCAACTTGATGCGGTTTGTTTTTGCGAGGCGTGTGGATGCACCAGGTGTGAGTTCTTACTCGATTTGTATTGATGGAGGAAGCTCCTATGCAAACGACCCTCGGCTGGACGAACGGTGCGGAAGTCGGCTCGGGTTGGGTGGAGGCTGATGCTCGGCTCGTATCAGGGGGCTCGGATCCGAGGTCTCGTGTACCTGCAGATGGTCTAGGAACACCGGGGTTGGTCCCGGTGGCAGACCCTCCGACGATCTAGTCAGTCACTAAGGGAGAGTAATAGTAACTAGGGTTTGAGTGGAAAAGATTCGATCACCTGGACAAAGGGTGGGGGTCTGGTATTTATAGGAGAAGCCAAACGGGTCTGGACCCGTTTGGGGCCGGGTTTGGACCCGGTTGCCCGTGGGGCTGAAGCGGTGGAAACCCGGACGGTATAGGCCTGACGTGGCAGAGGCCCGGGCGATTTCCAGGCTTACGTGGCAGTGGCCCGGGCGGTTTTCCGATGCTGACGTGGTGGATCCGGATGATTCAGAGGCGCACGTTTCCTGAGAGGATCGTGTGGCCCAGGAGGGACCACGTCATCCGACCCACATCTCACACATTTCCATTTGGTCTCGATTACATTTCACCTTCCAAAAAAGGGAAGGTTGCGTAACAATCACTCATCCTTGAGCATTTGGTCTAGATTCTAGAATGTGGGGATATCGCAGCTTACTTTGATTTTCAGGTAACATGAATCCCACTGCTACGTGGAATTATTGAAATAATTAAAGCTGAATGTTGACCCATCTCCTACCCAGAAGCTCTCGATCGATCACTATAAATTACCAGGATGCCTTTGTCCCAAAACTCACAACTAAGTCTGCACCGAAACTATATATACAACCTGTAGCGAATTTTTACATTTCACGCCCAACATCTTAGGAAAATGGCAAGCAAGATCTTGATCATCGGAGGGACCGGTTACATCGGAAAATTCATTGTTGGGGCAGCTGCAAAGTCTGAGCACCCCACACTGGCCCTAGTGAGAGACACCGCCCCCTCGGACCCTGCTAAGGCTAAGCTTCTTGAAGGGTTTAAGGAATCTGGGGTAACACTTGTTAAGGTGAGGTGGTCATCTACTTTTCTTTATATAAATTTAGTTAGTTTTACGGGGTCTTATCTGTGAATATTTGAGCTGTAGGGGGACTTGTATGATCATGAGAGCTTGGTAAAGGTCATCAAGGAGGTGGATGTTGTGATATCAGCCGTAGGATTACAGGTGGCTGACCAGACAAGGATCATTGCGGCCATTAAAGAAGCAGGAAATATTAAGGTTAGTTCTTCTGAAAAAAAGTTTTTTAATATATATATATATATATAATAGCTATTATCTTATTTATTTATTAATAATGGAGTTTTTTCTTCTGGGACATGACACAGCAGAATTTTTCATCCGCCACACGACATGTTGGAGAAATTATAATATTACACTAATATTATAATTCACAATTGAAATGATTATATAATTTTGGGGTTTGGGGCTCAAACTGGCACGAGAAATTGACTTGGACGAGGTCACCCAATCAGTAGAATTAGATTTCGTTATATTTTTGTTTGTTGGTTGGGGTGTATGAGTTCTAGGACCTAGTATGTTGGGATCTGAACTTCATAAGCATTATTTTTGATTGTATGTTTTGTTAATTTATTTTTAATGAAATGTGGGGGTATTCAACCCACTGTATAACGATCAAAAAAAATAATTTTGGGGTTTGGGGTTGTGCAGAGATTTTTGCCATCAGAGTTTGGACTAGATGTTGATCGGGCTCACACAGTGGAGCCTGCAAAATCGGCATTTGCAGGAAAGATTCAAATCCGACGAGCTATTGAAGCAGAAGGGATCCCATACACTTTAGTATCGTCCAACTATTTCGCAGGTTACTCCCTCCCAACATTGGCCCAAGCAGATTCCTTCGGCCCTCCTACTGACAAAGTTACTATCTACGGCGATGGAAATACCAAAGGTCGGTTACTTCAACAAAGACTTCTCTTAACATGTCCAAAAAAGTGTTTCTTCATATCTCAAATTCATGATTTCCATCTTCCGAAGAGATGTATATGTATATGTAATAATAAACAAGAATTTGAATCCTGAAGTGATTTATATTAAACCATCAATAATTGGTTGCAAAATGAACATGACAAAGAAAAACAAATCAGGATAGTTGAATCCATAAGCAAAACTTCATCTGTTTATTATATATATATATATATCTGAAATCTGAATATCAGCTACAGAGGCTTAATTTATTGTTGCAGAAAATTGTCACATATAAACTTGCATTTTAAAAATCGTATTTCTTAATTTTATTGAGGGTAAAATGACAGCTTTCTGAAGCTTATGCAAAAGAAAAAAAACAATCTTCTACAATTTTCGTGCTCAATTGAGACATAATGCACGCATAATTAAGTTCGCTCTGTGATCTAATATTTTTAATTTTTCAGGAAGTCTTTTAAGGTAGCTAGCTTTTGGCTAGAAAACAAGTTGACGGAAAATTTTAAACTTGATCTGTAGTTTTTTTTTTGTTGTTGCATTTAAGGCTTTTATTAACATTAACTTTAGCTTTTCTTTTCTCCAAAATTTTCAGCAATTTTTGTGTATGAAGAAGATATTGCCACGTACACAATCAAAGCTGTGGATGACCCAAGAACATTGAACAAGATTGTGTATATAAGACCTCCCAGTAACATCTACACTCATAATGAACTCATTTCCCTCTGGGAGAAAAAGACCGGCAAAACTCTAGAAAGGATCTACCTCACAGAAGAGGAGGTCTTGAAGAAAATTAAAGGTACGGAGAAATCTTGAATTAGTTTCTTATTTCTGAATTCTATTATTAATTTTAAAAATTGAGGATTTATTTATTGATTTATTGATTTATTTATTTATTTTTTCAAATGTGTTGTTAAAAAAAAACAGAGGCTTCACTTCCTTTCAACGTTATAATGGCAATCAATTACTCGGTCTTTATCAAGGGAGACACCACCAACTTTGAGATTGATCCATCTTTTGGTGTAGAAGCATCTGAACTTTACCCGGATGTCAAGTACACCACAGTTGAAGAATATGTTAGCCGGCTCGTCTAGTTTAAGACAACTTCCGGAATAATGCATCTCTCAGGGATTTAATTGTTGAAGTTGTGTGATCACTGGTGTTTGGTTTGTGTGAGAGAGAAAGTTTAAAATTCATAAGAAACTACTTTATTATGTGATTTGAAACATGTTCTTATTGAATAAATTTCTTCATGTGGGTTTTTGGGCTACTCAAATATTTTTTCTCAATTCCCTTCAGAGAATTTGTACAATGGTCACTTCAGAAATCTCATCTAATTGTACTTTCCAGTTGGCTTCTTTTCTCTGGAAATATTTAAAAAAAATTAACAAATGAAACCAAATGTCTTCCATCCGGTTTTGAATTGTAGAAATAAAATCTCTAATAATAATATTATAATGGAAGCATACCTTAGTGTCATTTGTCAATCTACCAATACGTGCATCATACGTGCATAACTAAACTCTACTATTTTAATGGGAGAGTTGGGGTTTGTAAAAAACAAACCCTAACTTTGTAACTATATAAACACGTATAACACACGTCCAAACTATATCCAACAAATATAAATGTGCACCGCACGCGTACCCAAATCAAAACATTCAAATATAAATTATTATTTTTCTTATTTTATATATATTCATTTAATTTGATGACTTTACTTTTTTTAGATGTGTATCGCACGTACATTATACTATATGAAGGATATCAGGTTCGAGTTCTCACTATGTCACCAAACAAACATGTGCATCGCACGTGCAACTCAAAATTTATTTTTTAACACGTGCATCGCATGTACACATCAAAATTTTTTCTTCTTAATTTTTTAAAAATACGTGTATCGCCCGTTCAGCTCCATTTTTTAAAAGAAATTAAGGCTTTCATCACACATGTTGTTTACTGTTGACTTACATGTATCACACGTTTAACTCCAACTCTTTATCAAAACGTGCATTGCACATTTCAAAATACTAGTATGATTATTCAAAATATACTATTCTGATTCAGACTCTTAAATACCAACACAACATATATACATGGCCTTCAGACGTTGAAAGAAATTGATGAGGTCATAGGAAATTAAAGAGTCCTGGTATTCCCCCCCCCCCCCAGCCTCCATTTGGTTCTCTCTCCCCGTAAGAAAATAGAAAAACTGGAGCGCGCACCCCATTGGTAACGCACCCCGTATAAAAGAAATTTTTCTTTATCTAATAAAAGAAATTTTACAAAATACAAATAGTATATGCTTTCAATACAAAGACAAAATAACATAATATCAAATAAGAAATTGCATAATTCTTGTCATACACACAATTTATTTTAAAACAAAAATCGATATATACAATTATAAATATCAAACAAGAAAGAGCATACATAATTCATGTGATGTCCATCTCACAAAACCCTAAAAAAGATTGCATTTTTAAGTGGATAATCATCATTGACTAAGATTTAACAAATTTCATTTAATCTACGTTAGGGTTTTAACAAACCCTAAAAAATTTGACTGTTGATTAGAATCATAAATCTTAAAAAGACGAATTTTTAACATACCGTAGCTTGTGAGTTGCCAAAACCCTGATGTTCATTGACTTCAAGTGACTCAAAATCCATTTGATTAGATTCTTCTTGAATTGTCATTGCCTCTTCTTCTTCCACTTCTTCCATTAGAGAGTTGCATAAAGATGAAGAGTCCAAGTGGTTTGAAAAAACTATAGGGGGAGAAATATGAAAAAAAAATTGGGGTGGATGGATGGAAATTGTTAGTTTTGGATGGGGGGAGCAGATGGGGGGAGCGGAACCAAGAAATTGAGAGGGAAGGTGGGGTGAGCAAAAAGTTTACCCCCACAACTTAAAAATGATATGTCTGGGAATTTTAATTTATAAAGGGCAACTTAAGAATGGGGGTGAGCTAGAAAACGGGGGGTGAATACCAGGACTCAAATTAAATTAAATGTCTCAAACACTACTTCCGATATGAGATAGGCTTTTAGCTCGACAAATTGATTCAAGAATTGAAAAACTAGAGAAGATTTAGAACAGAAAGTAGGAGAATATATTTTATTAAGGTTTGAGAATTTTGGGATAATTTGGGATTGAGGAAAGCAGAACAGAGAAATCAAGAATAGGTTCTAAACTTCGATAAGGGCATCTCCAACCTTCCCTCCATTTTGGCGCATTTTTTACTTCAAAATAGTGCTACTGTTACATCAAACAATAACTTCATCTCCAATTCATAACTCTATTCCTAACTTCAAAAAGAAATATTGTCTGCATATTCTTTTTAAACTACATTTTATATAAATTCTTTTATAATTCTCTACTATTTATCTATTTCGCTAATTGACCACATACATTTTTTTAACGTATTAATCTAATAATATGCTTCATTATTTAACAAAGGGAATAAAAAATATCGGATGAAAAAATTATTATATGACCATTCTAAATTGTTGATACCTTTTATGTTATTTTATTGTGTTATGTATTTTCCATTGTTTTAAGTGGACGAGTTTAATTTGAATATTGTATTTTGCATTATGTATTTTGCATTGTTTTTTAATTTGAATATTTATGAAATTTTAATTAAAGTCAAAATAAAATATTTGATGTTTTTATATATTGTAATTAACATTTCGTGACCGTGCCCTATCTTGCCTCGGACTCCCAATCCGATACTGCTGTGTCCACAGTGGTGCCCTTATCTACTTCCTCGAATGAACCGCTATCTCTCGGTTCTATATTCCGTTATCAGTTCGACCCTTTATCTGATCTTCAATTGGCTGAGCAGGCTTGTCAATTAGGTCTTCACTCCTCCTCCGATGTCACATCACTATCAAGGTCTTTAAGGGAACTTGAACGTACTAGAGTCCTGGAGCACTACCGCCCTCATGATTAGTATTTCTTGGAACATCCGGGGCCTCCATTGCCCCGTAAAACAAAGGGCGATCTATCACCTGATTTCCTCTGCTCATTGCGACCTAATCTCGATTCAAGAATCTAAAATCGACTCTCCCTCCCCGTCCATTCTCCGTGCGCTTAGCAGGAACATTTGTATCAAATGGATCTCTCTTAACGCTATCGGGTCCAGGGGAGGTATCCTTTGCGGTTTCAAGGAATCTGTCTTCTCCCTGATCTCTGTTAGTAGGCTCAACTTCTTTCTCATCACCCAACTTCACTGGATTGCTATTAATCGACCTTTGACGGTGATCTCAGTCTATGGTCCCTCCACTAGTGAGAGGCGCAGCCTATTCTAGGATGAATTCCGTTCCCTTATCACTTTCTCCAACGATTTATGTTTCTTTTGCGGGGACTTCAACGTCACCAGATTTGCTTCAGAAATATCCACACCGACTTCCACTACGTTCCCTTCTTTCACCTTCAATGATTGCATACAAGATCTTCAGTTGACCGATTTACCGCTTAATGGTAGATCGTTCACCTGGTCCAACCTCCGTCAAGCCCCCTCTCTCGCCAAACTTGATCGCTTCCTTGTCTCTCACGTTTGGATTAACCTGTTCCACAATTGCTTCGCCAAGGCCTTACCTAACCCATCCTCCGATCACGTTCCTATCGCCCTTTACTCTGACTTCCCGTTCTCCCATCATCATAAATTTCGTCTTGAAAAATTCTGGCTTGAGGACCAAGTGTTTGTCAAAATGGTGGAAGAATGTCTCTCGCGTGTCTCAGGTTCCTCCGGCTTGGGCAGTATCCTGCTCAAGCTTCACGCCATCAAATTCGGTTGTAAAATCTGGCGTGCCGAGAGACATCACAACACGGAGTTCCTTAAAAACTATCTCCTTGCCTCCATTGAATCTATTGACAAAATGGAGGGGGGGGGGGTCCTCTCTCGGAGTCTTACCAATCGGAAAGGCGGTCCTGTAAGCGAGACTTCGCGGCCATCATCCACCAAGATCACATTAAATGGGCTCAACGAGCTAAATTTAAGTGGTTGAAGGAAGGTGATGGTAACACCGCTTTTTTCCATAATTTCGCCTCGCATAGGCAATGTATCAACCACATTTCTTCGATATCCGATAATGGACGGGACCTTAGTTCCGACCAGGAGATCCATGATGTGTTCTTTCACTTTTATAAAAATTTGATCGGTACGTATAAACAGCGCTCGATCAGTATAGACTGGAACCTCCTTTATGGGCCAGCAGCTCAAGACCTCTCATCGCTGGAGGCACCTTTCTCCCTTGAGGAGATTAAAGGGGCGGTCTTTTCCTTAAAAAGCGACTCCTCCCCCGGTCCAGACGGATTCCCCGCCTTTTTTTTCCAAAAATTCTGGCCATGGCTTAAATACGATCTCCTTCGTTGCTTTGAAGAATTACACCAAGGTTCCTTCTCTTTCGATCGGATCAATTATGCCAACATCGTGCTTATTCCCAAACTGGTGGGAGCACACTCCGTGGCGCAATTAAGGCCAATCAGCTTAATTAATACTACTTTCAAAATCATTATGAAAGTGCTGTCGGGCAGGCTTAGTGCTGTGATTTCCCCTCTTATTGACTGTGCTCAATCGGGCTTTATCAAAGACCGTTTCATTCTCGATAGTGTAGCGGCCGCTCAAGAAATCATCACCCACTGCCACTCCACTAACTCGGAAGGTATCCTTATGAAGTTAGATTTCCAAAAAGCGACAACGTCAATTGGGATTTCCTGTTTGACATACTCATTAATAGAGGCTTTGGACCGAAATGGTTGGCTTGGATTAAATCCAGCCTCTTTTCTGGGACTTCTTCTATCATTGTGAATGGTTCGGAAGGACGCAAATTCAAGGTTAAATGCATCCTGCGACAAGGAGACCCCCTATCTTCCCTTCTCTTCTGTCTTGTTGCTGACGTCTTCAGCAAACTGCTTCGTAATGCTTGGGCGAACCAGGCTGTCGAAGGCCTCGGAGCCACTCGCAACTTTCAAGGTATCCTTCATCTGCACTACGCGGATGATACGATCATCTTTGCAAAGCCGAATCTCCAAACCCTTTGAAACCTTAAACTTCTTATTTACTGTTTCGAATTGGCGTCGGGCCTCTCGATCAACTTTCAGAAATCCTCCGTTCTTTGGTTGGGAGGCGACACTAATCGTCAATTGGAGATTTCCAATTTTTTCAACTGTCCTATCGCCACCTTCCCTATCACTTACTTAGGTATCCCTCTCAGATGGGGTAAACTCCATAAACCGGACTGGATGCCCATGGTGGACAAGGTTGCTGCCAGACTCAATTCTTGGGCTGGTAAGCTGCTTTCCCGCGGTGGTAGACTGATCCTCCTTAATTCTGTTCTTTCCTCGATCCCAACTTACATGATGTCGTTCTATTATGTACCGTCTTGGGTTCTTAAGCGAATAGACCGTATCAGAAGTAATTTCTTCTGGTCTGGGTCCTCCAGTTCTAAGCCAGGGTCTCACCTTTGTAATTGGACTAAGGTTTGCTCTTCTAAGGAGGCGGGTGGCCTTGGGGTGATAAACCTCAGGCATCAGAACTTAGCCCTGCTAGGTAAATGGCTCTGGAGATTCTTTAAATTTGAGCATCTTCCATGGATTCAAAGCATCAGAGATAGGTGTTTCCCCTCTGCCTCTGTTGGGGACTTCCACTCTCAAGTGCACTGTAGTGCTTCCCCGTTCTGGAAAGGAGTTTGGAAAGCGGTTGCTGCCTTCAGTGTGGGCATCTGCCATACTTGTCTAGACGGATCCAAGACCAAGTTCTGGTCGGATATTTGGACCGGTAACATCAATCTAGCGTCCGCTTTCCCGGCTCTCTTCCGCCTTGTGTCCCACCCAGCCGCTTATGTGGCTGACTACTATACCATCGTTAACAATCAAAGACATTGGTATATCCCCTTCTCCGTGGAGATCCCGCCTAACCTCTCCACGGACCTCAACGACCTTCTTGTCATTCTCAATCACCACGCTTGGGGTGATAAAGAAGACTGGGTCTGGAGGTGGAATTCGGCAGGGACCTTTACGGTCAAATCTTTCTACAATTTCCTTAACTTCCGGGGCATTTCTTCCCCATTTGCTAAACTAATTTGGCAGTCTTGTGCTCCGCTGAAGATTAAAATCAATAGTTGGCTCGCCCTTAACAACCGGTTACTCACGGTTGAGAATCTAAACAAAAGGAATTTGGCTTGGGGACAATTGTGTCCACTATGCTTCATGGGTCAAGAAGACGCCAATCATCTTTTTGTCAATTGTGAATTCATCCGTCCGTTATGGAAAATAGCTACATTAGCTTGGAAATTCCTGCACATACCCAATCAGCTTGAGTCATGTTGGCTGGTTAAACCAACTAACTCCAAGTTTCGTAAGTCATGGTGTCTATCGGTTCATATTATCTTCTGGGTCTTGTGGTTGGAGAGGAACAAACGATTATTCCAACATAAAACTTCCAACATCTCCACTATTACTGAGGAATTTATCTATCTCTTTAATTTCTATGCCGCGGCCTTAAACCATAAGGCTAGATTAGCCCTTCACTGCTACAGATTAACAGATGCTACTATTTGTTTGCGTAATCTTAATGCTTTATGACTATCTCGATTATCGATCGTTCTTACGATTTATTGTGATTTGTCACAAGTTTGAGGGTGGAGCTGTATGCTTCTTTTGTGCACTGTTAGCCCCTTTTGCTTGTCTCTAGAGAGACCCTGGGCTTGACTTTGCTGGCTTTTTGCACCCCTCCTCTAGCCTCTGAACTGAGGTCAGGTTAGTTAGCTGCATTTGCTCTCCTCCTTAATTACATGGGTTGCTGGTTGCTTCAGGAAGTTTAAGGGTATCTCAGCTTCGTGCTTATTTATGTTCTTGAACTATATTTTGGGACTGGTTGTACCCTGTTACCTTCTTCTTTTCTCTATGTGTATCTGAATGTCAGTTCTATTGGCATTTCTCTGTTTTGGGAGTAATAGTGTGTATGCTCTTACTTCATCTAATATATTAGTCATGTTGGTTTTATGTTGTGTATCTGTGGCTCTCTTTACTGTTTTGGCTTCAACATTTGTATGTTTATCTCGCGGCTCAGGCCTAGTGCTGGGTCCTGCTCTCTTGGAATTTCTATTTCTTCTCTTCAGGCCTCTTCCGATTGCGCGCGCACCTGGTATCTCTAGGGACGCGCCAGAGTTTGTCAGCTAATGGTGTTTGTGAGGATCCCTTCCGATCGCTTCACTGGGCCTCGGCGGCTGGAAGGTGCGGCTCCTGGGCAGCTCATCTCTCGCTTTTTGGAAGAGGGTTGGAGTATCTGCTTCGCCGGCCTTTTGGTCTCGATGGCATCCCGAGTTATGGTTGTGATGTGGCCAGGAGCCTTGATTATGTTGTTTGATTGTGGTCTGTGTTTTTAGTGATGTCGGAACCCGGGGTGGTTATGGCTCTGTGGTCGCTGCGTTTTGTTTTGTGCTGGTTTTTACCTCTTGTAAAACCTTGTATCTGTTGTACCTCGTTGATTTATTTAATATATTGGTGGGCTGGAGTCTTTTGACTCTATCCGATTCATCAAAAAACATTTCGTATGATTTTAAAATATTAATTGTACTGAATATAAAATTAATAACCATCAATAATGAATAATATATAGAACACAATTAAAATAATTAAAAAAAATTTGGACTAGAAAGTAATTAATTGTGTTAGAAACTATAGAATTAGGCCAAAAAAATAAAACTTATAAACCTTGGGGGTATTTTTATATTAAAAAATAGAGTTAGATGAACAGTAGCACGCCAAATATGGTGTGGCAGTGTTCATTGCGCTCCATCCACTCAATTTTGGAGTGGAGAATGGCGCTGGGGTGGAAACCAACTCCAACTCCAAACCCAGTTTTCCACTCCTAAATGGAGTGGGTTGGAGATGCTCTACGCCAAAACAATACAATCTTACATCACAATTAACCTATTACATTGGATCTCCAGTAGAAACGTGCCACATGTGTCCTCTCCAATGGCTTTTGTTGCTACCGTCCCCGCACGCCCTTCGCACGTGACGAACTCACTCAAATATTTCCTTACTGGTGGTTTGTCCAAATTTTTTTTTTGACTGGTTAAATGTAGGGTAAGTCCCTACCTCACTAGAGATATATTAATATAAAAATAAATACAGGTAAATAATACATAGGGGCAAGATAGTTCAGCGAAAAACAGATGCCGAACTCTTGGTCCCCTAAAAAAACTTACGGAAATAGTTATAGCAACTTAAGCACCATAGAGTTTTTCCACAAAACATCAAAATATCAAAAACATCAAAAAAGCAGCTTGCTGGCTGGTGTTATCCTAGGCTGAGCAGCTATCTCCCGCACTGTCATCTTGATCAATCCGAATAAGTGCCTGCTTGAGGAGGACGTCTTGCACTCCAGCTTGCTCCATCTCTTGAAAGAGTTCTGCCTTCTTCTTGCTGTTATCGAGCCCATCTAGCCAAGATCGAAACCAAAAAATTGCATTAGAAATAATTTCCTTTGGTTGCATAATCTTAGAAGAGAAAGTGCGTTCATTTCTAGCAAGCCATAAACTCCAACAGATTGAGATTGTCAGTAGGTGCCAAATGTGTCTGTGTATTTGATTTCCAAAGCACCAAGAAGTAAAGCATTCATGCAAGTCAGTAGGAAAAGTATGTATGTGGAAAAGTGCAGTGAAATATGTCCAAGTACTAGTGGCAATAGGGCAGTCGAAAAAGATATGGTAGGTCGATTCGACAGGACATGCACAAGCTGTGCATGTCGTATCTCCAGGCCAGCCTTTGGAGTGGAGGAATTCTTTGGATTTGAGTTTATCCCAATTCATTTGCCAGATGAAAAGTTTGCATTTAAGCGGCGCTGAAGAAGTCCATGTTGCAGCAAAATACGGGGAACGGAGGCCGGAGGTGATAAAGAAGTTGTAAGCTGACTTGACAGTGAAATGGGCTGATGGAGTGAGTCTCCATGAAGGTTGATCTCCTGAGTGTCAAGGCTGGAATTCTGCAATCAGATCAAGTAGTTTCTTTTTCTCCATTCAAATGGAATGGTTGGAGACACATTTAAGTCTCGATTTCCAGTGTAATGCCCCGATTTTTTATTTAATGAAAATTATTTATTTTGCATGTAGTGTGCACGTGCAATATTTTCGGTAGAATTAAATCCTATAATTATTTTCATTATGATGAGTATGGATGACTAAACATGTGCTCTTTTCTATATAAAGCCCTTTTTCAAATAGACAAAAGCCCTTCTTTTAAAAAGACCAAATCTAATTTATTTGTTATTTTTTTTTATTATTATTATTTTGGCCCATAAACTAAAGCCCATAAACTATTTTTATTTTAAATACAACTTGTATTGTAGGATACATTTTAAAGATTATTTTTATGTAAATTATAATGTACAAATTTTTGGAGACAATTGCATGCACGTGCATTGCACGTACATATGCAAATTGCACCATTGTGTATGGCCGGTTGCAATCCAAGGAGGGAAAATAAAAATTTCAATTGGAATCATGGGTGGTGGTTACTTGATCATGGTTAGTTATTGTAGCTCCTCCTTGAATCCTAGCCTTTTAATCCTAACTCCTACTTCAATCTTAGCCTTCCATTTTCCTAAATTTTGAGTATAAATACCCCCCCTAGCCTAGTTATTCTTGTGCTAATTATTCCTCCAAACCTATAGTTAAAATACATTATTAGTAATATAGCAAGTGAGTTAAAAGATTGAGAGTGTGTGTGGGGAGTTCGTGCTTGCATCATCAAGGAGAGGCCGGCATCAATAGGGAGTGCTCGGGTTGCATCTTGGAGGCTAGTGTGCGCATCGACGAGGAGGAGGAGCGCTCTTTTGGCAAGGACATTTGTTTAGGAGGTGTTGCTATTTGTACTTCTCTCCAATCAAGGTGGGTAAATTTTCCATATTTCTAATTAGGAAGCATGCTAGATTTGAATTGAAAGAAGGATGCATGAAAAAGATTAATAAGAGAACACATTTAATTGGAAAAATGACCTATTGATTGATTGAAATGTTGATATGCAATTGTATGTGGTTCTATTATTAAAATTTAAGTTGTGTGCGAATTGATTATAGCCATGGATTGTTTGAAGAAAACTTCATTATTAACACTAAAAATTATATGCAAGAATTAGTAGATTGACAATGTCGCTTTATGTGCTTAAATGGACTTTCGTGATAACGTTGTAATGAATGAATTAGAATGTAATTGGTGTGTTTGTGAAATGAATAAAAACAGAAAATTGATGTAGAGAATAGTGAAATTAAAATTAGATAAGAAATGTCGAAAAAGAAATGTGTTAGTAGTAGTATATAAATTTAACCAAATTGTATGGTAGATATATGTTTAATTATTGGAAAAATTATTTTTTATATACTGGAGTATAATTTATGATGAGAATAATTAATCTAGAATTTCTACAGCAAGTTTAGTAAAAACCAAATCAAATGAGAGTTTATTGAACATCGAAATGTTTTACTATACAGAGAGCATCGATTTAAATTAGATTTCGCGTTGAACTAAGACAACCTGAGTTTATAGCTCAAGTGGTCGGGATGATCCTAGTTGCTACAGTGGGTTCGGTGTCTCAGGTTGCTGGTTCGAATCCCCTTAGCACCATACTTTTATTTCATATTTTTGAAAAATAAAAATAACTGCAGCCGAAAGCATTTGATGCTCTCAGCCTCTCTTCATAACTCACAATGCGTTCGGCCTAGTGGCCTGTGCCTTCGGTTGGTTTCCCTGTGGTCGCTGGTTCGATCCTTGGTCTCGGTTGTGTTGTGTTGTGGGAAAAAATAAATTTTTTGGGGGGTTTTGATGATTGGAAAATTATAAAAAAAAATATGATTATTATCCTAAAAATATGTGGGTTTTATGAAAAATAAATTGGGAATTATTTAAATGAAATAGAGTATATTTTGAGACCAAAAGTATATTTTAGAACTATGGTTCTACACTTGCATTTTTATGAAAGTTGTACTTTGCAAGGACTTGAAATGGAATATTAGAAAAGAAATATGAATAAGAAAGGAATTATGTGAAGTGATGTGAAATTATTCTCATTGGAGAATAGTGTGACAAATTATGAAGAGTGAATATTCATTTTTGATCGTATAACAAGTGATGTGGTTTTTAATGTGAAAATGATATTTCATGAATTACATGATGAATAATTGAATTCCATGTATAGTTATGGACTATTGAATAATTTAGAAATCATGATTGGAAAAGAGAAATATTTTCGAGTATGACAACTCAACATGTGAACTTATGAATTGAAATTGAAAAATTAGAGTGTAGCCAAAACTCACACCGGCAAGTGAAAAATGATGAATTACGATTATTGACATTGAAAAGACCAGGTTTGGGTCATTGTGAAATGAAAGAAATAAGACCGGTAGTAGTGAGAGGGCTAACTCTAGAGTTTTGATTTTGGTCATGATTTCATTAGAATTAAGGATTAGTTACATAGTGAAGATGTGATGAAAGTAAGAAAAAAACATTGAGTATGAGGGCCATTGGATTGGCGGCGAGAGCGTATCCCAGGATGTCCCATGATGAGTCATGATTGGGCATGGATACTGCTCCAGAGTACCGTCCCAGTGGCGACGCTCGTGAGATCTTGGACGACTGCGGGTGGTGTCATGTCTATGGTAGGAGCTGAATTTCCACAAGATGCCTGCATGATGAGTCATGTGTCAGTGCGTTGGGATTCCCTCCAGGGCGCCTAGACATGAGTTCGTATATCAGAAAACATCTAGGATACTTACCGTAGTTACAGTAGTAGATTAAGACATGACGAGAGATTGAACCCTACAAGATGAAGAATGATTAAGGGCTTGCCCTCGGACCTATGTAGTATGGGATGCATAGAATCCGAACAAGTGTGCATTAGTGTCATATAATGTAAACAACTGCATTAAGGACTAAGTGCACAATCACAATACGACATCAATAGGGTATTTCCTTTAGTTTGATATGTGACAAGTTTGTGTTTGTTAAATATGGAAAATTAGTTATACTATTTCCGGCATAGAGAGGATGGCCGTGTATAATGTTCGTCGGTTGAATAAACTGATGTACCCACAGTTTGTATGCAGGGTAAATGACATGGTAAAGACTAAAGAGGAACGGATGCTTCAATGTTGTTGTATATTTATTTAAATGTTATAAATTTACTTCCGCTGAGCAATGTAAAGTGTAAAGTTTCATGTAAACTGTGTTGTAAAGTGAAAAGTTCAAATTTCCTTGTAAAATTGTACTAAATGAAGTGTAAAGATCCTGTGGAATCTCGAATTCAGTGTATTTTGGAATTCGGGGCGTTACATCCAGAGCCACTTGCCATCAATCTAGGTACCTTGGAAGAGGACATCAGCTTCCAGATTCCATGCTGCAGCAGCTAGTGATGGACACAGGGAAGTTATAATGTTGCCATTTATCCATTTTGACATCCAAAAATTGATAAGGTTCCTCTTTCCTAACTTCCAATTGACATTTAGCAAGAAATGTTCTCTGAGATGGAAAATTCCTTTCCAGAAGCTTGAAGCAGTTAAGGGGCATGTGAGGATGTTGGATTTGCTTCTAAAATATAGGCTTCTTAATGTTTGGCTAGGTAGTGAGTCAGATGATACCAACTTCCACCACCATTTCATGAGAAGAGCTTCATTAAAGACTTTCAAATCTAGAACCCCTAGCCCACCTTGATTCTTAGGCTGGCAGATCTTCGGCCACCGCATGCATGCCACTCCTCTAGCATCAGTGTCGGAGCCACACCAGAAAAACCTACTGCAAATCTGATCGATTCTTTTGATTACCCAAAGGGGCAATCTGAAGAAAGAAGCGAAGTAGACTGGTAAAGCACTGAGAACATTATTTATAAGCACTAACCTCCCACCCCTAGATAGCATTTTGACCTTCCACACAGAGAGTCTTCTTTCAATCTTAAGGATCAGCGGCTGCCAATTTCTTTTGCTGAGTTTCCCGCTAGATAATGGCATGCCAAGATACTGAATAAGTAAGCATTCTTCCTTGCAACCTAGGATGGTTGAGAAAGCCTGTAGCTTCATCTTCGATTTGCCAAAGTAAACAATTGAGGATTTATTAAAATTTATGGCCAACCCTGAGACATTTGCAAATAGATGTAGTGCTACTTTGAGGTTGATAACATCATGCTCGTCTCCTTTACAAAATAGCAGTGTGTCATCTGCAAATTGCAGAACTGACAGATTAGCAAGTGATCCTCGGACAGGAAGAGGTGAGAAAGCATCATTTCTGCGACCACTATAGAGCATTTAAGCTTACACATCTACAACTAAGATGAAAAGCATTGGCGAAAGAGGATCCCCCTGCTTGAGTCCTCGCTTGGAGTTGATTTGTCTTCCCCCCTCTCCATCAATGAGAATTGAAGATTTTGCTGTCCTCATGATCATATTGATCCACTTGCACCAGGCTGGCCCAAAGCCTCTTGCAATTAAAAGCTGGTCTAAAAAATCCCAACTGACTGTGTTAAAAGCTTTTGCAAAGTCAATCTTCAACAAAAGAGCATCAGAGTTGCGTCTACTGCATAGGTTGATAGCTTCATGAGCTACAAGGAAACAATCCACTGTCGATTTACCTTTCAAGAGGGCACTTTGAGAAGAGGACACGGGGGAGTGTAGGATAGGGGCAAGTCTGTTGGCAAGGATTTTGGTGAAAATTTAGAAGGAGCAGTTGAGCAAGCTGATAGGACTGTAATCAGAGACCGAATTTGCACCTTCGCACTTGGGAATTAACATAATGTTGGAGTAGTTCAGCCTATCTAGATCAATATCTCCTCTCTGTACTGACTGAAGCATGGCAAATAGATCATCCTTAATAGTATCCCAAAATTATGATAAAAGCTCATCGAGAAACCATCGGGGCCTGGTGCTTTGTCACTGGTAGGTATAAAGATGCACATAACTTTGATTCTCATGCCCATGACGTCAGTCGAGAGCACAAAATTACCTCTTTACCCTCAGCCCTATTAGCCGGTACAACAGCTCGGAAAGCGTGGCCAACTACTCGAGTACTACCCCAGGCTTCTCCAACAAATCTGGGGCTCGGCGCTTGGATGGCATCGCGAGCCACAAAAGCTTCTCCTACAAGTATGAGGCTCGACACTCGGATGGCACCGCAAGCCACAGAAGCTTCTCCTACAAATTTGAGGCTCGGCACTCGGATGGCACCCGAGCCACAAAAGTTTTTCCAACAAGCTTGAGGCTCGGCGCTCGGATGTCACCGCGAGCCACAAAAAGCTTCTCGACGATGGACAGGGGGCTCGTCTCCCAAACCTCGATGCCCGGCTAAGCGAGCTCCTACTCTTCAGATCTCAACGTCCCCTAGCTTTTCCAACAAGTGAAGGGGCTCGTCTCCCGATCCTTGACGCTTGGCTAAGCGAGCTCCTACTCTTCAGATCTCGACGTCCCCTAGCTTTTCCAAACAAGTGAGGGGCTCGTTTCCCGATCCTCGATGCTCGGTTAAGCGTGCTCCTACTCTTCAGATCTCGACGTCCCTTAGCTTTTCCAACAAGTGAAGGGGCTCGTCTCACGACCCTCGACGCTCGGCTAAGCGAGCTCCTACTCTTCAAATCTCAACGTCCCTTAGCTTTTCCAACAAGTGAGGGGGCTCGTCTCCCGACCCTCGATGCTCGGCTAAGCAAGCTTCTGCTCTTCGGCACTTGACGCCCCTTATGACTCCAAAAGGGGATCCCCTTCATCCTACACCGCTGGTCTCTCCAGGAAGATACGGACCCCATTGTTCACCGTACACACCACTCCCCTCTTCCTACAGAGGCAAAACTACTCCTACACAGCTGGATTATCCAGCCCTCCAGGAGTGGGGACTCCTGATATGGGTTAGATGACGTGGCCCCTCCTGGGCCACCAGATTCCCTCAAAACCCGCTCTCCCCTGATCATCAGATCAACCCAGAGTCTCTTGGGTTTCTGCTATGTCAGGCCCACGAGCAAACGGGTCTAAGCTCGTCCCAGCAGGATCTCAGACCATTTTGCTCTGCCTATAAATACCAGGCCCCCTCCTCCATTAAAAGGTAATCAATCTTTCTCCTCTGAAACCCTAACTACTGTTGCTTTCTAGTAACTGACTAAATCATCGGAGGGCCTGTTACCGGGATCTCTCCAGGTGTTTCTAGGCAGAGTGCAAGTACACAAGACCGAGTCGAGCCCCCCCCCCGATCCGAGCCGAGCTTGCTGGATCCGAGCAGAGCATCCGTCCTCCATCTCACTCCTGCTACCCCCGAGCCGTTCCCAGCTGAGCTTCGAACGTATAGCCAGTACTGTGACTTTCACTATACAAATTACAAAAACTCACATCTGTTGCAGCCACACCCCGAAAACAAACCGCATCAGTTGCCAAAGTAATTACGTTCGTGGACTCAACAACTATGCTCGCCATTGGGAATGGTGAGTTAAGCTGTTTCATGCTCGTCATTGGGACACAATGAGTTTAGTTATATTTTTTTGAGACACTCAATTTTTCCAACGGTGAGTTCAGTTTAAAAAATTTCACAAATAATTTGCCGTTCCTGACAGCGAGATTCTTTGTACTGGACATGCTGCTGGGAACGACGACTGTGAACTTTCACATTTCACAGAGAGTAAAAAATCTCTATTGGACTTGGTGAAATTTTCAAAGAATAACTTGATGTTCCCAATAGCGAGGAAAAAAGAGTTACACTCGCTGTTGGGAATATCGAGTTTACTAGGCCACTACTTTATTCACTCAAATTCATTAACTGCTACTCTCATTTCACTCACTTCCCTCTAACCTTTATTCATCTCCTTCCTCATTGAACCAAAATCCTAGTTTCATCTACTTCTTCTACTTCAATTGTTGGTTGATAAGTTCACTTGGCGGAATCTTTAACATTCCCCAACAAATCTCTAGCCGCTACGTTTTTTTTTTTTTATCATAAGTGACGACATAAAGGTATGTTTTAACTTGACTAATACAATGTATTTGGATATGGTTAGGGTTAGGATAAAGATTACGCTTTAAATTAAACTCGCGGGTTAGGGTTAGGGTTAGAAATTGAAGAGGGGTTGTGTTTGGTTTCAAGTTAATGTTAGGTTTTTATTATGCACATCAAGTGTTCGATGAATTGTGTAAGTGATCAAATTGTTCGATATGCACATTTGGTGTTTGATGTAAAGCATTAGAGCTGACATTTGAATGTTGGTGACCCCACATTTGTTAGTGTTGACTTGTTTGTGATCAATTGCATTCGTATGTAGTTGCTTAAGAATTGTCAAAAGGCACTGAGAAATGCAATGTAGATGTTGCATTTTTTGCAGGCTCATAATGACCCGACCTAGCGATTCTGGACACCGTCCTCCTACTGCATCCGAGTGGGGAAGCTCATGCAGCAATAAGAGTTGTTTTTTATAGTTTTGAACTCCATGATATGTAAGGGTGGTAAGGGTTATTTATGTTAAGTTTGTCAACGAGCGTTTGTGATGTTAAGTTGAGATGTAGTTATGCTGTGATGTTTATTAAGTTTGTTGATAAGTTGTGATGTTGTTATCGTGTGATGTTTGTTAAGTTTGTTTTTTCTATGCAGTTGTTGGAATTACTTCTTCATATGTTTTAATCTAGTATTTGTTTGTACTTAATATATGACTCTTCTACGATGTTCGTTTATTTGGGGAATTGTGCTCCGTATGTTGAAATTCTGGAGCTAGGATTTTTAGAGATCTTTGTAAAGAGGGGCAATACAAAATTGGATTTGACATTATACAATTTATACTGGACACACCGTTCTCAATAGTGTGGAAGTTATATTAAGGTCGGTGTTCCCAATAGCGATTAGTTCAATCCCAATTGTTGTTGGGAAGAGCATGCTCAATTTTGGATTTTTTTCGAGAATTATAACAATTTCATTATCAGTAAACTCGTCGTTACCAACAATGAGTGTAGCTCTTTTATCCTCGCTGTTGGGAACAGCGAGTTATTCCTTAGAAATTTTACCAAGTCCAACAGAGAGTTTTCACTCTGTGAAATATGAAAAAGTGCACAATTGCCGTTTTCAACAATGTGTCTAGTACAAAGAACCTCGCTGTTGGGAACATCGAGTTATTTTTAAAAAATTTTAACTGAAATCGCCGTTGGGATCAACAAGTGTCAAAAAAAAAAACTAAACTCGTTGTGTCCCAACGGCGAGCATGAAACAACTAAATTCATCGTTGAAAACGATGAGTTTAACTGTTGAGTCCACGAGCACAATTACTTTGACAACTATCATCTTCTCGCAAATAGTTGTAAAAAATGGCATTAAAAAAACTATTCTATAAGTAAAAAATAAAAGCAAACTCTTGTTTTCACTGTCTCGATAATATTCTCCTTTCTGATGTAGACAGTACTAAAGAAAACCCTCATAATATCTATTCTGAACAAGAAATAAAGAATCTATTTCTTTAATTATTTTATAGATAACCTTGTAGTTTATGTGATATCCATACGAAAGTTATATATCTTGTTATGATTTCCAGAAGCTGAGATACCAATTATTAGGAATTTATTGTTGAGTTTAGCAACAATAAATTCAATTTCAATGACGAATAATCAAACAAGTAGATCAAAGTAAGTACATAATGATTTGTTCCGATTTGGCAATGCCTAATCCAGAGGAAAAATAAAAAAAAATATTATTCAACTCGAGAGGATACAAAGTACTAAACTCGCACAAAAAACCTATCTATCTCTCAAGCCTCACTAGAAGATAATCTATTGTTAACAATGAAGAATTCTCTTAATTGCTTTTTACACTAAAGTACTCTCTCCCCCTCTCTCTCTCCCTCTCTCTCACACGCGCGCGCATGCACACACACACACACACACACACACACACACACACACACACACCCCTCTCAAGAGATCTAGAAAACCCGTACGTTTTAGTCTTGATACATTAGTCATCCGATATATCACGAATGAAGAGACACATGGTAGGAGCCGCACGATCTAACTTGGAGTAGAAGATGTGCTTCAATCATATCACTCGGACCCAACCCATTGCTATCGTCGGCAGTCGACTGCAGCCTTAGAGCAGTCAACCGCAATGAGCTGACTCAAGTCATAGAGTTCTGGTTTGGGCAGTCAATTGTCAAATGCTTCTGACTTGATGTTGATGTTGCTCTTGCTGATGTTGTGGCTTCTTCTCACAGCGACGCTTCAACCTTTTCTCGCTATGTCATCTTCTTCTTCTCATTGAACTCAATAGTATGTAAGACATAAAACCCAACAATCTCCACCTTGGATTGCATGCACATGTTATTAACATTATGTGATCAAACTCATCTAAACTCTTTCATTCTCCACCTTCAAACAAATTTGATTCATTGGCTTCTTTAGCTAATTGAATTTATCTACTACATTTTTTCTCAAATAAGTACAAGGGCTCACCCTAGTAGGCGTTAACACGGATACACCGCCTTCCGCATGAACTTCACCTACACTGAGGCACTCCACCTCTCGACAGTATTCGAACCTCGTGATTCTGCTTTGATGATTCTTGTAATGTTTCATGGACATAGGCCACAGAAACACATGGCCAAAATTTCTCAATCTCACAAAGTCTGTAGAGATTGTGCGAAACACCTCTCTTTACCTTCATCACCTTATGACGACCTTCCCAAACTGATAGAACTCCACCTTCAACCGTGTACCTGCAGTCTCGTGCTTCAGGAGTTCCTCAGGATTAAGGTTCCGTTTTAACAAAGGAATATGCATGGCGTTATCTAGTGTGTACCCCTTTCTGTTGCGCTCTTCCAACTCGATTGTTCTCTTGCCCATTACTTCATAAAACTCACCAACCACCGTTCTCACACAACGATATCCTGTGAAGTTCTAAGTAGAAAATATCTCCCTCTCGGAGTATATATAAGAAGAACTCCCCAAATCAAGAAAACAGTCTAAATGCACAGCTATAGAATTGGAAACAATAGTACAATATAAAGTATCACGTAATTCAGCGGCACTAGCAATACTAGCAATGTTGGAGCTTTCATGATTCAGCAACTTTCTACAATCCCTCTTGTAATGCTCAATCATTTTGTAATAGTGGCAACAACTTCTTTCCTTACATGCACTTTTTCTTCCACCCCAATGCATCTCATTGAAGTAGATGCAAATCACTAAGTCCCCGTCCTAAGTCTATCCTCCTCCAAGCCCTCGATCACCTATGCCACTGAAAATTTCTCCTTGGTAGACTTTCCGTTTAGCATGATGGTTATCAAATACTTGTATAGATTTGGTAGCGAATTTGACAAGATGAAAGCTTTAAGATCTGCATTTGACAACTTCAATTTAGATGACCCTGAATTTGTTTTCACTATATGACCTTGAAGAGCGATATTTTCCTTCTTTGAATAATTGAACAATTTTCTCTTACAGTACATCAATTCTTATAATGACGATTCTACGTCGTTAGTTATGAGTCTTGCCACAGACTCGCCGCACTTCTACATCTGACTTTGTTCCCCAAAAACATCCGAATTAAACTCAAAACTTCTGAATAAATCTTCAACTGAATATCCTACTTTATGGCAGACGGCCTCCCCTGCCTGATATTAGTAGAACTCTGATATGTCATATTCTCCAAAGAAATTCGAGCAACTTCTGAACTGCGGAAGATTTCTGATTTGATGCTCTGATACCAATTGCTAGGATTTGCGAAAGCTCTGGTTCCAATTATTAGGAATATGTTGCTGAATTTAGTGACAATTGATCCAATAACGAAAAATCAACAAGTAGATCAACACAAAGCACACAATGCATCATCTTCTCGAAAATTGGGAGGATCACGTAGGGGCACATTTTTTTAATGCAATCTGTAAACTTTTATCTCCTGCTGTAGGATTTATATGCCTAGTTGGGCTGATCAATCTTTTCCCCTCAAAACACTAACGAAATGTACCAAAATGTCAAAATAATAATGTGTATCCTTGCTCTAAGCACCACAGGTAACTCAATCACACACACAAAAATGGTTAGAAACTTGAAGATTGATATCCTATATGTACTTGGAATCAATTTTAAACTAGTAATTTATAGCTGCGATGCACGTTTTAATAAATATATAATTTTTAAAGTAAAAATTTTGCCATGATCTGGCTTCGAATCTGAGACCTCGTTTATATTACTTATGCACGGACAATGCACGTGCTCGAACCTGAGTCCTCTTTTTATATTACTTATGCACAGACAATGCACATCTTAATAAAAAACAAACTTAAAATAAAAAATTTGACGTAGTGAGGACTCGAATCTGAAACCTCTTTCATATTAGTTATGTACATGTGTCACATACGTGATAGATTGACAGATGAAGTTAAGGCCTTCCCCCATTATAATATTATAATATTAGAGATTAGAGATTTATGTGCAAAATAGGTGTACAGAAACTAATCCCTGGAAAACAACACATAACACAAATTCGCATCTTCGACTATTTTATTTTCCTTAAACTCGTCACCTACCAAGAAAAAATATATAGAAACCTTCTCATTCTAAAAACTAATGACAATAATTTTTTTCTTTATTTCAACCCTTTTGTTAAATAAACTTTTTTCCTTTGAATGTATAAGCTACTTTCATATAGTTATAATTTGATATTGAAATGTAATTCGTTTGAAGAATGTTAATTTTTCATTAACATGCCCATTTTATTTTTGATATGATGGATAGAGCCTTATGACTCCAGCCCCAAAAATATATTGCGATAAAAAAAAAAATTTGCATACAAAAAAAACCAAATTTTACGAGTAAAACTAGGGAGCTAAATAAAACGGCGGGGAATACAACAATAAGTAGCCCCAAGGAACAACAACAAGCCACAGCTGAACTACAAAGGCTACACCTACAGCGGAACCATAAGGAAACGCAGAAACGGAGCAATCAAGCAACAAGGCAGCCGACAATCATCTCCAACGCAAAAGGACAGGAGTGGCTGGCTCAGCAGGCCGGACACCGAACCCGAACAGCCAACAGTAGGGACAGAGGAGTGCTGTACAAATCAAACGCCAACAGAGCAGCAGCTCACCGAACGAGACCAGCACCCCACCCTGCAGGAAGCACCGAAGAACGCAACCAAACATGCAACAAAAAACCGCTAATAACAGTGCTAGGCCTAACCCCAAACTCAGAAAGCGAGCAAAATAAACAGAATAGGAGCATAACCCAGATAATTCCTGCATTGCATCGCAGTCGCCCCCAAAGAAAAAGCAGAACAAAAGGTTCCCACACACTACAACGCAGTGACAACCAAGAAAAATCGGGCATAACCCCCACACTTGCATCCAACAAGCAACAACAGTGCACAGTGGACATAACTGGGCCTAACCCCAGACAGAGCAAACGACACAGAACAAACAACAAAGGAGCAAAATAAGAGCAGCCCCTCCACTGCAACGCAATCCAAACCCAATAAAGAAACAAAACAACAGCATCCCTCGCACTGCAACTCAGTGATAACAACTTAGACCAGAGCCGGCCAAGAGCCAAAACAACATTGGGAGCTAGCCACAAAATGAGCATACACAGAGCGAACACGTAGAGTTAATTCATAAATAGTAAAGGCCTAAGAGACGAAAAAAACACATTGGCCCATCAGGGGCAACACCCCATTAGGGTAAAACACCAGAACGCCAGAACAGAAGAAAGCAAAGGACGGGGGGAGCAACATCATAACAAACCCCCAGCATGACAGGGAGCAGCCAAACCAAAAACAAAAAACCAAATGAAACAGCGAGCGACTAAAGCCGAGTCTAGAGACTCGCTTCAAAATTGAAACAGCAGGCCCTCCAAGAGGAAGTCTCCAAACCAAAACCACTACCTCAGGTCTGCAAAGGAAAAGGAACATGAATTAATTAAGGCTACAAAAGAAAAGCACGATTAAGAAAAATTAGAGCGATAAAAGCTAAACGCCTCATCGAGACGATTTAAATGCAATGCAACCACTTTATCCAATGTTAAACTAGAGGGCCAAAATTTGGAATAGAAAAGGAACTCATCGATGTTAAGGGTATTTTTTTCCAAATAATTTTTTGAAGAACTTTTTTGCCATAAAAGTTAAGTAAACTATTATGTGTAATTAATCGAAAAAATCTTAGAAATATTTTGAATTGTTGGATTACTAGATTTAAATAAAATAGTCAAAAGAGCAAGTTCAAAATCATCATTAAATGGGGGTTCCAGCAAGACTTCTCTTTTGAAGTAGATGCCCCTCTCACCGTATAAGTGAGCAATGAGATAGAGACTATGCTAGGTGCCCATGTGCAAATATTCCCGCATTTTTGGTAGAGAATAGTTATCATAAGCATAAAACTGTAATTATTTTGAGGCCAAGCATATTTATCAAAATAATTTCACAAACAGGCATATATCTCAAAAAAAAAAAAAAAAAAAAAAAAAAAAAAAAACTGAAATAATCTAACTTGAAAATAAAAAAAAGGTGATGTGGTACTGTTGATGATGTGGCAAGCAGAAAGTGTGGGAAAAAATATGTTAAAGAATTATTTTTACTATGAACATAATTTGGGATTTATTTTCGAAAATAAGTATAATCAAGGTCCAAAATTGCCTTGCATTTTCCTGATCCTTAATCCACAAATCAAGCCTCTAATCTTATTCCCTCCCAGAGTACACATTGCATTGTCCAATCTCACCTCCTCAATCCCATCCAACCTTCCTTAATCAACCTATACCAATATTAATTAGTGATAATCCTGATTCCCACCAGCCTACCTTGTGGACATCTGAGAGCACAACAATTGAGGAGAGTAATCTGTCTATAAAAGGAATAAATTGTGTAAGATGGAGCTGATGCTACTTCACCTCAAGACCAAAACTCTTCAGGTGGTTCTGGAGCATTGAAAATCATAGCCTGGAATTGTTGGGGGCATTTGAGGGGGCCCGACAATTCGCTATCTTAAATCCCTCTTGAGAGCCACCACTCTGTCGATTGTTTTCATTTGCGAAACTGATTCCGCCGCGACTGTCAGTACTACATCCTCTCTCAATTATTCAGGTCATCATATAATACCGGCGGTAGGATACGGTGGGTTAAAACTTAAGCTTATTTTAACATTAAAACCGTGGGTTAACATCCCCATGTATTTCATTAAAAATATATTAATAAAACAAATAACCAAAGTATGATAAAGAAGAGAATCCAAGGCTTTATCTTTACAATAAACTAAGCTCAAACTCAAATACATCGTTGACACATAGACACGTACAAGTGATTTGTAACCACACCAATGTTTAATCTACTTAGATTTAGCCCTCAACTCTCCATAGTTATGACCATACATTAGTAAATCAAACTCCAAACTTCGTAGCAAAACTTGAAAAAGCCTTGGATTCAGTGCCCACGCCTCCATATCGACATAAACATCGTCCAAAAACACGGATTTAGTGTCCTAGACCTCCTTCGTTCCACTAACATTGAACAATTCGAACCGACATGTGCCTTAGCTTCTTGGGCTACACCTACAAGTGCCCTAGCCCTCCTTTGTTACACCAACATAACGAATAAACACTCAAATCAAGGTAGAAAAAGACGATTGATGCCCCCATGTTGGGTTCATATGTCTTGCATAGACATGTTTGATGAAGAAGATGATGAAGCGATGAGATGGATCAAAGCGAATAATTGAAGAAATGAAGAAGCAACAGCAGCACAACAACAGCAGGGAACATTGAATAGGACAGTCAATTGCACAGTCGACCGTCACCCCCTTGGGTCTGAGTCTTGGTGATTGCAGTTGATCGTCTTGCTCATCTGATGCAGTCTGGGTCTAGTCTAAGGGATTCATGTGAAGCCCAACTTCGTTTTCAAGTTAAATCGTACGGCTCTTAACGTATGGTTATCTCTTCAGTATTCATCAAGTGGTTAATGTATCGAATGTACCAAACTGAGGTTTCTCTAGATCTCTATATAATCAACTGTAACGTCTCCAAGAATGTAACGCCCCTGCCCTGAGCTCGGACAATTTATACAATTTGGAAGATAAATTATTTATAGTATAATACAATTGCCCACCACAGGCTGCCTCTCAAAAGGTGGTTAACCGAATTGGTGACTCTTGATCATAGGCAATAGAATTTATATGTTATTTTATTCATGTATCTTACCGATATGGGACAAATCTCACTTACCTCTCCCGTTCTCTCTCTCATCCGAGAGAAAGAAGTTGTGGGCCCCAGCGCCATGTCAGCAGAGTACACAGCGCCAAAGCCTGCTGGCTTCAAACCTCTTACCGGGTGGGCCGCACATCTCATTGACGTCGTCAGCATGTTCAACAGCCAAGCTTGCTGTTCTCATTTCCATGTGGGCCTCCCTTTTTACTATTCAACTTCATCATATTTAGAAGAATGCCATCAGGCCATTTTATACAATTTGTTATCTCCTCTGTTATAAGATAAATTATATATATATACTATTATATTTATTTAGAAATTACGGGGCATTACACACCACATCTGCTCTCCTATCTGCCCAACTAATCATGATCCCGAAATCCACCGCCCGATCAATCATAGTCCCAGATTTAATGAGCTGCTCTCCTATCCGCCTGATTAATCATGAACTCGAAATCCACCGCCTGATCAATCATAATTCCGAATTTAATTGAGGCACCACAGTCCTGAAATTCACCGCCCGACTGGGTCTATATGTGTCACGCCCCGCTTCCCAAAACATGGAAATACGGGCGCGAGACTTAGGCCCAGCGAATGGTGCGAACACACCATTCTTAAGCTGTACAAGTAAACTCAACCACAAGATGATAAAACAATCCACGCAGGCATATAAATCACAATTTGATAATGAAAATTCATGACGTAGTCCATAAAAATAACCAACAACTGGAAAATACAAATTATTACGGGTCAAACAAGCCCGGATTACAATAAAGAGTTGCAAGAAATAAAATACAATTAAAGATAACATAAAAATGATAAACTAGAACACTTGGTCAGCGACACCTTCTGGTAACTCTCCATTCGGGCCTGCAAGTATATTATAACAAAAGAAAAGAAAAGGAAAACAAGGAGACCCGTTAATACAAGTTACGGGCCGCAAGGGGAGTACAAGCTAAGGGAAACAGGAACAAAATAAAACAAAGGAAAAACAGGAAAAGAGCAGGGAATCAATAATTACGAAATAGGAACAAAATGCAACAGGTAAACATGATATGAACATGGCTTTACGAAACAAGTGACATGTAAAACAAATAATCAAGTATCGAGTCAACATGAACATGTAACATATGGTTGGATCATGAAAATGCACGTGTTATTCTTATGTCTAATGTCTTGATTCTATCTAGGTAGCACTTCATGCACCCCATATTTTTATTACATGGTTGCTACAGTCAATACAATTTCGTTTAGATTTAGTGGTGGGTTTTATAGGTCACGTACTCGGGAAAAATATGTACATTCAATATTGTATCGAGATACGTGCAAACTTGTAACGTGAAACATGTAGAGTGTAAACTTGTAACGTGAAACATGTAAACTTGTCATTTGCAATCTTGCAGTTTGTAACTTGCAACTTGCGTCGGGAAACCACGAGCTCCCGTCCGAGTACGCTCTTCTATATTGCCCACTACTTAAATCTTTCCCTTATACCCCGGCTTGTTACTTTTATTTAAATTGTTAACACAAACATAATGCAATGAGGCGAAGTCAAGATATGGACATGGAATATCTAGGAATTGTGCATGAAATATGTTCTAAGTAAGGAGATGTGAAACATGTAGTTTAATGTCATAATTGGGTATAATTTATTAATACATATATAGGTCTGAATTAATATTACATATATGAGTCTAAATTAATATTACATACATGGGTCTATAATATTTTAGGGCCATAAGAATAATTTTGCATGTATGAGGTAACCGATTGCATATATAAACTTAAACAAGATTTTAAGAAAAACATTAAAACAACATTCAGATAATTATTTACATTAACATGTATAATCACTAAAATTACATATGTATTTATTTTTTTTTGTGTTCGTGTCATGCATAGGATGGCAAAGTATTCACGATCTCATGTGAATACAAGATCGAAGGATTAGAAATGGAAACGGGTATCAATTCGACTTATGAATGCGAATTGGAGTCAAGAAATAACATACTTGCGGTATTTTTACAAAGGCTTGTACTAGAAAAATAAAGTGGTACAAGAGATACTTGCCTTAACGATGGTGAGTCCGAACACGAACCAATACGGGATGCGGATCCCGAGAGACGAGGCACTAGCACGGACACACGCACGCACGTACGAGATACGTGCAACCACTGAATCCACTGAATCAGCTCCGGGGGACAAAACAGCAAAACAGCTATAGTTGATCAGATCTGATTCTGATCAGATGAATCGAGCGGTAGGGATTCCTTCCCGCTTCTTCTTCCCTCTTCTTACTAAAACAGAGAGCGAGATAGGGAGTAGTGTCGGCGGAGCACGGAGGGTGCACAGGGCTGGCGACAGTCGGAGGAGTTGCGACAGGTTGGCGGGGCTGGCTGTGGTCGTCTGCTACGCTCGGGAGGAGCGGAATGATGGGGGAGGTCGCGAGGCGTGGTGGGGCGCGGCGCAGGGGACAACGATGTTGGCGATGCGAGTGACAGGGGCGTCGAGACGGGGAGAAGGTGATGGAGAGGGCGCTGGTGGTGCTGCGATGCTGAGCGGGGACAGCCAACTGCCTGCGTCGTCGACAGGATTCAAGGGGAGTCGCCGAGAGAGGGTGGTCGCGCTGTCATTGGGCGAGGCTGACGAGGGTTGAGGGGGGTACTGGGCGGCGGTTCGGTCGACGAGTCGAGGGGAGGCAGGGGCGAGGTGGAAGGCCGAGCGGGAGGAAGAAGAAGATGGATGTTGGGTTTTGATTTGTCTGTTTGGTTTTGTTTTGGGTTTGTTTGTTTTTGTTTGGTTTTTGTCTGTTGGATTTAACAGAGAAGGGAGAGGGAGATTATGGGGGACGGGGAGAGAGGAATTTTTTCCCAAACCGACCTATTTTTTGAAAGTTTTTTCCAAACCGACCTACTTTTCTTTTTAATCCCCAAAACGACCTACTCGGTCTTTGGAAGACCGAGTCTTTCAAAGACCGTGCAGTCATTTTTGTAAATACTTTCGAAAGTGGGTTAGTTTGGTAAATACTTTCAAAAAGTGGATTATATTGGTAAAAATTTTCAGAATTAACTATAATTATTATAGTAAATATTATTGACCAAGGTGAGTTCTTGTCCTTCGTTTAGGTGCATATTTCTCTTCACTAGTCACTGGAAAATAATTGCATCTTTTCTTTGATTAACCGACTGAAATATTTGCTGCTGCATATCATATCTCTCAATTCTTATCTACTGGTGTGATGGGTGTTGTCCTAAATCTAGAAAGAAAAGCATTATTGGGTCTAAAATCATAACATGCACGTGTTTAAAACTTTCAAGATCGTCTGAGCTAATTTTCTTAGTAAAACTCTATACTTTGTATGGTCTTTTTATTTTTTCATCTTTTGTTGTTATCTATTTGCCCTTTTATTACCAAGTTAATAGCTGAAAAATAAGGATACAATGATGCAGGTTATTTATTTTTCTAGTTGTAATCTATACAATATATTATGCTAACTCACTTTTGGTTCAAGTATTTTTCTAATTTTTTCTTTTTAAAACAAACAAAAAAAAGGATAACAAATATAGGAGGCAACTTCCCACTCCTTCTCCATCCAAATTTTGAAGTGTAATTATATTTCTTAATCAAACCTTAAAAAACATGCAATATTGTATATATGTTATCGGGAGAATTTTTTTTCAAAAATAGTTCTCATAATTGTTCACTTTTCAAAAATTATGTGCAATGTATTATTACATAGTGTTATATTTAAAAATTATGTGTAATACAGTGGTAATTATGGAATTTGAATCCTCTTGGTGAATAATTCTCTAGAGACGTTTACTGACCCATTTAACCATACATCTTGCATCAAAATGTGTGCCCTCTGTTATGATCAACAAGATGTGTGGTTAGATGGGCGACTCTAGTGAATTAGTATTTCACTGGATAGGATTCAAATCCGTAATTGTGGTACATTAGTGCCATTATTTCACATGTTCTTCAACATAATTTTCAATTTATATTATTTTACTTGGTTAGTTAAAACTTAAAGGTGGCGATTTTGAATATCAGTATTGCTGCTTTATTTTCTTTATTATTAAGCCACTATTACCTACACTTTCCTATATTTTTATTTTGCAAGTGTTCTTTTGAGGGTCATAATATTGTATTCTCTTGAATAGAAAATTTTGCCGTACTGACCCACTTTTTGAATTATTCACCAAGAGTGTATGGTTAAAGAGAATGACTACACATACAAGATTTTTTATTCCAAACATACATTATAAATGCATTGGGCCCACTTCTCACTAAAAGACAAGGTTTAACATTGTACTTTAGTGAGAAGTGTCCCCCATTACATTTATAATGTATGTTTGGGGTAAAAACTCATGTATGTCTAGCATTTTACATGGTTAAATGGGTCAGTAAACGTCTCTAGAGAATTATTCACCAAGAGGATTTAAATTCCATAATTACCACTGTATTACACATAATTTTTAAATATAACACTATGCAATAATACATTGCACATAATTTTTGAAAAGTGAACAATTATGAGAACTATTTTTGAAAAAAAATTCTCCCGATAACATATATACAATATTGCATGTTTTTTAAGGTTTGATTAAGAAATATAATTGCACTTCAAAATTTGGATGGAGAAGGAGTGGGAAGTTGCCTCCTATATTTGTTATCCTTTTTTTTGTTTGTTTTAAAAAGAAAAAATTAGAAAAATACTTGAACCAAAAGTGAGTTAGCATAATATATTGTATAGATTACAACTAGAAAAATAAATAACCTGCATCATTGTATCCTTATTTTTCAGCTATTAACCTGGTAATAAAAAGGCAAATAGATAACAACAAAAGATGAAAAAATAAAAAGACCATACAAAGTATAGAGTTTTACTAAGGAAATTAGCTCAGACGGTCTTGAAAGTTTTAAACACGTGCATGTTATGATTTTAGACCCAATAATGCTTTTCTTTCTAGATTTAGGACAACACCCATCACACCAGTAGATAAGAACCTTGGTCAATAATATTCACTATAATAATTATAGTTAATTCTGAAAGTTTTTACCAATATAATCTACTTTTTGAAAGTATTTACCAAACTGACCCACTTTCGAAAGTATTTACCACAATGACTGCGCGGTCTTTGAAAGACTCGCTCTTTCAAAGACCGAGTAGGTCATTTTGGGAATTAAAAAGAAAAGTAGGCCAGTTTGGAAAAAACTTTTAAAAAATAGGTCGGTTTGGAAAAAAATTCGGGAGAGAGAATAGGGGAAGGGAATTAAATATTATAATAATATGTATAGAAATAATTGTTAAATTAAGGGGGTAGAGTGATTGTAGGGAGGGAGTTACGGGATTACACAATGAGGGGAATTAATAGGCTCATAATTAGGGATAGAGATTAGGGGGATTACAGGAGAGATTTTGGGGGTTTAATTTGAGGATTAAAGGAGGTAGGAAAGATTAGGGGAGATATAGAAGGAATTTGTTGATCTGGTCAACAAGGAGGGTTTGGGTTTGGGTTAGCGGATCAAGACCCAATGGAATGCGGGCTTGGTCCATGGGCTCCAAACAATTTAACTATTTTAAAAAAAAATAGAATTGGGCCCCAAAATAAATAATTAGATAATTGGGTTTAATTTAAATTTACTGGGCTTGTAATATAAATTGGGTTCCAAAATATTTCAAATACTAAAATAGTTGAATAATCAAATATTGGGCTTCACAAAATAGTTTGAATATCATATTAAATTAAAAGAGAATATTTTAAATTTAAAATACGGTAAAATACTTGAAAATACAATTTAACGAAAATAGAGGTTATAATATGCCCCACACTCGGTGTCGAAAGTCGACTCTGATACCATTTGTAACGCCCCTGCCCCGAGCCTGGACAATTTATACAATTAGAAAATAAATTATTTATAGTATAGTACAACTCCCCACCACAGACTGCCTCTCAAAAGGTAGTTAACCGAATTGGTGACTCTTGATCATAGGCAATAGAATTTATAAATTATTTTATTCTTGTATCTTACCGATATGGGACAAATCTCACTTACCTCTCCCGTTCTCTCTCTCATCTGAGAGCAAGAAGTCGTGGGCCCCAGCGCCATGTCAGCAGAGTACACAGCACCAAAGCCTGCTAGCTTCAAACCTCTTACCGGGTGGGCCCCACATCTCATTGACGTCATCAGCATGTTCAACAGCCAAGCTTGCTGTTCTCATTTCCATGTGGGCCCCCACTTTTACTATTCAACTTCACCATATTTACAAGAATGCCATCAAGCCATTTTATACAATTTGTTATCTCCTCTGTTATAAGATACATCATATATATATACTATTATATTTATTTAGAAATTACGGGGTGTTACACAACCACCTTTTGAGAGGCAGCCTGTAGTGGACAATTGTACTATACTATAAATAATTTTTCTTCTAAATTGTATAAATTGTCTGAGCTAAGGACAGGAGCGTTACAAATGGTATCAGAGCAAACTTTCGACACCGAGTGTAGGGCATATAGACCCAGTTGAGCGGTGGATTTCGAGACTGTGGTGCCCCAATTAAATTCAGGATTATGATTGATCGGGCAGTGGATTCCGGGATCATGATTAATCGGGCAGATAGGAGAGCAGCTCATTAAATCCGGGACTATGATTGATCGGGCGGTAGATTGCGGGATCATGATTTTTCAGGCGGATAGGAGAGCAGATGCGCCACATCGGCTAGAAAGGAGATCCTGCACTAGATTGTGCATGCCTCGTGCTCAGCGAGGACGCTGATTTCTGAAGAGGGGTTGTGTGTAACATCCTGTAATTTTCAAAGAGTATATATATATATAATAAATTACAAAGAAAGCTATCAAGTGGCTCTCATTCAATCTCCCCTAAAATTAATGGCCTAGATATAAAATAAATTACAAAGAAAGCTATCAAGTGGCTCTCATTCAATCTCCCCTAAAATTAATGGCCTAGATTGATTCTCACAAAATATATTTTCCCGCCCAAAATTTCAAACCCCAAAATTAAAATCCCCCCCCCCCAACCCTAAAAAACTCATTACTTTATTACTATCCCTCACTTCTCTCTTCACTTTTTCATATTTCTCTCTTTCTCTCTCTCCCTCTCTCTCTCCCTTTCTTTCTTTATTTACTTAGAAATTTAGATTTTAAGATTTCAGGTTTGTAAATTTTTAGAATTTTTATGTTTTTTTATTGCACATGTGATATGGCTAAAAAATGGGATTAAATCGGAACCGTCCAAATCGGGCACGAATCTTAAAGCCTAGGGGTAAAATGGTAATTTCACTTGACGAACAGGTCTGAAGCGGGCACTGGGTCTTCTCCCCAAAGACCTAATAACCCACAAACGGATCCATCTCGACTGGGTGCGGGTTCCAACCCGCAGCAGACCCGGTCCAGCAGGATAGAATTAGGGTTTCTGATTAATCCTAATCAATGGCCCTGATTCGTATCTATCCTTTCACTGGGAATTAGGGATTACATTCCTAATCTGTTTCTAGGGATTACATTCCTAATATAATCCCAAAGGCGGCTATAAATACCCCCCATCCACCACCATTAAGATGTAATCAATCTTTTGCCAATTTACGCTCTTTCATAATCTTCTCTGATTACTGACTTGAGCATTAGAGGGTGCGTCGCCGGGATCAACCCCGGTGTCTCGCACTTTTTGCAGGTAAACGACGGGAGTCAACGATCAAACTCCGACGGAACAGGTTTCAGGTTTGCTATTCAAGTTTTCCAAGAATCCACAAATACTATCTGTTTACCCCCACACCAGATTTAGCGGTAACAGATTGGCGCCGTCTGTGGGAAACAGCGACTAGCAGCCCTCCCTCTTCCCGTTGGTCAGATCTACCCAGCCATGCCTCCCCAAAAGCTGAGATCCCGAAGGTCCAACCGTGGAGCCACTCTTCCTCAACCACAACAGGAGATCCCTCTCCAAACCGTCCAGCCGACGGGACTTCCCCCTCAACCTGATCATGCCCCGCGGTAGGACCAACCTCCTCCTCAGAACGCCGGTGCGGGGGGCTCCCGTCCCAATCCTCAGAAACAACCTCTCCAACATGATCACGTCTCCGTGCACTACCCCTCTACTGATTCCATGGCATCCCACAATCCTCGAGCATCAGAAGACCTCCGCAACACTCTCGACAATCGGTGCAAAGAAGAGGATCTTTGCCGCCGTTTGGATGAAAGGCGGGCCCGAGAGGGAGCCTCCCGCCAACACCGTCCAAATGAGCGATCTCCTCATCGCCGAGAATACAGAAGGTCCCCTCCTCGCAGAGACCGGAGAGAGTCCCCCGGCCACCATAGGAGAAGACCTCACTCTCCTGATGATTGGCGACCTCCCAGGAACGATGATGCACCCATCACTCGTGCCGAGTTCCAGCGATTCCAAGCAACCATCTTACAAGCTCTCAATCTCCGGCCCAACAACAACAATGCTCCGAGGGTCCCCACTCCTCCTCCGGTCCGAAGTCCTCGCCAATGGTCCCTAACTCCTCCCCCAGCTCCTAGCAACCCCCAGCACATTTCTAGTCCTCGCTGCTCCAGAAGCTACCGTCGTCGTAGCCCCCGCTCTCCCTCGTACGAAGACGAGTCTAGAGGCTCGGTTGATTACCGTCGAAGGGATGACGCTGTCTACTGTCGTCTCCATGAAATGGAAAGGCGCTTGGGTCAGCTAGACAGAGAAGAAGAGCTTAGAGGAAGGACCCTCCGCCCGAGTCGACCTCCTTTCTCTCGAACCATCATGGAGGCACCCGTTCCAATAGGCTTTAAACCTCTCCAATTCGAGACTTATTCTGGGGAGTCTGACCCCGCCGATCACACTGAAAGCTTTAAGACCCTCATGCTCATCCACCAAGCTTCCGATGCTCTGCTGTGCAAGACCTTCCCGGCTACTCTCAAGGGTCCGGCTCGGGAATGGTACTTTCGCCTTGCCCCATCATCAATATTCTCCTTCGAGCAATTCGAGACCCTCTTCGTCACCCACTTCGTGAGTAGCCGCCGAACTAAGAAGACCAGCATTTTGCTACTCTACCTCAACCAGAAGAAGGGTGAGAAACTTAGAGACTATGTGAAAAGGTTCACCGCGGAAGCCAGGTCCATTGCTTCCCTCGACCAGTCGGTCGCTGCAGCAGCATTCCAATCAAATGTCCTTAACTCCAGCCTCCGCTCCTCCCTTGCCAAGAAGCCCCCGCAGAACTTCTCCGATCTCCTCCTCCAGAGCGAAAAGTATATTCGGGCCGACGAAGCTGAGCACCGCCCCAACTTGGAGGGTCCTTCCTCCGGGTCCAAGAGAAAGGGAACAGAAGAGGAAGGAGCCAAGAAACTCCAGAAAGACAATGGCGGACAGCGCCAACCTCCCCCCAGATTCAAAAATTTTACTCCTCTTAATGCCAACATTTCCACAATTCTCATGGAAGTTGAGAAGGAAGGGGTGATACCTCCTGTCCCGAAGATGAACACCCCCGGCAAGAAGAGGGACAAAGAGAAGTGGTGCCGCTATCATCGAGACCATGGCCACGACGCCAATGATTGCCGAGCCCTGAAGAACGAAATTGAGGCTTTCATTCAGAGGGGGTAGCTAGCCAAATTCGTGAGAAAAGACCGAACTGACCTTCCTCTTCCTCCTCCTCGGGGGGCTAACAAGCGTTCTGAACAACGCGACGAGACGCCAGAATTCGAAGAAGAGCGTGTCCTACACCTCATTCATGGGGGCCCAATGGGGGGCTCCTCCAACTCCTCTCGAAAGGCATTTATAAGAGAAGTTAATTCGGTTCACGGCACACCTCCCCCTAAGGGCCTCGAAGTACCCGTCACATTCTCAGATGAAGACCTTGAGGGTGTCCGAACCCCCCATTGTGATGCGCTTGTCATCAACCTCCATATGGCGAACTTTAAAGTGGAGAGGATCCTGGTGGACAATGGCAGTTCCGTTAATATCCTCTTCCTCGCCGCTTTCAAAGGTCTCAAACTATCCCGGGACAGACTTAAGCCTGCCGGCTACACACTTCATGGATTCACGGGAGTGCCGATGACTATTGAAGGGGTGATCACCCTCGACGTAACCGCTTGCAAAACTCCTACTACCTGAACGGAGCCGATGGACTTCATGGTCGTCGATGTCCCAGCTGCTTACAATGTGACTCTGGGCCAACCTGGCCTAGCTGCTCTCGAAGCCGTCCCTTCCGCCTATCACCTCAAGATGAAGTTCTCCACCCGGGCAGGAGTAGGGGAAGTAAGAGGCAGTCAGGAAATGGCCCGCAAATGCTACATGACCTCTACTGGAGGTCCAGTCCTCTCTCTCGAAACACTTGAAATCCCCCAAGAGAATGTCCGACAGACATCCGAACCGGTGGATGAATTGGAGGAAGTGCTCTTCTCTGAGCATGATCCGAGCCGCAAGTTCTTTATCAGTAAGACCCTCCCATCTGCCCTATGCTCTGACATCGTCCGGTGCATTAGAAAGAACCGCTACCTCTTTGCCTGGTCGGCTGCTGACATGCCTGGAATTTCCAAAGAGCTCCTAGTCCACCACCTTAGCGTCGCTCCGGGGTCCAAACCGGTTCAACAGAAGAGGCGCAAGTTTGCTCCCGAGCGCCAGCAAGCTACAAAAGAGGAGGTGGACAAACTTTTAAAGGCTCGGTTCATACAAGAGGTCAATTACCTCGAATGGCTCTCGAATGTTGTAATGGTAAAAAAGGCCAACGGGACCTGGAGGATCTGCATTGACTTTACTGACCTAAACAAGGCGTGCCCCAAAGACCCCTTCCCTCTTCCAAGCATCGATACTTTGATTGACGTCACTTCAGGCCATGAGCTTCTCAGCTTCATGGATGCTTTCTCCGGGTACAACCAAATCCGCATATTTCCCCCGGATATCCCGAAGACTTCCTTTGTAACCGATCAGGGCCTCTACTGCTACAGGGTAATGCCTTTCAGGTTGAAGAATGCAGGTGCCACTTATCAACGCCTCATCAACAAGGTTTTTCAAGCACAGTTCGGCCGAAATATGGAGGTATATGTTGACGATATGCTTGTGAAGAGCATCCATGGGGCCGATCATGAGGCCGATTTGTAAGAGGTGTTCGACGTACTCAGGGAGCACGATATGAGGCTCAACCCGAACAAGTGTGCGTTCGGAGTCTCGTTGGGGAAATTCCTAGGCTTTATGGTCAGCCAAAGAGGAATCGAAGCTAACCTCGAGAAGATCAAGGCCATATTGGACATGGCTCCCCCAAAGAATGTTAAAGAGGTTCAGAAGCTAACAGGTCACCTTGCGGCCCTAGGGCACTTCCTTTCCAAGTCAGGGAAGAAGTGTCTTCCCTTCTTCAAAGCTATCAGGGGGGCTAAAGGCTTTGAGTGGGGTCAGCAGCAACATGATTCATTCGACCAGCTAAAGGCTTACCTAGTCAATCCTCCTCTCCTCAGCAAACCTGTTCCTGGGGAAGCCCTCTACCTCTACTTAGCTGCCTCCGAGCAAACCCTCAGCGCTATCGTCGTAAAGGAAGAAGATAAGACTCAAAAGCCCATCTATTACGTGAGCAAGGTACTTCGGGATGCCGAGCTCTGCTACCCAAGGATAGAGAAGATGGCATACACCTTAGTCATGGCTGTAAGAAAGCTTCGCCCATATTTTCAGTCCCACTCGGTGGTCGTTCTCACCGACTAACCGTTGAGGCAAGTCCTTCACAAGCCGGAGACTTCCGGTCGTCTCATGAAATGGTCTAACGAGCTGAGCCAGCATGATATAACCTACCAGTCTCGGACCGCGATCAAGGCTCAGGCCTTAGCCGAGTTCATCGTCGAGAGCACCTTATCCGAGGTCAGCCAAGCAACAAATGGACCTCCTATCTGGTCGGTATATGTAGATGGATCTTCTTGCAATGAGGGAAGCAGAGCTAGGGTCATTCTGGCAGGCCCAGACGACTTCGTCCTCCAATACTCCCTCCGCATCAACTTCAAGGCCTCCAACAATAAAGCGGAATACGAAGCCCTTATAGCTGGTCTCGGAATGGCTCGCAAGGCAGGGGCACGACGCCTCCGCATATTTAGTGACTCTCAGCTAGTTGTGAATCAAGTTTTGGGCGAGTATGAAGCACGAGATGACCGAATGGCTAAGTATCTGGCCAAGATCCAAAATCTCATGGCTCTCTTCGAAGAGACGCTTATTCGGCAAATCCCCAGGGAGGAAAATGCCCAAGCAGATGCTCTCTCCAAGTTAGCCTCTTCCTCCCTCCAAGGTCTCGAGCAGACCGTCTTAATTGAGGTGCTCCTGAAGCCGAGCATAGAAGAAGAAACTCCCGACTCCATGGAGTCGCTGCCGGTTCAACTTCATGATAATTGGATGAAACCACTGGTAGAATTCCTAAGGGATGGGCTCCTCCCCGAGGACCCTAAGGAAACTCTCCGAGTCAGAACCAGGGCAGAGCGGTATACCATTGTTGAGGGGGTCTTGTACAAATGCTCCTTCACACAAGTTGACGGCAGACTTTATCTGAGGTGTCTCTCCCCCGAACAAGCCACATACGCCTTGCAAGAGCTTCACGAAGGCATAGACGGGGCACATTCAGGGGCCAGGTCCCTTGCCCGGAAGGTGTTGAATTATGGATATTTCTGGCCTACCCTCTTACAAGATGCCGAGCGACATGTTCGGCAATGCAGCTCTTATCAAAAGTACTCCAACATTCGTTGCCTATCCCAAGCTCACCTCGCTTCCTTATCAAGTCCGATCCCCTTCGCAATGTGGGGGATGGATTTACTAGGGCCATTTCCCCCAGTTCCCGGCCAACTCAAATTTTTAGTCATGGCAATCGACTACTTCTCGAAGTGGATAGAGGTCGAGCCCTTGGCTACAATCACCGAGAACAAAGTTCTTCAGTTCTTCTGGAAGAGCATCATCTGCAGGTTCGGCATCCCTCGGGTCCTCATAACCGACAATGGAACACAATTTACAGGGGCCGCATTCCGAGCTCTTTGTAAAGATCTCGCCATCCAATAACGGTTCTCCTCCGTCTCCCACCCACAGTCGAATGGTCAAGTTGAAAATGCCAACCGACAAATCCTCTCAGGTATTAAGAAGAGGCTGGATAAGTCTGCTAAGGGATTATGGGTTGATCAGCTCCCTAACGTACTGTGGAATTACCACACTACGAAGCGGACCCCCATGGGAGAGTCGCCGTTCAATCTCATCTATGGGTCCGAAGCTGTGATCCCCCTGGAAGTCCGTGTACCCTCTCCTCGCCTAATTGCCTATGAAGAAGAGCAAAACGCTAGGAAGCTTCGGGCAAATTTGCATCTGGTTGATGAGCTCCGTGAAAGAGCTTCGATCTGCCAGCAAATCTACCGAAGGAGGATCGAGCAGGCCTACAATAAGAGAGTCCGTCCCACCGACCTCAAAGAAGGGAACTTAGTCCTCAAAAGGTTAGCTATCCCCTTCCCCAGTCAGAAGAGTAAGCTAGCTCCAAATTGGGAAGGACCCTACAAGATCACCAAAGTAGTTTGGCCTGGAGCTTACCGTCTAGAAGATCTTGAAGGCAGAGAGATCCCAAGGACCTAGAACACCGACCATCTCTTGAAGTACCAAGAGAGCGCATCAACGCATCTCTAAGTACCTTCGGATGCTGAGCCGTTCCATTCCGTTCACTTGTATTTTGATTTTGTTTTCTCCAATGTAATGACGGCTCGCAACTTAGAAGCAGCCGACTATTAGTTTTCAATAAAGAGCATTTTTCCTTATATCTTACTTGTGAATTGCTTGTATCTCTCTGTTTTTACCTTCTTTAAACTCTAACGACGAGTTCGGAGTCCAACACTTGGCTCGACTCCGCTTCGTAGGCTCGCTCTAAAGCGAGCTAGAAGTGGTTCGCCATTCGGAATTGCTCCTACAATCATTGACAAACTCTAACGACGAGTTCGGAGTCCAACACGTGGCTTGACTCCGCTTCGTAGGCTCGCTCTAAAGCGAGCTAGAAGTGGTTCGCCATTCGGAATTGCTCCTACAACCGTTGACAAACTCTAACGACGAGTTTGGAGTCCAACACGTGGCTCGACTCCGCTTCGTAGGCTCGCTCTAAAGCGAGCTAGAAGTGGTTCGCCATTCGGAATTGCTCCCACAACCGTTGACAAACTCTAACGACGAGTTCGGAGTCCAACACGTGGCTCGACTCCGCTTCGTAGGCTCGCTCTAAAGCGAGCTAGAAGTTGTTTGCCATTCGGAATTGCTCCCACAACCATTGACAAACTCTAACGACGAGTTCGGAGTCCAACACTTGGCTCGACTCTGCTTCGTAGGCTCGCTCTAAAGCGAGCTAGAAGTGGTTCTCCCTTCGGAATTGCTCCCACAACCGTTGACAAACTCTAACGACGAGTTCAGAGTCCAACCCTTGGCTCGAATCCGCTTTGTAGGCTCGCTCTAAAGCGAGCTAGAAGTGGTTTGCCCTGCGGAATTGCTTCCACAACCGTTGAAACAAACTCTAACACACGAGCGTCAAAAAGAAAAAAAAAAATTATTGAGTACAACGAACAAAAACATTAAGTTACAAAGCCAAGCTATTACAACGAGGTGCTGCAAAGCCAAGCTATTACAACGAGGTGCTACAAAAATTCCAAAGTATAATACAACTCTTTCAACATTTCTTCGGGACGGGGACGTTTCGGTTTAGAGAAATCTGAGGCCGGCGCCGCTTTGCCTCCGAGCTCGTCTCTACGCCGACGAACCGAGATGCCTCCTCGGCGCTGCCTCTGACAGTGGCACCAACCAAGGCTCCGCTAGACGAGATGGCCACGCCACTCTGAGCGTCGGCCGGGCTCCAACGAACGATAGGTGGACGAGTTGCGAGCTCGTAGAAGGAGATCCCCCTCTCACTCTCCTCGCGGGTGCACGAAGTGCTTCAGACGTTAATCCTCACGGGCTGAGGTTTAAGGCGAGCGACTTCTTCAAGTTCGACGATCCTATCCTTCAAAATATCGTCTTTCACCGACACCTTGAACCGAGGAAGTTTTGCCGAGCTTGCATCCCCGGCACAGTCAGCTATGATTCGGCGAAGGTTGGTCACTTCGATGCTTTTGTCGACCGTAACCCTCCTTAGCTGCTCAACCTTCGAAGCGAGCTCGTCGAGCTCGGCCAGCGCCGAAGTTAACTCATCCTCCTTCGCCGAGAGTTCTCCTTCGACTATCTGCAAGTGATGAATCTCAGCCAATAACTCGCTGTTCGTCTTCTCCGCGTTGAATAGCACCCTCCTGATTAACTCAATCTCTCCCTCGAGACGAGCTTCGCGTGATCGCTTAAATAATTCTGTTCGCCGCCGAGCTGCTGCGGCGTCCGAACCAAGTTCGACGATCTGAAAAACCAAAGCATTCCATTGGAAGACGAGTTCCGAGCCAAATACTTAGACAAATTCAAAGAAAAAAAGAAATCTTTCATTCATATCGAAAAGAAGTGGTGGCCAGTCCGCTATAAGGCTTTACAAAAAAAAAGAGAGAAAAAGGGATTTATGCAAAAGACGGGGAGATCAAGGATCCACCTGAGGCGACAGGTCGATCACAGGCACCTCGCCAGATGGTCCCTCACCCCCCGTCGCCCCGGCTTGGGGGTCGACCGCCACAGTCTCGGGGTCGGCAGGCACCTCCTCGTCCCGCTGGTCACCCTCCTCCCCTTCTCCTTTCTCCTCTTTGCCCACCTCCTCTTCGCCGGGCCACAGGCGATATCCCACTCTTTCAAAGCCGGGGACACGAGCCTCGACGTGGTCAAGTGCTCTCACATAGGACAGCTCCATGTTCCTGGCCATATGCTTCTTCGCCTCGGCTTCAACCTCCTTCCTGGCCACCTCCGCCGCGGAGTCCCTCTCCGCCTTCGCCGCCTCCAGGCCTTCGTCGATGCGGCCAGCTTCTTGGCAGCTTTAGAAACCTTGGCAACCTCTGCGGCGAGCTGCTCATTAGCTCGCTCCAAGGCCGTCTCAAGATCAGCGACCCGAACCTCCAAGGCCTCCGAGCGGTGCTGCTCCGCCTCGAGCTGCTTCACTACCCTTGCCTTCTCCGCCCTGTCCTTGTTACATAGGGCTTTCAGCTCCTTCTCCTGCTCGACAAACTCTTGAACAAGGTGGCCGAAGTGGCAAGTGGCCTGCAATGAACGAGCGTTAGGTGGTTGTAAAATCCGAGCTATGGACTTAAAGAAAATTTTCAAAGAAAGATACTTACCGACATGAGCAACCGTGCGATCTCGTAGGTGTCGTCCCCGGTCGTCCCCGCCTTCATAGTGGCTCGGTCTTTTGGGGTCGCGAGATGCTTGACGGCCTGCATACACATCTGCGAATCACCAAGAAAGCCGTCGTGGTTCTTCACCCGCCAGTCAGGGACGAACAGCTTCTTGTGGGCCTCAGTCAAGATCTGCTCGGCCTGAGGCGTCAGAGGCGGGGCCTGCAGAGCCAGCGCCGCCGAAATCGAAAAGGCCTCACTGGCCAGGGCAGATGAGGTCGGGGCAGGCGGGTCTACAAGGGCGGCCACCGACAGAGATGGTGCCTGAGGAGCAGGGGTAGGGTCGGCAACTACTGAGGGGGCCTTGGAAGGTCGTCCGGATGTGAGCCCGGTACTCGGCTTCTTCCTCTTCCTACCATCAGCGACCTTGCCTCACTCAGACATCATGGCCGTGAAGTCCATCTTCGGCGCCTCCATTCCAAACAACGGAACCAAAAAAGGCAACAAGTTAGAAAATCGCCACAAAAAAAAAATGCAGCGAGATGTCAGGAGCATACTCGGGTCGATCGGACTAAGGCCCGACCCGTGTAGCACCTCCTTGGTCATTCCTCTCCAGCTTAACATTGGGAGAGCAATGAGCTTCGCCGCCACCTCCTTCTCGTCCGGACTCAGCACCGGGTCAGCCCTTGCAAACTTCGGCACCTCTTCCTTCCACCGAGTCGGGATGCCCAACGGCGAGGGCCCCTTTAACAGGAAAAACTTCTCCTTCCAACCTTTTATCGAATCTGGATTCTCTATGAGCTCAACACCTCTCCGAGGTGACAAGTAGTAGCGAGGCTCGGCCTTCGACATCTGGTTGATCCGATACAGACTCCGGAGGATTACCATGTCTGGCTCGACCTCGGCGATGCGACACTGCAGCAAGAAGGCGAGCACGTGGCGCCAGGTGTTCGGCATAAATTGCACCGGTGCCAGACAATACTAGTGGAGAACCTTCAACACAAAGGGGTGCAGAGGGAAGCGCAAGCCGGCGCACAAAGAGTCGAAGTCGAACACGCAGGTATCCGGCGATAGCACGGTGTTCGCTCGCATTCCAGGGCCGGGGAGGATCAGACTATACTCCGGAAGGATGGCGAACCCCTTTCTGATCCGGAGGAGGTCCCTCTCGGATAATACCGAAGTAAGGTCGTCCACCTCGGTGACCTCCCTCGCGGCGTTCTCCTCGTAAACTGCCGACCGACCAACGATCGCTTTCTTCAGCAGATCGCCCTCGTACTGCCTGATGCCGGCATGACCGGACAGCACACCAGGGTAGCGACCCGACTCGGGGGCTCGCCTCTCTGGCTCCACGATCTCCTCGACTATGGGAGACCGGGACACTACCTTCTTCTTCACGGCCGCAGACGACCCTACCACTTTCTTCCCCTTTCTCCGGCTCGCTGCTTGACTTCTCTCCTCGGCACCACTATCTCCAGAGGACGATGCCTCACTTCCCGAGTTTACCCTTGACATCTCTAAAAAATATCTAAGGCAAAAACACTGACCTTGATGTGACGTAAACTTGGAAGTGACGTGCACGATCGGAATTTCTTCGCCGGAAAATTGCCTGGCCCACGCGACAGCTAGCACCACCACCTTGGAGCACAAACCACCGCTAGCCGAGCGAAACTGAGAGTAAAAGTAAAAATTTAGAGTGAAAGAGAGAAATGAGCTAGGGGGTGAGGAGAGTGGGGACTTATAGCCAAGAGAGCGACGTTTGGGCTCTCTAGGCGTTTAAGGGCCCACTAAGGGAAGGCAAAACGACAAAACGGAGAGTTGCGACGTTTCAAGACAAGAACTCGTCAATTCGCTTAACTCCATCGCTCGGAGACCAGCACCTCGACGAGCCACCGAACCACCGGAGCGCCTCACCGAGCTACCGAGCCGAAGGGATGAGGTACCAACCTCCACATATGGAGAAAAATTCTGCCGAGCCAGATTCACCGTCAGATCGTCCCAAAATTCGTGGCAAAACCTGATGGACGGTTCAGATCACGCCATGCCCACAAAATAACAAGATAACGTTTTTTCGTGATCTGAACCCCGTCCTCGTGATTTGTGCCGTGATAAACGCTCCAGATTAAGCCACGCGTTCCTTCCGAGCATTCTGCCGAACCACCGGAGTGCCTCACCGATCTACTGAGCCGAGGGGACGAGGTACTGACCTCCACATATGGAGAAAAATTTAGCCGATCCAGTGTCACCGTCGGATGATCCCAAAATTCGTGTCAAAACCTTATGGACGGCTCAGATCGCGCAACGCCCACAAAATGACAAGATAACGTTTTCTCGTGATCTGAACCCCATCCTCGTGATTCGTGCCATGATGAACGCTCCAGATTAAGCCACGCGTTCCTTCCGAGCTGCCGGCCACCGGGGTGCATAGTCGAGCTACCGAACAGCTTGGCTGATCAACCGAGCTACTGGGTCAAAGGGCGATCTGTCGAACCACCGGAGCGCCTCACCGATCTACCGAGCCGAGGGGACGAGGTACTGACCTCCACATATGGAGAAAAATTTAGCCGACCCAGTGTCACCGTCGGATCGTCCCAAAATTCGTGTCAAAACCTGATGGACGGCTCAGATCGCGCCACGTTCACAAAACGACAAGATAGCATTTTGTGGGGATTTGCACCATAATGGACGCTCGGGATCGTGCCACGTAGCTCGGTAGATCCCAGTGCTCTGAGCTGAGTTGTCGAAGAGTCGAGCCGAGGTGCCGAGGTACCGACCTCCACAAACGGAGAAAATACTAGCTGACCCACTCAGATCGTCCGATCCTCCAGAAAATCGCGCTCGGCGACGATAAAGGGTCCAGATCGCGCCACGACATAATTCGGTATTAAAAATTAATTTTTATTTATTAAAACCGTTTTATTTATTTAAAAATTGCGAAAAAATGATTAAAAATTTGGGAAAATTAATTAAAAATTTTAGGAAATAACTATAAATTCGGGGAAATATTTTGAGCCCCTGAGTAAATAATTATTGCCTAGAGTGGTTGATTAAGACCCCCGAACGACGAATCAACACTTCGCAAAATTAAATAAGTGATCCGAAAGATAGATAAAAATTAAGGAAAAATACCAAAAAACTAGAGGGGCTCATGAACAGCTTAGAGCACGCAACTAACCCGGAAAATCACCATACTGCCCCATACAAAGAATCGTCACCCCTCATTTGGACTCCGATACAACTCCGCAAGCCATTAAAACAGCAAAACCACTCCTTAAAAGCTGATCAAACTCAGTCTTCGGGAGTGAGGGGCTCGTGATATGGCTAAAAAATGGGATTAAATCGGAACCGTCCAAATCGGGCACGAATCTTAAAGTCTAGGGGTAAAATGGTAATTTCACTTGACGAACGGGTCTGAAGCGGGCACTGGGTCTTCTCCCCAAAGACCCAATAACCCACAAACGGATCCATCTCGACTGGGTGCGGGTTCCAACCCGCAGCAGACCCGGTCCAGCAGGATAGAATTAGGGTTTCTGATTAATACTAATCAACGGCCCTGATTCGTATCTATCCTTTCACTGGAAATTAGGGATTACATTCCTAATATGTTTCTAGGGATTACATTGATCCCAAAGGCGGCTATAAATACCCCCCATCCACCACCATAGAGGTAATCAATCTTTTGCCAATTTAAACTCTTTCATAATCTTCTCTGATTACTGACTTGAGCGTCGGAGGGTGCGTCGCCGGGATCAACCCCGGTGTCTCGCACTTTTTGCAGGTAAACGGCGGGAGTCAATGGTCAAACTCTGGTGGAACAGGTTTCAGGTTTGCTATTCAAGTTTTCCAAGAATCCACAAATACTATCTGTTTACCCCCACACCAGATTTAGCGGTAACAACATGTTATATTGAAAATAGAAAATATCTCTTCAATATTTAAATTTCATCATTTTCCACACTTAAAGTTCTAAGAAGTTGGATTTTACACCCTCATTTATAATTATTTTTCAACATACTATTCAAATTTAGAAACATGGACTTTTATTTACAACTAATTATTATCATACTATTCAAACTTGAACTACATAATTGTTGTTTTGCTGTTTATAGGGCTTTTTTTGTGTTGTATCGTTCCGAAGACGTGCCGTAGGCACGTGCCCACGGGCAAATCTAGTATATATATATATATATATATATATATATATATATATATATATATATATATATGAAAGAGGTGGTTGTTTGTAGAAAGAAATATATGCAAATGGCATATATGGTAAATATGTTGAAAATGTATGGAGATGTAGGGCCCACGATGGTTGTAAACAACAAGCTTGGCTGTTGTATACATCTATTGGCTTCGTCAGGCTATGGCTGACATGGCCAGCACATGGGGGCCCACCGCCTTGATCTGGCTTCATTCGGAGAGCGAAAGAGGAGTTTGAATGTGGGATTTGTCCCACTTCGAAAATCAATATGAATAAAATAATATATAAATACTATTGCCTATGATCAAGAGTCACCAATTTGGTTAACCACCTTTTGAGAGGCAGCCTGTGGTGGGCAGTTGTACTATACTATAAATAATTTATCTTCTAAATTGTATAAATTGTCTGAGCTAGGGGCAGGGGCGTTACAAAGAACGATATAATTCTATTAAGTGCCAAATAGAAGAGAATAGCATACTTCATCTGAGAGGTGAGAGATTTCTCCATTGTAAACAACAAGAAGTTTTAGTTAGACTTGAAAAAGGGTTGTGGTGAGAATTGTAATATTCTTGTATCTTCTCTAGTTAATGTAATATCTCGATTTTTCCTCCCTTAAATTAAGGCAAAAACCCCAACCGTGATAATTTTTTTATGCTTTGTGTGATTGATGTGATCTAGTATTTCCTTGGTGGTTTGTATTGATCGTGTCGAAGACTCAACAAGATCCTCTAGAGGGAATAATTTCATAAAAAGTTGTATCAGAGCATTAGGTTCGTGAGTTTGTGTGAGTTCCTTAGAGAATATGACAGATCAAAAGACGAAAATCAAGCAGTTTGACAGTAAGATCAACTTCAATCTATGAAATGTGGCAATGTATATCAGAAGGACTTGCATCTTTCCCTAGAAGAAAAGAAGCCAACCGACATTAAGTAGGAGAAGTGGAATGATATTTGTTTGAAGAACTTGAGTTTAATCCGGCTGCAATTACCGGACGAAGTCAAGTGTAATATCCTTGAGGAGAAAAGTGTGGCGAGTCTATATGCGAGACTCAAATCTGACTACTCGGGATCGTCGTTATTGGATTAGTTGTACTAGAAGAGGAAGTTGTTTTGTTTCTAAATGAAGGAAGGTACTCATCTTCAAGATCATATTGTGGAGTTCAATAAGGTAATATCTGAAATGAAGGCGATTAACGTTGATGATCTTAGCGAATAGGATAAAACTTTCAACTTGATATATTTACTGCTAGTTTTTTATGATCACTTCATAACTACCATGCTATACGAAAAATCTGCCAAGAGGAGACTTACAGTAGTCGGGGTGATTAAGGGTTTGGAAAAATATGAACTGAGGAAGGAGACTCATAAAGGGAGATCTATTTCTACAAGTTGTTTAGCCGTGGATGGTGATACTTCAATTGAAAGGGATAGAGCAAACAACGGTAGGATCCATTGCCATCATTGTAGAGAAATTTGGCATTACAAGAGAGACTGTCGCAAATGGCTGAGTCAAAAGTGTGCTACTACAGGAGGTGATCAAGTCGACTAGCCGGTGTCACTGATTTAGGTAAATCTGGTGATTCTGAACAATGTATTCTTGTTTCAAGTTATTCAGATGTGGATTCAAATTTGTATCTTGATTCAGAAAGTTTTTCACATATTTTCTTCGGTAGGGAGATGTTTTCTACTTACAAGTCTACAACAGGTTGTAGTATGAGAACGAGAACATGTGAAATTTGTGAAGTGGTGGGTGAGGGAACAGTTGAATTAGAGATGCCAGATGGTAAAAGTTACACTAGAAGAGGTCATGCATATTCCAGTTATGAAGCAGAATCTGAAATTCTTAGGGACTATTGATTCTCGGGGTTAGGGATGGCATCCGGGGCGGGTCAGCCCGCGACCCGCCCAATGCGACCCGACCCGCCTTGGCCCGGTTTGGGTTCGGGTTGGACCCGTTATCCTAACCGGGTCAACCCGGGTCGGAAAATTCTCAATACCAACCCGCTCAACCAGGCCCATCAACCCGCAAACCCATTAAAACCTGCCCGGACCCGACCCGTGACCCGCGAGTTTGTGGATTCAACCCATTTGAATTTTTTTGATTTTTTTTGAATATTTTTTTTGTGTGCCAAATATATGTATATATATGTATACATATATTGAAAATATATATGTATATATATAGGCATATATGCATATAGATATATAGATATACTCTAAATTTATCAAAAATTTAGAAAAATTAGTGTGGACATCAAAATTAATTGATTACTACCCACTACTCAATTAGACAACCCCCACCCTAGCTATTTATAGCCAACTCCACATCCACACATCTCTCATCTTACCAATGTGAGACTAAAAAATTTCAAAGTTTAAAATCCAAATATATTTATTCCCACATTGGTAAGATGAGAGAAGTGAGAAGATAGAGTTGGCTATAAATAGCTAGGGTAGGGTGGGCTAATTGAGTAGTGGGCTATAAATAGCTAGGGTGGGGTGGGCTTATTGAATAGTGGGCTATAAATATCTAGTGAGCAATTAATTTTGTTGTTCACACCCATTTAATCTAAAATGTACAAATTTTTATTTTTTGGAAGTTTAAAAAAGATTTTAAAAATATTTTAAATAGTCGGGCCAACCCGTGACCCGACCCGACCTGGGTTAGACCCGAATGGATTCACGGGTTGGGCAGGTCGACATTTTGCAAAACCAACCCGGCCTGGCCCGATTAACATCCGCACCTGACCCGAACCCACCCTACTCGTGTTCCAACCCGGACGGGTTCGACCCGACCCGGCCCGGTCGACCTGTTTGCCAACCCTACTCGGGGTTATAGGTACACAGCTCGATGTGGATTTTTTGTAGTTTGGGAGAGTCGTCATGAGGTGATAGGGGGGGAAGGGTTAGCACAACCTCTACTAGCTTTGTAGGAGTAGGAAAACTCAGTCGTCTGTTTGGAAGCTCATTGTTCTTAAAGCATCATCTAGTAAGCCGTCACTAAAATCACCAAAGCGAAACTGCAACATTCGAACATTGTTGGAAGGTGGAGAGGGCCTTTGGGTAGGTGGAGTTCGTGTGGAGGGTGGCACCTCTATGATAACATATACTGGGGTATGCCCTTGAAGGGGGCATACGATTGAAGGAAAAACAGGTGGAGGTAGATTTAACTAGCAGAAATAGTCATAGAACCGGTTTGTTTATAAAGCGGAGATGAAAGAGTCTAGAAGAGTTTAAATCACACAGGTGTGGATTCATGAGTATGCAATCCAAGGTAGAGATTGTTGGGTTTATATGCCTTGCATACACATGTTCGATGAAGAAGACGATGAAGCAAAGAGATGGATCAAAGCGAATAATTGAAGAAAGGAAGAAGCAACAGCAGCAAGGAACAGAGAAGGGGACATTCGACTGCACAGTCAACTGTCACCCCTTCGGGTCTGAGTCTTGGTGATTGCGGTCAACCGCAATCTTGTGCAGTCGACCGTCTTGTGCAGCTAATGCAGTTTGGGTCGGGTCTAGGGGATTTGTGTGAAGCCCAACTTCGTCTTCAAGTTAGATTGTACGGCTCTCAACGTATGGTTATCTCTTCAGTATTCATCGAATGGTTAATGTATCAAGTGTATTAAATTAGGGTTTCTCTAAATTTCTATATAATCAATGGTTATGGCTCTAAGAACGATATGATTCTGAGTGTCAAATAGGAAAGAAGAGAGTACTTCATGTGAGATGTGAGAGATTTCTCCATTGTGAACACAAGAAGTTTCAGTTAGGCTTGGAAAAGGATCGTGGTGAGAATTGTAATATTCTTGTATTTTCTCTAGTTAAAATAACATCTCAGTTCTTCCTCTCCTAGACTAAAGAGAAAGCCCCAACTAGGATAATTCTTGTGTACTTTGTGTGATTGGTGTGATCTAGTATTTTCTTGGTGGTTTGTATTGTTCGTGTCGAAGACTCAACAAGATCATCTCAAAGGAATAATTTCCTAACACTTTAAACCTTTCGAATCATGGTGAATACCTGTAACCCCCATTCTCGCAAATACGTATTTTTTGGATATTTTCTATATTTCGATATTATAAATTCATTATTTGTTAAAATCGTTTTGGATTTTATATTAAAGTGTTTTTCTCATCGAAAATTTATTCATTTCAAATAATGATGTATTTTGATCTTATTTTCTAAATCTTATTGATCAACTATTTGTATTTGAGTCCAAATTATATATATATAGGGAAAGCTTCGGTTGTGCACTACCTCTAGTGCACACGGCGTGTGCACTAGGCCTTCGGGCATTCATATCGATGATCCGAACCGTTCACATTGATCTACACATCTAAATTAGTCTAAATATGTAAAATCAAATCATTTGAAATTCATTTACCCATCCATTGAAGTGTTGCAAAATTGTATGGCTGAAAATCATTGTTTTTTATAGTCACATGATGGATGGGCAAATGAATTTCAAATGATTTGATTTTACATATTTAGACTAATTTAGATGTGCAGATCAATGTGAACAGTTCGGATCGTCGATATGAATGCCGAAGGCCTAGTGCACACGCCGTGTGCACTAGAGGAGTGCACAACCGAAGCTTTCCCTATATATATATATATATATATATATATATATATATATATAGGGTTATTTTAGTAAATTGTTAAACCCATATATTATTTTATTATATAATTTTATTATTATAATAATTAATTGTCGTTTCTTGATTATTTAATTAAAATTTATCTATTGAATTATTTTGTTATTGTACAGGACCTAGTTTTCTTGGCGAATTCCAAATTATTTTCAAGCCCAGTTTATATTCAATTCATTTGTATTATTTATTTATTTATTTGGATTTAAATTCTTGTTCATGAAACTCTTTGATCTTCTTGATGAATTATTTTCTTGTTAATCCTATTTTTCTTTTTTTATTGTGGGTATTTTTGATTTGAACCCTATTGATTTGGATCTATCTCTTATTGAACCCTACAACCCAATTTTATTTGTTTTTGACCCAAATCCACTTTTATTGGATCCTAAACCACTAACCCAGTACCCTAATTGTACCCTATAAATACAACACTAATGCAAATCCTAGAAAATTGCACAATTCCGAAAACCCTAGCCGCCTACTCTCTCTCCTCCTCTATCTCTCCTTCCGTTCTCTCTCTTTCTTCTGACTTTTTCCCGCCTAAACCCAAAGCCCCTGAACCCTCTTCTCCGATCATCTTCTCCGGCGACCCCCATCGCCATCAACCCCTCCCGTCGCACCACTCCCCCACATCGCAAACCCCCCGTTCTCCTCCCGTCGACTCCCCCTTGCCCCGCTCTGATTTCTGTCGACAGCAACAGACCCCAGTCCCGATCACCGCTTCCTCCTTGCCGTCGACCACCAGTCGATGCGCCGCCATCGTGCCAGCCCAGCGCCGCCAGCACAACCCCCCCGATCTCCCCTTTCCTCTTACTCTACTCTCATCGACAACAACCAGACCCAACCCCCCTTGGCTGCTCCTATTCCCACTCGAACTCAGACCCTGCTGTCGACCGTACCTGTCGCCTTCGCCGTCGACGCCGCTACCAGCAACGTCGCCGCACTCTGGCTGTCGTGGCCTGGCCGCTGGTTGCTGCTGTCTCTTTGATTTTGTTGCTGAGCTCTCTTGCTGTGTTTGCTGTTATTGCTTTTGGGGATCTTTATTGCATGTGTATTGTGCGTGTTAAATTGCTAGTTCGTGAGTTCGTTGCTTCGGGATTCTCATCCTGTTATTCTTGGTTTTCGTTCTCACCGTTTATAAGGCAAGTAACTTGTATTAAATTCCTTTGCATATACAAGTGCAAAATATCGCTTGTAGTGTAGTTGGGTTCTAGAGACAATTTGTGTGTAATCCCCTTGTTGATATTGTCTCTATTGTGATGATTTGACCATAGTTGCCTCACGACATATATGACATGAATTAACCTAGGGTTGACCATTTTTGATGTGTATGTTCATGCTATCTTGAAATATCTGTGTTTGATGTGTTATTCATGTTATACTTGTCGAATACTTGTAAAATAATCTATACCATGTTGCTTGGACATCTAGTACACCATATTCCATGTTATCATCCTATTATTTCCCTATTGTTATTATCGTTCATCTCATGTCTCTAGATTGCATATTGTATTGTTGCATTAATGAAATAATTAACAAGCCGAGGTTTAAGGGATTGACTAGAGTAGTTGATGATATGGAGACTGTACTCGGATGATGGCCCGTGTTATTGTTATCGTCATTGTGTGAGAAATTACACATGGCCCGTGTTATTGTTGTTATCATCATTGTGTAAGAAATTACACATAGCTCGTGTTATATTGTTATCGTCATCATACCCAGTACATGAACTATAGAGTCTACCACGATAGCTAAACGAAATTGATTGTATGCATCGAACATGTGGTACGGCACATATGGGACACAATAGTACATGCATTTTTAATACCCCGTATTTCTGAAATAATATATATATAATAAATGATTTTGGGGGTTGTCCTATAGAATAACTATAGGATGGTTTCATGAAAAATCCGGTCATTAAAGGGAATTGAAGCCTACGGTTTGATAGGCTGTTGGTTTGATATTTGTATATGGATGCTGATGTCATCCAGAGGAGATTGATTAGTGATTTGATTTGGTATTGTAAGTTGTGGATGTATTTGAGATTTGTTAAAGATATGATTTGGAATTTGGCATTTGAAAATGCTCCGGTTTGGGATTGATTCGGGATTAATAAAAACGGGATTTGAGGGGATTTGTAAAGAGAATTTGAGAAATATAGTCCCACATGGGAAGTATACAAAAAATAATTTGAGTATAAATATAATTGCCTATGATCAAGAGTCACCTGATTGGTTAACCACCTTTTGAGAGGCAGCCTGTGGTGGGCAGTTGTACTACATAGTATCTAATTTGTCTTCTAAAAATAATAAAATTGTCTGACTACATCTGCTAGAAAGGCGGATCCTACACTAGATGTGTGTCGGTTAACCACCTTTTGAGAGGCAGCCTGTAGTGGGCAGTTGTACTACATAGTATCTAATTTGTCTTCTAAAAATAATAAAATTGTCTGACTACTGCGGCGGGGCGCTACAGCATTAGTTAGGAGTTAAAATGATTAATAAACTTAAGGATTAACACAACATCGACATTGCATATTGTTTATCATTGTTCCTATTGATATCGAATATTACATGATACTTGTTTACTTGACACTTGATACATGCCACTTACACTTGTTCATCTAGCCATGCTAGTTGTTATATTTTGTTATCACGTCTATTTCATGTTATTTGTTTATCCTTCCCATGTACTTGTACCCTGCACTACAAGCGGCCCGTTACTTGCATTGACGGGCATTTTGTTTCCTTTTTCTCTTCCTGCAATTTATTAAATTGCAGATTTTGGAGAACAGTTGCATGCTGGAGTTGGAGAACAAATATTCTGAAGACGACTGCTTTCTAATTGCTTATTGCTTAAATGAACTTATTGTATTGAGACTTGTTACCATTGTATTGGGATTTATTTTTTTATTGGACTTATGTCCCGAATATTGTTATTTGTTTCCAGACTTGGATTATTATTGTATTTGGATATTTTTATTGCCTAATTCCAAGTATTTTTGTTCATGAGATTATTATTATTGCATGCGCAATTGTTCTGTATTGTTTATATTGTTGAGTTAATCGGATAAACAGCTTATAGGTGACGTTAGTCATTCGCTGGGTTTTTGTCATGTACTCGTATTCCGTATTTTTGGAAAGCGGGACGTGACAATACCATTATCCCTTTTAAGAAACACTATAACATATAGATCCATGGTAAGAACTACAATCCGCACCCCTAAATACCCAATCTTGCAAAACCCATCCACCACAACAAAAGATCTGGCCATCCCCACGACTACAATATTTCTGGTCGGTCATCCCCACCATGGCATCAAATCCAACAAGCATCCCCACTAATACAACTTGAGCATCTCCGACTCACCACTGATGGATCATCACGAACAGATCCATTGGTTAGAGAGTATATCTGCTCACAAAGTTTGTTGTCCCCATCCACTACAGCTACAGTGACACGAATGCCCCTCAAGTATTCTAAGTCATGAACAAGACTTTCTTTTTGAACTAGACTCATTTTTGAAACAACGAGTCTAGTTTAAATCCACTCGCTGTTTCAAATAACGAGTTTAGCTTTAGTATTTTGAGACTTTGCGAATTTCTCTAAGTGTTGGAGACTTGGCAAAATTTCTCCAAGTGTTGGAGAAATTCCTACAACTAAACTCGTTGTTTGAAACAGTCAAACAACGAGTCTAGTTCAAATCCACTTGATATTTTAAACAGTGTGTTTAGCTTTAGTGTTTTGAGACTTGGCGAAATATCTCCAAGTGTTAGAGAAATTCCTACAACTAAACTCGCTGTTTGAAACAGCGAGCGAGCCTAGTTCAAAACAAACAGTAAGTTTAGTTTTAGTGTTTTGAGACTTGGCAAAATTTCTCCAAGTGTTAGAGAAATTCTTATAACTAAACTCATTGTTTGAAACAGCGAGTTTATCTTTAGTGTTTTGAGACTTGGCCTAAACTCACTGTTTGAAACAGCGCGTTTATCTTTAGTGTTTTGAGACTTAGCGAAATTTTTCCACGTATTGGAGAAATTCATACAACTAAACTCGTTGTTTGAAACAGTGAGTGGGTCAGTCTGGTAATTAGTTTTAAAAGTGATCAATTTGGTAATTATTTTCAAAAGGTAGGTCATTTTGGAAAAACATTCCCAAACCTGTTGGTATCACACGAAAAGAGAAGCACCAATGTAGCAGCTCACAAAATTGTTCAAACTTGTATTGGTTTGAACACCCTCACCGGCCCTCCCCTCCTCACATATCAAGAATGTTGTATCCAATGGAAGGAGAAGTTCTAAAATAAATAAATCTATATAATAAATTATCATGTATAGAACTGGTATTCTATATTTTAAAAGAGACATTACTAATACTAGTAATTTACACGCGTGATGCACGTTTTAATAATTTCAAAAATAAAAATAAAAACTCTGACGTATAGAAGATTTGAACCGAAAACTTCTTTTATATTAGTTATGTACGTGCGTTGCACATGCTGGTAGAATGACAAAATGACAAATAACACTAAGGCCTTCTCCCATTATAATATTAGAGATTAAATATCTTTCGGAAAACATTTTACGAGAATTTTGCAAAATAACCAAACACATGGTAATTTTCCAAACACTTGTAAATTGTAGCAGTAATTTGTAATCTAGCCTATAAAAATATTTGTTTATTGTCAAAATGTGGTACAGTTTTCACACATGAAATGATTTCTTTTTATTTGTTCCTATACTTTGTACTAATGAATAAAATTCTTTGTAATATTTTCATACAAAATACATGATTCTATGGTCAACTTATGCCCCAATTCCAGAGGTCTACATCGTTTGTTTCCATGCATATTTGATACTAGTGCATAGGAATCTGTAGACATTGGATATCTCACAAAACTAATAGGCCTTCGTTCATTTTCGGGAGGTGGGTTGATTTGTGATTATTTTTTCTAATTGGCATCCTATAAAGTATACGTGATCTCATGAAGCAAAATCATAAATATGAAGAAACAATAAATCAAAAAAATGAAAATGAAAAGAAAAAAAAAAATCAATTCTCCTCCAATTCAATTCATTCATGTTTACAAACTTCCGACTCAACTAATAAAAAAATCCATATAAAAAATATCAACAAGAAAAAAGATAACAAATCACATGAAACAAATAAGATTTCTATCTCTATCCAATATATATGAATTTTAAATGTAAACCCACACCTCCTCCCTTCCTCTCATATACAAATCATAACTTCATTCCCCCACTGTTACAAGAATTTCCCATGTAATTCTTTAAAACAAAAAAGAAAATAAATTAAAACAAATTTTGTAAATTTTAACTACCCTCTGACCTCTCTGTTTCATCCCCCCTCATGGGTGGTAATGGAGCTGGTGAAGGAGCTCCAATTGGCACTCTTGCTTCTGTAGTCTTCTTCATGTAGCCTCTCTCTAATGAAGTCATCATTCTTCTTCCCTTTATCTCTATTCTTCCCTTTTCTACATTTCCACCACACTAATGATTAATTTACCATCTTATGTACGAGGTAGAAATCAAGAACTAACAGAAATAATCCCCGAAACTATATTCTGGTTTAATGAGAAATAACAAAACAAGAGTTCAAGGCGATAATTAAAGCATCACGTAAACGAATTACCTTGAGAATAGAGATTGGGTTTTGCGGATGCGGACCAAAAGATTAGAGTTGGGGTGATGAACGTGAGCAAAGCCCAGAAGACAAATATCAACGCATACCCTCTAAGTGGCATTCTTTCTTTCTTTTGTTTTTTGGTTTTTTAGAAGAGATGAAAATGGAGGGAATCGGAAGGAGAAGAAGACTAAGCAATAGAGGAGAAGGATTGGTGTAAATGGTTGCACACAGAAAAGGGAGGGAGAAAGACTGACAAAGGAGATTGTCACATTTGTTTATGGTTCCTTCATTGTGCTTTTGTTTTGTTTTAGAGTGGGGAACTCTATTGTATTAGGTTTATTAGTTAAGACAGTAGGTGACGGGTTGCTGAGGAGGAGACTCTTGATTGAGAGAGACCCCCACACGACAGTTGAATTGCACATGTAAAGAATGAAATCGAGCCGGCCATCAGATTGTTTTGGGTTGCCTGTTAAGACAATCCGATGGCTCTGCTCCATTTCTTTAGGCTAATCCTGTCATGCGTAACATGTTTTCTTTTTCTTCTTCTAATTTCTCAACAACCTATGGACTCTCTCTTCTTAGCCATTCATCGAACTTTATGTTCAATATCATGAATTGTTGGGGAATTGTGGCAATACAGAGTGGTTTGAGCAAAGTAGCGAGAAGTACAAACAAATCTGATGAGCAACCAAACAAGTAGATCATATCAATCACACAAAGATGAACAACCAAACAACTCTAATCCGGGAAAAAATATAAGGAGATATTATTCTAGGAGAGAAGATTATAAGGAGTTAGTTACAAACTCACTCACCAAGAACTATATCTCGATCATCATTTACAATAGAAGAAATATCAATGAAGTACTTGTCTCTCTTAATGGAGACTATTACAATACATAGAGATCTAAAGATTCCTAGGTTGTAAAGAAACATAGGTTGTGTACCTGCAATCGCGTGCTTCCAGAATTTTCAAGGATATCAGATTTCGTTTCTGCAGAGGAATATGCATGACTTTTCTTAGAGTGTACATGTTACCACCTAATATCTCCAACTCAATTGTTCTCTCATCCACTACTTCACAAATCTCTCAGGTTCCCGTTCTCACACAACGCCATGTTGTAGACTTGTAAATAAAAACTTCTCCCTCTCGGAGTAAATATGAGTAAAACTCCCTGAGTCAAGATATGTTGTCTCTTTTCTTGGGTTGGGAGTAAGAGTCGAGATTAGTCTGTATGGTGAGAAACCGCCTGCAAGAGCGAGAGCATGAGAGAGGTGAAGGTATCCTCTCAACGGCTCTCTCCTAGAGCATGGTGTTTGGTGGGGTGAGCGAGATAGTCGGTTGGTGAGAAATCGCCTGAAAAGGCACAATCGTATGAGAGGTGAAGGTATCCTCTTCACGGCTATCTCACTGGTAGCGACTGTGGGAGCTGTTGGCGCGTTTGTAGGATGAGTGGTGGAGCTGGTGGGAGGGTGTGATCGCTGTGCATGTGTCAGAATTCGGTCTGCGGGGCTTGGGCCCAAAGATGGGGTCCCCCCAGCGAGGAGAAGGCAGGGATCGACAGATGATAAAATCATGCCAGACTAGCTTCAGGTGGGTGTGCATGTGCCGTGGAGGTAATGTACGAAGCTAAACTGACGTACATACAATTTTGCTGGACCAAGCTTGTTTGTCGGCCCACCCTCCAGGGTTGTTGGAGGGACTTGTTGTTTGTACGGGTCATGTTGCTTCATGTATGTTTTATTTGCTGTATGTAGGTTCTAAACTGGCTCAGTTCGCTGGGTTTGTATCGTTAATTTCTGATTAATGAAACTGGGTGGCCATATTCCACCTTTTCCTTCACAAAAAAAAACTTGTAACTCCTGTTTCCCCAAATCCGTATTTTCTGTGTTTAAATTTTTGTAAATTATTTTTCCGTTTTCAAAATTCTTTTGTTAAAATGTATTATTGGATCCTCTGTTAAACCATATTCTAATCGATGGTCTTATTTGTGACTGTTTTCCAATAATTTTGTATTATAACACAATTCTTCTTCTTATTATTATTACTGTTATTTTATTTTTATTATTATTTTCCTTTTACTATCCTTATTTGTTAATTTAAAAACCTATCTCTATGTATTACTCATATTTGTACTTATTTCAAATGAATTCTATATTTTAATGCAAATTATATTTTGTTATAAACCCTATTTTATTTTGTTATCTTGACCCTATTGGATTTTAATACCCAATATATTTTAATACCCCAAAATCCAATCTCCTATTGGATCTACTTTAATACCCGATAACCCAAACCCTATAACCCTATCTATATAAACCTAATTAACCCTATACCCTAACATAATAACTGTTTTACTCTAAACCCTTCAGCTACGATATACCCATCGTTCTTTCTCTCCCGATCCTCCACCCCCACCGTCCTGCCTCCATCGGCGCACTCTCGATCTCCCTCCTGCTCGCGCCGTCGTCGACAGCCAGCCAGCGCACGTCCCTGTGCTTCCCCTAGCTCCGCACAGTCCCCGGTGCTCCTCCTTCAATCGTGCACCGATGCCCTCCTCCCCAGCTTCTCTCCCGACCACCCTGTGTGCGCCGCCCTCACAACCCCACCCCCATGCTCCTCTGCGGCAGCCACGATAGCCCTGCAGCGCCTTGATGCACCCCTGTGCTCCTCTCGACGTGCGGCTGATAGCAGCAACATCAACCTGAGCGACAGCACGACCAGGTTGCTGTCCCCCTGGTCGCCACTGCCTGCCTTGCCGGCACTGCCTTGTGTGCCGTCCATCAACAACTAGGCCAGCCGCCAGTCGAACCAAGCCAATGGCCAGTGATGGGTGGTTCTTGATCAATTGGATCTTAGCCGTCCGATCCTGTGATCTTGATCATCTTGATCTCTTTGGATCTAGGCCATCCGATCGTTGATCATCGCGATCGTGATCATCGTCTCCATCATCATCAAGATCTTGATCTCGACCGTCGGATCTCTTTTGATCATCACGATCGTGATCATCATCTTGATCTTGATCTTGATTTTGATCTTCGATCTCGGCCGTCGATTGGTTGATCAACTTGATCTCGGCCATTGATCATCTCGTTCGTCTTCTACTTGGCGAGTTAAACATTTGATCCACTTTTTTTTCTCATTCATTAATTGTCAATCGTGAAATATTTATTCTTTTAGCACTCTTCTAATTCTTATATATTTTATGTTCGATCTCGGCCGTTGGATTTGCTTGATCTTCAACTTGATCATCATCTTGATCATTATCGAGATCCGTGCCGATCGTGCTCGTCGTCCGGAATCCATTCCCGTTATTCTTTCGTCGGATTCATCGTCGTCCCCAAGACAAGTATCTCCTTGAACATTTCGTTTTCTAGTATAAACTTTTCCTTGAAAATACTGCAAATAGTTTGTGAATGTGACTCCCCTTTATTTATCGTTGATAATCTCATGTTTCGCCTTATCTATCACATGATCTAAGAGTCACAACCCTTCGTCGATACATTTGTTCACAACTAATATGATTATGAAACATTTCATACAAAAAGGTGTCTTACTTGGTTGCTGTCCTATCTTGTCTTGCTGTTTCGACCCCTATAAAATTAAAATTTGAACTTGAGTCCTGAATATGAAATGTAGCCCTAAGTGTCTAATTGCCAATAACATGCAGAATTTTCGAATTCCAAGTTAGGATTTAGGAGATATTGCAGTTTTACTGCTGCTGTGTCGGTAATCACAGATTCACAAAAACTGTTGCACCACTTTGGGTTTGCCATTATTTTAACTATGCTACCAGTGAGTAAATGACTTGAAAATTTTCATACTGATACTGGACACCCTAGAGAACATTTTCTAATTTTCTCAGAATTAATTAATGATGTTTCAACCCTGTTTCATATGTATAAACTCAGTTTTACAAATTCTGGCTGAACACAAATACTGTATAGTTTGCTGTTTTGACATAAATTGCTACAACTTTTGTGTACCTTAATTATATGCGTTGGAACCGGTCAGGAGTCTAGTTTCTAGACCTTCTGACGGATTCACATTTGCTATCTTGTAGCAACGGAAATCACAGTTTTGGTGCAGCAACGTCATGTTGTCCAGAATTGGAATTTTCGTTGTTCTTGATATTTTGATTTGTGTGACCCTCGAATATGCTATATAATTATCTTAAACTTGTTCCATGTCCTTGATTATGTTTACTTGACTTTTTTTGCACACTTTCATGCTTGCTTGATGATAATAATAAATAACAAGCCGAGGTTTAAGGGAAAGACCATAGTAGTGGACAATATAGGTAAGTGTACTCGGAAGGAGGCCCATGTTTCCCAGTACTTGGTTCATGAACTTGTTGTACCTTGATGGATTCATGGAGCCATTACTTGGCTCATGAACTTGTTGGATTCTTGAACCCATTGTGTGGTTCTTGAACTTGTTAGTGGATTCACGAACTTGTTTCGTGAACTTGTTATTTTATTTTCCGATTCATGAACCATACTTGCTTGATACTTGATGCCTGAATACACCGCCCTATAAAATCCACCACTAGATCTAAACGAAATTGCATTGAATGTAGCAACCATGTGATAAAAAGATGACACATGAAGTGCTACCTAGATAGTAATAACCACAAGACTTGATACATAAATACTTGAACATGATACATGCTTACTTGATACTTGATTACATGATACATGAGACTTGATACTTAGATATAATACTTGACACTTGCTACTTGATACTTGTACTTACATGAGACTTGATACTTGAACATAATACTTGATACTTGTACGTGATACTTGTTACTTGATACTTGATACCATTACATGTTCACTAGCCACTTGTTCTACTACTAGTATTTGTCACCCAATCTTGTCACTCGAGTTGTCTTTCTTGTTAGCTAGTTTCTTGAATCCCGCTACTTGTTGCATCCCTATTATATTAGGTTATACATTCTTGATTCCAAATCTTGTTTCATATTTCTTGTACTTGTTTTACTATTTGCGGTCCTAACTTGCACTAAGGGCGTCTATCTTGTTTTTCCTTTTTTTTCCTTTTTTATATTTATATATACAGACTTTGGAGACGAATTGCCTGCTGGAATTGGTAAGCAGACATTCTAGGCTTCACTTGGAGCAAGGACTTGCTTAAAATATTTGTTTTCTTTGAGTTATTTATTTCTTTTGCTACATGAAACTTGTAACGGGCTTATATTCCCGAGTTTTATCTTTTGTTCCAGATATGAAAACCATTGGGATATTATTATTTGGTTTCAATTGTTTTCTGTTGTTTAATAAATTATTCATGCATGCGTGGATGTGTACATTTTGTTATATTCTTGTTATGATGCTGAGTCGATCCTACAGTTCATGAATGATGAAAATCATTCGCTGGGCTTTGTCACGCGCTCGTATTTCGTATTTTTGGGAAGCGGGGTGTGACAAAACTAATCCAACCAAGTCTTAATTAGATGGGTTTTTAACACGTGTACCCTTAACAAATAAGCTAATATCATATATATCTCTCACAAATAAATATAATCGTATTTGTCCCTAACAATGTGACCATTAACCATATAAATCCCTTAGTTTATAAGATAGTTGAGATTAAGATTTGAAGTTTATGGATGAAGTTGATGTGGTTATGAGGCTTGGATATTTTTTTGTGGAGGTGGCTTCAGTCGGAGGTGGTGGTTCGGCAGTATGAATAGAGTGGAGTTTGGTTACCAGTAGGAATTGGTAATTGCTAGAGAAGAAGATGAGGAAAAAGTAAGAACTTTTTTTGCTGCCAATGGTCGAAAATGAAAAGCATTCAAGCACCAACACCCTATAATCGAACCCGACACAACGAAATACTACAATCACCGGTAGAATTCTAACCGAGTGTCAACTTGAGTGAATCTCAAATTACTAGTGGCAAATATGATAATATTCATTTGTGATGGGAACATATGATATTAGCTTAGTTGTTAGGGGTACACGTGTTAAAAACCCTAATTAGATTTCTCTAAGCTTGCAGGGTGGTTACAGATCAAAATAAGAAATTAAGTCATATTATAGACCTACCAAAGCATTAAAACACAACTGCTTTGTAACACCCCGGGTCCGCTTAGCAATCTGCATGGCTACGCGCCCTACAGAACCTAACCACAGCCTCACCACATGGCACAACCTCACCAAAAGCGATATAGCTTAGTAGGTGATCTTGGATCATATGCAATGTAATATATGATAACTCATACCCTATTTCCCAACCAATTGGGGCTATGTAAATGTAGGGGTATTACAATCACCCCTCCTTTGGACTTAGCGTCTTGGCTAAGCTTGAGCCCTTCATCTAGCCAAGACCTCCTTTTTAATCGATATGGTCCACATAGATGTCACTACCCTAATCCCACCAGCGTACTGATCGGGTCTTCCTACTAGCATACTTCTCCTGGCACCACTACCCTGTGACCCCACCATCGGTGTCGAAAGTTGACTCTGATACAATTTGTAACTCCTCGAGCCCTACATAACCTAATCACGGTCCCACCACATGGCACAACCTCACTAAAAGTGGTATACCTTAGTAGGTGCTCTTTGATCATGGGCAATCTAATATATAATAACCCATTACCCTACTTCCCAACCAATATGGGACTATGTAAATCTCAGGGTATTACAATCGATCCTTGACAATCTAATATACCCCTAGATTTACATGAGTTATTATATATTAGATTGCCTATGATCTAAGAGCACCTACTAAGCTATAACATTTTTAGTGAGGTTGTGCCATGTGGTGGGGCTGTGGTTGGGTTCTGTAGGGCCCGGGACATTACAAAATGGTATCAGAGCCAACTTTCGACACCGATTGTGAGGTCACAGGGGTGTACACTTATGGGACTAAGGTAATGGCATCCATGTGAACCACATCGACTAGAAAGGAGATCCTGACCAGATGAAGGGTCCGAGCATAATGAGGATGCTAATTAAGTCCGAAGGAGGGGTGATTGTAATATCCTTAGATTTACGTATGAATTATTATATATTAGATTGTCTATGATTCAAGAGCACCTACTAAGTTACAATACTCCTGGTGAGGCTATGCCCTGTGGTGGGGGACGTGGTCAGGTTTTGTAGAGCTCGGGGCGTTACATGTTATGAAAATGAAAAACTAGGATAGTGGTTAAGGTATGTGCGTCAGAATAAAGAAGTCATACATCCAACTATTTGACACGTTTCTTCAAGACTTCAACTAATATTTTATCGAAGCAAAATGCAATACGTCCATTTATTTGACTAATAAGAAAATAACGGAACAGAGAACTACAGGAAGGGTCAACACCAAGAAATGAATAAATACTGCAAGGGAAATTAACTAGCTAGTGACTGAATCACCACCCCCATTTATGATATATCCGAACTTCGGAGAGATCAATTAGGGAGCCTTTGCGATGCTTGCCTCTTATATGCAAGGGTTAGCTATGAACCCTTGTGTAAAGAAATGAGACCCATCTTATGCTCAAGAAATTGATTGTTTTGAAATGGTGACAAAATGATTGTCTTAATGCTATTGAAGATAGCCTAACTAGAGAATAATGCACTAATCATTACATAGGAAAATGGTAGGGGATGTCAAAAAGAAGAACGAAAAAAAAATTCCATTAGTGACTTTGGTAAGAGGTTGCTATCAAGCCCTTGGCCAAAGGGAAAAAAGATAATAAAGGAATGCTAGTGCTTAAGTAATGCTTACTGGCAGAAGCAATTGTGTCTTCTTGTCATTGGACCCATAAATCTCACATTAGCTAACCAACCTCACCTTCGACTAGGAATATCATCATATAATTAAGCTAAAACCCTAGTGTGGTTATCTAACTACCCAAGTTTGATTAATTTCTCACTAGGGTCATATGGTATGGTTGTCATATAATTCTGGGATTTAGGTCATTCCCCTCATCATCAAAATCAAATACATTAAATTTTTTAGCATTAGCACTCAGAAGAGACTTACATAATTGCATGGATCTCTAAATTTAGAAGGGTCATTGGAGATTGTACCATATCACGTTGTACAGTAAAGTTTGTGCACGTAAGATTATCCTACGAATAATTGTCTTCTATTCAAGTTTTGGGAAACAGTGTTCGCCAGATCATGATCCAAAGGTTGGCGTTCCTCTTCATCCTTGTCGAAGTCACATCTATTGTGCCTAAGTAATAGATAAATATCAAATGTGAGGCAACTCTTGTACTCAATAGGCATCTTATCTTTCTAATATAGTAACAAGTTATGTGAACATGAGCATCAATCATACATACTAATAACACACCTGGAAGTCAACTGAAGTGAGATATGAATATAGGATTCAACCACTATGTATGCACACAAGAGAATCTCAATTGGGTATTTGGAGATAACAATTATACAGTTTTTAAAAGGTTAGTGTTGAACACACAACCAATTAAAACCAGCCTAGATTTCTTGAAGTTAATTATTAGTGTAAGACTCGAGCCTATTTCCATGTGCTTTGGATGGTTAGCATCAACATTGTTGCTTGTGGTTTGATGGATCACATGGTGGTTGATGATATGAAAGTTCTGTTATCTATGTAGTCAAATGCCTTAGGATGAGATTGGTCAGCAAAGAAAGGGAAACTCCTTGTGTTTCAGCTCAAGGAACTTGTAAACTAAGTTTCTAGAGTAATTGAATCTAGGCGAAATCACAAGTTATTGTTTTACAAAGATTGAGGTGGTTTTAGAGTTTTTTTAGTTTTTCAGAAGAAAGGTGGAATATACCACCCTGTTTCATTGAAGTGAACCTAACCAAACAAAGCCAAGAACACCTGGGGAAGTCAAAGGTAATACCTCCCCACATCCCTAAGAGTATTAGGTTTACCATCCATTTAAGGTTCTTCGCAGACCTTTTCTCTTAGGGTAGCAATTCATACCAGATTAGTCATACCATGACCAAATAAGAACTATAATTCACTCGGCAAGGCACACCAGGAACGATTTGGACCATTCATCACGAATCGATTCACACAATAAAATGTCTGCGCAATCATTTAACAAGCGTTGCAAAACAAACGAATTTTCAGTAACATGGCAAACTGCAATAGTTGAAACATGAGGAAATAACCTCCAAGCCATTTGATTTTTTTTTCCCTACACATATTTATGAATATGGATCATCCATTAGAGCTCCAACCACCAAATGAATATGAGGAAATAACCTCATTTAGATACGAGGGTTCGTTCCCTCAAAATAACAAGCACAGAGGAATGAGGGTCCTATCCCCTCAAAAGTAAAAATGGTTAGCGAGTATTTTGGTAGGAAGAATGAGTAGAACTGATTAATTGAGACTTAACACAAAACAAAGCAACAAGATGCATTTGGTTTCTAGGTTGAAAGTTGTCAGGCATCAAATTCTCATACATGGAAGAGAAAGTGCCTCTTATTTGTCCAAAACTTGGGCACAATATTGTTAGAACATTACCGAAAAAGTTTTAACAGAAACAGCTTCTCTTTCTAATAGCAAGTAAGATTATTTTAGTAAGTTGTTAACCTCCACAATAACCATGTTGAGATTTATTGCCTCAAGCTTTCGACGATGTAGGATGCATAAAGATCCCTGCATGTATTTCATCCGCAGATTAAAAGTTGCGAACACTTTAAAAATATATAAATTGGTGAGAAGAAAAAATATTACAAATTGAGCCCTTGCTTACATGGAGTGTTGTATTGCTTTAACTGCATCTTCGGCAGGAAGGAAGTCATCTACAACGACCTTTTTTTTCTCGTCCTTCTTGTCTATTATTCCAAATAGTTAAGGGAAGAGTTTCAAGAAACTGACTTAGACTAAATTATAAATCTATTGATGGCCTAAATTCAAAATTTTAGGTAGAAGATTGCTTTCCTACAACTATTATGTTGTAACAAATTTTCTTTATACCCACATTGTTTCAAGATGGTGAATGTACATTCAGAATAAAATCACACAAGTACACTATGTAATGCAATTTTAAGAGCTTAGTACTGCAACAATAAGCTTAATTCTTATTTAGACTTAATATTTTTATAATGGTATAAATATATGGGAATATCCCTTTTTTTGAAGTTAACTGGGTTTTATTTCAAAATAAGGGCACAAAAACAACTTTCCTTAAAAAAAAGTTGGAAATTTGCTTTTCTGCCCCGATTTCAAACAGAAATCTGTATAGGGATTATGGAAAATTCAGAAGATAATTAGTCCAAAAAACTCCATTATTTATGGAAAGAGGATACAGTCTTCAAAGAAACGGCGTATCTCTTGAAGGCGATGAGGAGGAAGCTCTTTGATGTCTCTGTAGTGACAATACTCGGGATCATCGGCACATACAGCTATAATCTTGTCATCCTTTTCACCCTGAAATTGTATCATAGATAAGAACTTAAATAAATTGACTGTCATCTAAAGCATAAAGACTATGTAGAGAATTTTGCTTTTATTCAAGGAGACCATACTGAACTAGCTTGCAAGTGGGAGAAAAAATCTTAGGGTAGTTTATTGGCTTTCTTGCACTTACATGGACACTGGATTTTCTCAAACTATGGATTTTCTCAAACTACCAAGAAAATAAGAAAATTAGGTTCATTAGTTGCTCTCTAATGAAACATGGCAGATTGATTGGCTCACTATTTCTTTCGAGGAATAGAAAAGCTGCTTATACTTCATAGATAGTGATTTCACTTGGTTGGGTTGAACCTGAACCCAGTACACCAAAAATCAAGATGTTTATACTTTAAACCTTGCCTGAAATGAATCAGAATTTATTACCACTATCCCATATCCTGCAACCCGAAAATGAACAATAACCAAACCTGTCTGATTACACAAGTTATTTTTATATATCTATGCATTTTACTAAAGAAATTGCCTGTATATTATAGAAAATTCTGTTTCATATATGCAGAGAAAATGACAGGAATGTATCTTTCATGAATTTTACCTGATCAATCATTGGCATCAACCCAATGGCACGAGCACGTAAGAAGGAACCAGTCAACACAGGCTCCTGCACAAAGAGTAGAGTATATAGCATCTATATATAGTATATGAACAACCATTTGGATATTGACATTGTAGCTTATAAATAGTGAAATACCTGCATTAGAACGACGACATCCATGGGGTCACTGTCTTCACATATAGTCCGAGGAATAAAGCCATAGTTGTGTGGATACACAATAGAAGAGTAAAGGACGCGATTCACCTGATTTACGTTTTCAGGTTTTGTTACATCTCAGTTCATAAATTTGTTTCTGCTACTATATAGGAATATCAAGAGTAATTTTTATGTATTGAAAAACTGCATAAGATGGTGAAAAAATGATTGAGTTGGTCTTCTTAAATCAAGAGAACCTAAAAACTACTTTTAAACTGGAATTAATCATTAGATTTATACTTTGTCATAGGCCATGTGCTTCTGCGTTTGAGTATTAAATCAGAAAGAGTTGATAAGAGAAGATGTGAATTCACAATTGACAGGTAAAAGATAATAAAAAAAGAAAGAAATCATTAATTTCATCTCCTATCTTTAACTTTTTGTTATTAACGGAACAACTGTAGCAAAATGGTAGTCAATAAATTTCGACTTATGGTCAGGAGCCTGAATTAAGCCAGTACTGCAACCAAATTTTCATTCATAATGAAATGTCCAATTTTAATTGTAAATTTATGCACGCACCAGCACTGAGTTCTAGCTTAAATGGGAAGGGGTTGGGATGGGTAAAGGGAGGGCTCGGGTTGAATCTGGCATGACTTAGCCCTTCATTTTTAAAAACAAAACAAAACAAAAAATAAAAAGTTCATGACTGTGCACACATGCACAAATTTCATTGAAACAATCTTAAGAAACTTAAAGAGCTTCCGGGGGGGGGGGGGGGGGGGGGGGGGGGGGGGGGGGGGGTATGCCAGCCTCTCATCTCCCTAAAAAATCACGCCCTTTTAAAAGAGTTACCAGATCACAGTGGATTTTGGAAGGGGGCACGGATTTTGAGGAGGATGGGAGGCTAAGATCACATGCCATACTTTTTTTTGCTGCCCAACAAGGCAGATGATTTTTTTTTCCTTTATAGATTAAAGTAGCGTGCATGTATACCTAGAAGATACTTTAACATTATCAATTACTAGTAATTTATACGTGCCATGAATGTCTTAATAAAAAAAAAGTAAAAACTCTGATGTAGTCTGGCCTCCTCGAACCTCACACCTCCTTCATATTAGTTATGTACGCAAGATACACGTCCTCGAACCTCACACCTCCTTCATATTAGTTATGTACGCAAGATACACGTAAGTTGGTATGTTTACAAACGACAACTCCAACTCTTCCATTATAATATTAGAGATTAGAGATTTCATTAACAAGATGCACACAACTCCTTGAATTCATAAGTATTAGAGCAAAATTCTTCAACCACAAATAAAAATTCACATAGGTCCAAAGTTTAAACCTTCATAAGACCAGTTGCCTTGTCCAGCTCGTACTTAACCTTGCTACCCTTAGTGATCTCAACAACCTGCAGCAATTAATAACTGAGTGAACCCAGGTCACCTATCATCTCAATTAGAGCTTGAGAGAATAAAAGAAGTCAGTCGACGAAAATACAAAGAGAGTTTTCTATAAAAATAGATATATTTAGGAGTAGAATATCAATCATCTAAAACAAGATTTAGTCGATGCCTAATGTAGCAAACCCCTGATAAATATTACCAATGGATAAAAAGAAATAATAATTGTATAACTAAAGAAGATGATCATTTCCCTTCAGAAACTTACGCAATTGAAAACTTGTGGAGCCCCAGGCCCTGTAAGAAAAAGGAAAAAAAAGACTCGGGTTAAATAAGAGACTGAATATGACTTCTTAATAAATATGAATATGAGTTCTTATTTATTTTATCAAAAAAAATATGAACACTATTCTTTAAAAACTGAAAGAAAGATAAATGAACTTAATTCTAAATTTGAATGAAAGAACACAAAAAGGATCGATCAATGTTTGTACCTATTTCCAGATCATGCCAGGGATGAGCAGCAACTGACTTTTTCGAAATGGAAGAAAGGATTCTCTTGTTGAGTTTAACATGAGGGAAACTTGAGTAGCCATTTTTATTAGCTTCACTAGCCATGCTGTTCTTCATAAATTTAGGGGAGAAAATCATATATGTGGGCAATCAGGTAATAACATATATATTAATTTAATTTTTCAATTTCACAAATGATTTTGGTTACACAATAAAACAAACTGTGTGTTGTTCTGAAAGTGACTAGATAATGAAAGCAGCTAGATATGTTGTCGTTGCATTAGTCAGAACTTTACGAAGGTAAAATGAACAAATGCTGTCTGTCTCTTTCCAAATAAAACTAACAGTTAATTGATGATTATAATGATTTATAAGAAATTATAGAACAACAAAAATAATTAAATCCTGCCGTAGATGTAACTTGTTATTTGTCTTGAGTTTAATGTTCTTACCAGTCACTGAAATACGTATGATATTGTATAATGTTGTGCATACAACATAATTGATGCATTGAGTTATGTTCTTAGTAATTTCTTTTCTAGCATTGATTAATATGGATTTGGATAATAATAAACTTAAGGCAAGCAAGACTCTCTTTATACAAAGATATATTATAGAATACCCAAATAATGCACTTCCGAACCAAACAACCTAAGATCATTGCCAGAACACAATAGTATGTCATAAAAATCTTACGAACAACGAAGTCCAAAGTTTTAGGTCAACTTTCAATTGCAAGAAAGTATATATCATCTGTAAACTATACTTTATTTTCCCATTCATTAAATAACTTCTTAACAAAGATTAATATAAATAATAAGTTCAAATTGTTAGGATTGTGTGTTGTATACTCGTTGTTCAGATTAGAAGAAGGTAATATGAAGAATGTAGATCGAAGCGTCGAAGTGAATAGAAGGGAAAACAACAGCAGCAAGGTGCAGGTATAGTTGCGGTCGACTGTCCCATGTTGCAGTCGACCCCACCCCCGACCGCTCGTAGTACAGGGAATGTCAGAGAATGGTACGGTCGACCGGTCTTGTTGGACGGTCGACCGCCTGCGGCGCTGATTCATTTTTGGGTCCCGATTTGTTAGGTCGTTTCAGCCCAATCTTCAACTCCAAATTAGATCATGCAGCTCCTATTCAGTTACTTCTTTTCCAGGTTTTATTGAACGACTGAGGATCAAGATTAGACCTAGGTTTCTCTATATTCTTCTATATATATTGTAAACTTCTCCAATATAAGAGGGAGTACTTCATAGATTCTTTTCTCCACTGCAAAGAGATTCTTGAGAGAGAGATAGTTCTTGGTGGGTGAGTTTAATTCCTTGTATCAAGTGAATGAGTAACTCCTTGTTATCTCTTCTAGTTGAATATCAGATCTCCCTATATTTCTCCCCAGATTAATCAAAAGCTAACCGGAATAAGTCATCGTTGTTGTGTTTATGTTAGTTTGGTGGATCTACTTGCTTGCTCAATTTATTCACCTCGTCTACTTCGACTTCCTCATTGCTCTATTAGTTCTGCTGCGACCAGAGGGCGTTTGTTGATGCCCCAATCCCAATAACTGGTATCAGAGCTTCAAATTGCCAAGTTCCTTGGTTAAGATGACAGGCCACAGTATTTTGAAGATCAAGCAGTTTGATGGAAAGATCAATTTTAATCTTTGGAAGACTAACATGTATGATGTTCTTGTTCAAGAACGGTTGCAGTCAGCAGTTAAGAAGAAACAAAAGCCAACTGATATGAAGGATGACGTTTGGGAAGATATTCATGAAAGAGCCATAAGTCTAATCCGACTATCCTTGGCGGACGAGGTCAAGTATAAATTTCTTGAAGAAACTGACGCGACGAGTTTGTGGGAAAGACTCATAATTGACACTCCGGTTCGTCGTTATTAGATCGGATGCATTGGAAGAGAAAGTTGTTCCGTTCATTTATGAAGGAAGGTACCGATCTCCAAGACCACATTACAAAGTTCAATAAGATATTATCTGAACTTAAGGCGATCGCCGATGTGTGTGAGGAAGATAAAGCTTTCAACCTGATATATTCACTGTCGGATTCATACGAGCCTTTGATCACGACCATGCTACACAATAGATCTGCCAAGGAGAGTATTTCGGTAGATGGTGTAATCAAAACATTGAAGGAAAATCAACTTAGGAAGGAGACCCATAAATCATCATCATCTATTCCTACAAGTTGTCTAGTAGTGGATGGTCCTTCGGGGGGAAGACAAAGCACTTGGCAAAAGGATTCGATCCGTTGCCGATATTGCAAGAGGCCAGGGCATATCAAGAAAGACTGTTGGAAATTACAGAACTAGGAGAGGGCCAAGAACGGGAGTTCAGTCGCTAATGTGGTTAGTGCCTTTGATTCAGGTGGTTCGTGTCTTCTGTTTCAAATTCTTTAGAAGTAGATTCTAGTTGGTTTCTTAACTCAGGGAGTTCTTCTCATATTTGCTCCGAGAGGGAGTTGTTTTCTACTTATAAGTCGACTACGGGGCGTTGTGTGACAATGAAAACTGGGGAGATTTGTGAAGTAGTGGGTGAGGGGATAGTTGAGTTAAAGATACCAGGTCTAAATATGTTCACTTTAAGGGATGTTTTGCATATTCCTCTGCTGAAACGGAATCTGATTTCCTTGGGAACTTTTGATGCACGGGGCTGTAGGTACGAGGTGAAGTTTTGTCTATTTTTCAAGGTCGTCGTAAAGTGATTAAAGGTATGAGAATGGTTGGGCCAAGCCAAAACAATCTCTACAAGTTTTGGGGAATTCGAAATACTTGCGCAAGTGTTACTCCTTTTCCCGTTATTCCTGCAAGCTCAGCTAGTTTGCCGCAACTAGATTCATCGAGACGAGGCTATGACGTTCGAATATCGTCGAGAGGTGGAGAAAGCCTAAGGGTAGGTGGAGTTCGTACAGAGTTTGGCAACTTCGTGAGTACACCTATGGAGGTGTGCCTTTGAAGGGGCATACTGGATTTGGTGAGATTGGGTATAGATCAGTTCAACTGGAAGAAGAAGCTATTGTTCTAAGTTTTCTTTGCAAGTGGAATTTGTTAGAGTTTGGAGATGAGTAACACATCATGTGATAGCACTCGTATGCAATCCAAGGTAGAGTTTGTTAGGATTGTATCTTGTATACTCGTTGTTCAGATTAGAAGAAGGTAATATAAAGCACGGAGGTCGAAGCGTCGAAGTGAGTAGAAGGGAAAACAACAGCAGCAAGGTGCAGGTATAGTTGCTGTCGACTATCCCATGTTGCGGTCGACCGCACCCCCGACCGCTCGTAGTACAGGAAATGTCAGAGAGTGGTACGGGCGACCGATCTTGTTGGACGGTCGACCGCCCGCGGCGCTGATTCGTTTATGGGCCCCGATTTATTAGGTCGTTTCAGCCCAATCTTCAACTCCAAGTTAGATCGTGCGGCTCCTATTCAGTTACTTCATTTCCAGGTTTTATCGGACGACTGAGGATCAAGATTAAACCTAGGTTTCTCTCTATTCTTCTATATATAATGTAAACTCCTCCAATATGAGAAGGAGTACTTCATAGATTCTTTTCTCCATTGCAAAGAGAGGCTCAAGAGAGAGACAGTTCTTGGTGGGTGAGTTTAATTCCTTGTATCAAGTGAATCAGTAACTCCTTGTAAGTTGTAATCTCTTCTAGTTGAATATCAGTTCTCCCTATATTTTCCCCCCGGATTAAGCAAAAGCTAACCGGGATAAATCATCATTGTTGTGTTTGTGTTAGTTTGGTGGATCTACTTGCTTGCTCAATTTATTTGCCTCGTCTACTTCGACTTCCTCATTGCTCTATTAGTTCCGCTGTGACCAGAGGGCGTTTGTTAACGCTCCAATCCCAACACAAATCACATTGAGGTGTTTACTGTTAAATGACACCACCAGAGTGTGCGCAAGATAGTCCTAATAAGAGCATCCACAGTGGTTTGCTAAAGCTATTCTAACTTTAGAAATGAAAATTTAGCTTTTAACGAATGTCGCTGCAGTCGTTATTGCTAAATTTTAAAAAAGCATAGTATGAAACGGATGTTGTTCATCCGTCTAATAATTTTTAAATTTTTTTTTATTAAAAAAATGGAGCAGACGGCACTTCTTCATCCGTCTTTTGTAATGGACGGCACTTCTTCATCCGTCTTCTTCATTCGTTTAAAAACTTAAAAAAAAATAATAATAATGGTTGGAAGGATGATGTTCATCCGTTCAATGCTTAAAACCTTTAAAAAAAAAATTAATAATGGATTAGAAGGATGATGTTCATCCGTTCAATGCTTTTGAATTTTTTTTTTGATAATCAATATTGAAAACCTAAAGTTCTGATTTTTAAGAACTAGTGCAATGAGTTAGGAAGAAAATTCAACTAAGCGCCCAAAATAATACGATATGAAAGGATCAAATCGTTTTCCCTACAATCAGTACAAAAAATTACCCGGAATCTCTAATTTCCCTATCAAATTAGACAGTTGAATAACTAATTCTTAAAATAAAGGAGGGAAATTCCAACATTTAAATCACCCAATAATCAATCTACAACGAACACTTCAATTATGTGGATCACAAGCGAGACGCATATCATCATTGTCTCCACATAGCATAAAAGACGGTAAAGATTCACCCACAACCTTTTTCTTACAACCTTTCTATTTACAAACTAATGTGGCACGATCTCATTGAAAATGTCTTGTAGAGTAGGTAGTAGTAGGTTGTAGATATCTTCAATGAGTGCCTAAGGTTGTAAGGTTGTAAAGATTGTGGGTGTAGCATAGTTGCACAAAATTTCTCGTGTGTCAGTGTGTCAGTGGTCCTTGTCATATCTTGCTCGTTCCTGACTTCTCCTAAGACCTCAATTCTATTTTGGGCAAAACCAAAAGTACCCCCTCAACATTTAACTTGAATATAAAATGCTCATATAACGTTTGAAATATACATTATACTCAATCCTCTGTAAACATAACCTCATCTATTAAGTTAGAATTATTAAATTACGTTTCTATCCTTATCCTTTCATAATTAAATCCTTCTTCTTTCTTCCCTTTCTTCATTCCTGATTCCAGCATGAAGTACTCCATTAAGTGGGTTGAGTGGGACAAAGAGTTTTGTGCCTATCAAGATCTATATGCTTGATGTCACTGCTAGAAAGATATCAAATGCTTCTACGGAAAAACACCTCTTCCTATTTGCAAGGTATGTGATATGTTGATTTGACATCGGCATAGTCCATATGTCATACATTATGGTCTCACTGGCAGTGAGTATTAGATCATTAAAAAGATTAATGATTACCTCCTTCTGGGATTCGGAATCAGCAGATTCCCATCTAGAGTTTCTCACCTATGGGGAGATTTCTGTCGATCGGAGATTGGGCGAGAGAGATTGAGGGATTGGGATTGTTTAGTTGCAGCTACTTTATGGGTCATTTGGCTTGATAGGAATGATTCATGCTTTAGAGATCGCTCCTGTAATTTTTCTCAATTAATTTTAAAAATCTTTTCGCTCACTTCAAGTTGGCTTTCCATCCCAGGGGCTTGGAAGAAGGCAAGGACGAGGCTTCTGTTCCCTATAGGTGATGCGAGCTCTGGCAACGGCAACAACTGATCGAGACACCTGGCCCCGCCATAAACCGTTGGGGGGTGGAGGATTATGTTCGCTTTTGAAGCTTGCAGGCTTAGTTGGTTGATTCCCTTTTGTATTAGAGACTTGATGTATTATGTGACTTTGTATTTTGTGGAGTTGTTTGGGACTATGTATTTTGGTTGTATTTGCTTCGGTTATATATCATATTCGATGGCAATTCTCTTACCTTCTCTTTAATATAAAAAAAAACTAAATCTGAATATGGCATATGTTCGAATGATTTGCGGTACTAGGCCACTTTTTGAAACTATTTGCGATTTTAGGCCACTTCCTAAACTATTAGGATTTTTGGCTAGTCAGCGTCACGTCAGTATCGGTTGCTATTGGGAATAGCGGCCTCTTTATAGCGACCAACACATTGTGTTCCCACACTTGGCAGATTATTGAGGGTATTGTATAATTGCAAACCACTTTGTGTAACTGAGGTCGCTATTGTCAATAGAGGCCTTGTCTAACTAAGGTCGTTATTCCCAATAGCGACCTCAGGTGGGACTAAAAGCGATTGGGCCAACCTGTGGTCGCTATTGGGAATAGCAATCTTGGTTATACAAGGCCGCTATTGACAATAGCGACCTCAGTTACACCAAGTCGTGTCCATTATACAATAAGATGACAAGTATGGGAGGTTGCTATGAAGAGACCGCTATTTCCAATAGCGGCCGCTGCTGACGTGGCACTGGCTAGCCAAAAGTGCTAATAGTTTGTGAACTGGCCTAAAATCACAAATAGTTCTAAAAAGTGGCCTAGTACCGCAAAAAGTTCAAACTATACTTTTTAGCTTCAGCTACCTCTCGAAATTGCAATAAACCACAGGCTTTATAATCTTCCAGTTATAACTTTTAGAAGCTCTATACAACCAGATCATTAAAACATGTTTAGAAGGAAGAATGAAGTGATCCTCCGCTTTATTGATTCTTCTTCATTGGTTATATTTCATCTCCCTGTATAACTCATTTTTGATAGCCCTTGTTCATATGTTCCAAACTGGTATCCTACTACTAGTTATTTAGAGCATCTCTTTTGATGGATTGTGGATCGGTGCAGATTGAATACCAAGTCAATCACTGTGATAACTCGCTCTCTGTTCAAAATACTGAGAGTAATCTTAGGTCTGGTGAACATCGTCGTCAAAAAATACAGTCTAATTTGATATTTATCAAAATATAACAAGTTATTGATTATGTATGAAGTCATAGATCGCCTCTATGGGTTGCATGGCACTCAGCAAAGATTTAATTTTACATTTTGCGCTCGTGATAAGAGTTCTCACAACATATTCAAATATGACTTCTCTTAGAGCATCCACAGTGGTGTTTCTCATTTGTCAAAAAATGGCTGCTACAGTAATAGCAAATAGAAGCAATCGCTGCAGTGATCATTTGCTATATTTTTGCCAAAAAATTGAGAGACGGTATATGATATACCGTCTGTCGTTTTGAAATTAAATTTAAAAAGTTAATTACTTATTAACTATTAAACTAAATTATTTAAATTAATTAATTAATATAATAATAACTAAACTTACTTAAAACTACTTTAACCTTAATTAACTACTAATACCTACTGACTAAACCTACTTTTTGACTAAACCTACTTTTTGGTTGGACGGGGAATCATTCCCCGTCTGACCAATTTTTTTTTTTTTTTTTTTTTTTTTTTGTTTTTTCCGGCCAATCACCTCCGTTCATTTTAAAAAAAAAAAAAAAAAAAAAAAAAAAAAAATTCCTCAGACGGGATATCATATCTCGTCTGATTGAGACGGGATATGATCTCCCGTTTGAGAGGTGTTTTTTTAATAAAAATTTAATAAAAATAGATCAGACGGGATATGATATTCCGTCCTCTATAATTTGGGAGTCGCTATTGTGTTTCTCAAATATGAGAAACGAATATAGATCGTTTGCTAAAAAATGGCAATTTGAGAAACCATTGCAGAGCTTGCTTTCTCAAAAAATGGCAAACTGAGAATTATAGCAAACCACTGTGGATGCTCTTAGTGATTTAGCTTTCACTCATTTGAACTTTTGATTTTCTAAGCTACATTCCTACTGTTTGGTCAGTATTCTATAATTAACCAAAAGTTATTTGAAATGGGCCTTTTGCATGCAATTAAATTTTTATGTTTCTGATAAGTTTTCTACTAAAAGTTTTGAAACCAAATTATGATATGCAAAAAAGTTGAGAAGGAGCAATTACTCTGCAATTCTTTTCCTAATTGCAAGGCACGTAATATTTTGTATGTGTACAAATCAGGATGGAAGGCTGTTGTGCACTTCTCTTCCAATATATAGAAATGTGGAAGAAGCAAGAAACGAGGCTGGTTACGTTGTCGGAATGTCAACCTGCTACCCTGAACCAGGCTCTGCCAAGGTTGCAAATGGAGAGCTCTTGACTCGTGAATCCAATTATAGCGGTAAGGTTATGCACACTGGAGCTATGGGGGTTTTCTTTATCTTAGTGGCTGAACCGCAATCAGGAATAAAGAAAGGGGAGAAAGAAGAAGGATTTAATTATGAAAGGGTAAGGGTAGAAACATAATTTAATAATTCTAACTTAACATCTGCGGTGCGGTGCGGTTAAGTTAACAGAGGAATGGGTATAATATATTTTTCAAAAGTTAAATGAGCATTTTGTATTTTGTATTCAGGTTACTTTGGTTTTTGTCCTTCATTTTTCCATGAATAATAACCCACCCAAAACCTATGAAGCACAGATACGGGTACGGGGTGCAGGTACGATACGACACGGGTACGGGGATACGTGATTTTACAAAAAAGTATGATACAGGTGCGTTGTGGGTACGTTAAATATAAAATAATTTATATTATATTTATAGATACAAAAATATTTTTTCTTCTTAAAAATGGAAACTTTTAAACCATTTCATAGAACTATAAGAATACATTATAATTATGAGCATTTTAGAGAAAAGAAATGATAATCTAACCATCAAATCATTGGCTAGTCCTGTTTTGTGTTTGAGCATAATTGTAAACAGCGAACTTTTGAAACTACTCTAGAACCTTATACATTTATCTAAATATAATTGTGTCTAAATGTTGTGAAAAATGCATTTAAAAAATTGGGTATTTCTTGGGTATGCACCCGAGAGTACCCAAGGAGTATCGGCACCCGATACGCACCCGACACGGGTACATCGATCATTTGGAAGTATCCGTGCTTCCTAGCCCAAAACTCATACAATCTATCAAACCCTAAGACAATAACAATTTAACAAAACAAGAAGACGGAACAAAATAAGCATAATTAAACACCATGTGTGATCATCTAACCCATTAGACAAACTTTAACACCTATTAACTTTCTAACAATTAGATATAAATTACAAAAATATTTTCCATTAAAAAAACATATAACCCATAAAAGATGAGACTTGATCATTCATGAAAAACCCATCTAGTGCCATTCCAACAACATAATAAAAATGAGTAAAAATGAAAAAATAAAAAATAAAAAAATTACAGGACTTAAAAGAGAAACATAACTTACTTGTTTGCTACAAAAGAGAGAGAAACTGATTATCTAACTAAACACAAAGATTGAAACCAGTCTAGTTTTTGTGATAACCTAAAGAATATAGTTATTATGAATTTTAGGAGATGAAAAGAGACACTTACAGAGAGAAGAGAGGAGAGGAAGACAGATGAGTTTGTTGAGTTGGTGACGTAGGGGGCTAAGTTTACGAGGAAGATGGGTGCTATTTATTTTGGGCGCCCCTTGCTCCGCAAGAATGTCCTTGGAGAATCGTGGCCGTCGGATGTGGTGATGAACATGTGGACGGATAGATTTGTTCCCGTTAGAGGGTATTTATATAGAAGGTAATTTCGAGCATATGCTTTTTTATTATTATTTTTTTTTAATTTTTTTTTATGGAGGTTATCCAAATTTGAGAATATATGCTCCTATTAAAAATAAAGAAGATATAATTAGTAGGTAGGTAATCCTCAGTTTTCCAAAGCCCAAATGCCAAGTGTGCGATAGGCGAGACTCCCATCAATTTCTTAGGAGAGCATAACAAATCATATCAATTTCTTAGGAGAGCATAACAAATTGCATTACTTTCTGGATTTTTTTTCCGAAATAGGTCAATTTTTTAAATTAATTCTTAAATAGGTCACTTTCGAAACTATTTCAAAGATAGATCAGCCCTCATAGACCGTAGTACCGAACTGCGGTCTCTTCAGTAACAAGTACATATCATATAATATTGAACTCCTAGACTTGGGGAAAAAAATCTAAGTGTAAAATGTGAAAAATACAAGACTGCAGTTGGGTACTGCGGCCTGGATCACAGCTGCAGTCTAAGTACATATCATAGCTAATATGCTCCGAGAATTAGAATTTTTTTTAAAGTGTAATATATGAAAAATACGAGGCAGCAGTTGGGTATTGCGGCCTTGATATAACGTAGACTACAGTTCACAACAGTGGCCTCAGTTATATGTTTCGTAAGATCCAGTTTTCAGTATATAACTAAGGCCACAATTGTGGACTGCGTCCTATGTTATATCGAGACCGCAGTACCTAACTGCAGTATCATATTTTTCACATTTTATACTTAGTAAAATTTTTTCTAAGTCTCGAAGCCTATTAGCTATGATATGTACTTAGGCCGTAGTTGTGAACTGCGACCTCGTTATCGAAGAGGCTGCAGTTCAGTACTACGGCCTATGAGAATTAATCTATCTCCGGAATAAGTTTCTAAAGTAATATATTTTGGGAATTAGTTTCAAAAGTGACATATTTGGGGAAATCTCTCTTACTTTTTGTTTGTAAAATGGATACCTAATTTTAATTATCAAAGACATCTCTAATCTCTAATACTATAATGGGAGAAGATCTTAGTGCCAATCTATCACCTTACGTGCATTACACGCGCAACTTCAACTCTCCCATTATACACTTCCAATCTATCAACTTACGTGCATCGCATGTACAACTCCAACTCTCCCATTACACTCTTTATATTACTTTAAAATATATATATTTACTAGATTTGCCCGTGGGCATACGGCACGTCTTCGGAACGATACAAAACACGAAAAGCCTTGTAAACAGTAAAACAACAATTATGTAACTCAAGTTTGAATAGTATGACAATAATAAGTTGTAAATAAAAGTCCATGTTTCCATTAGTATATGTTGACAAATAATTATAAATGGGGGTGTAAAATCTAACTTCTTAGAACTTTAAGTGTGGAAAATGATGAAATTTAAATGTTGAAGAGATATTTGTTATTTTCAATATAACATGTGCAATAAAAAAAACATAAAAATTCTAAAAATTTATAAACCTGAAATATTAAAATCTAAATTTCTAAGTAAATAAAGAAAGAATGTGAGAGAGAGATGGGGAGAGGGAGTAAGAGAGAAGAGAGAAATAGTAATAAAGTAATGAGTTTTTTAGTTTTGGGGGGGAATTTTGCTTTTGAGGTTTGAAATTTGTTTTGGGGGGGGGGGGGGGGGGGGGGAATATGTTTTGTGATGATGTTAGATCTGGGCCTTTGATTTTTGGGGGATTGAAGGTAAGCCACTTGATAGCTTTCTTTGTGTTTTATTATATTGATTAACACATGCCTCACATATGCTATATTATATTATTACTTTGAAAGCTATATATTTATTAAAACGTGCATCGCACATGCTAAATACTAGTTTCTATTAAATAAAAATTATCAAATGTATCTATACAATATATTATGCTAAGATCACTTTTGGTTCAAGAACTTTTCTTTTTTTTACTTTTTAAAAAAATGTAGGAGGCAACCACATCCTCTTTCTCATTCCAAATTATAACTTGAATCATGTCTTAATCAAACCTAAAAAATTGTGCAATATTATATAGATGTTATTAGATGAATTTTTTTATAGGAAAAAAACCATTAGATGAATTTGTTTGAAAAACAGTTTTTTCTGTTTTCTCATTTTTTGTTAAATTATGTGCAATATCTATATATCTATATATTTATACAATATATTATACGAAGGCCACTTTTGATCTAAGGATTTTTTTTTTTTTAAGGAGCACATGTAGGAGACAACTCCCCACTATTTCTCCATCTAATTTTTAAAATGAAATCCTACTCCTTAATCAAACCCAAAAAAAAAGTTCAATATTTTATAGATGTTATTAGATTAAATCTTCAAAATAATAGTTTTCATATTTTTCATTTAATTTATGAAAATTCTATGCAATATTGCACAGGGTTATATTAGTAATATATTATGCTAGGACAACTTTTGGTCAATGATTTTTCTCTTTAAAAAAAACAATGAGAGAAAATGTAAGAGGCATTTCTCAGTCCAATTTTTGAACTATAAATCTATCTCTTAATCAAACATGAAAAATAGTGCAATATTGTATAGATGTTATTAAATGAACTTTTAAACAAAATATTAGATGATTTTTTAAAAAATAGTTTTGCTATTTTCTTATTTTTTATAAAATTATGTGCAATATTGCACAGGATTTATACTAGTATATATTTATACAATATATTCTGCTAAGAACATTATTATCTCAAGATTTTTCTCCTTTCTTCATTTAAAAAACAAAAAGGAGACAAAAAAAAGGAGAGTAACACTAAGAGGCTACTAGGCCACCACTCATTTCTCCATATTCACTTTTAAATTTCTCTCTAAATTTCAATTTAAAATATCTCCAAATTTTAAAATTCAAAAAAACATATCTAGAAACACATTAAAGTAGTTATTGACTTATTTTAATTAAAAATTTATCTGAAAACACATTTATGCAGTTATTGAATTATATACATTTATACGATATATTAAGATAATACTACCTTTAATCCTATGAATTTTTTTTCTCTTTTTTACTTTTTAAAGCAAAAAAAAAGAGTCAATGTAGGAGGCCCCATCACTTCTACATCTAAATTTTGAAATGGAATTATATCGTTTAATCAAACCTAAACAATTGTGTAATATGTTGTTATTTTCTCTTTTTTTTAAATGATGTGCAATATATTGCACATGGTTTTACTAGTCTATATAATATATTATATTAAGACCACTTTTGGTCCAAATTTTTTTCTCATTTTTTTGTTCTTTTTAAAACAAAAAAGAGCAAATTTAGGAGGCAAGCCCCTACTCTTTCACCATCCAAATTTTCTACAGAAATTATATCCATTAATCAAACCTAAAAAAAAATTGTCCAGTATTGTACAGATGTTATTAGAGGATAATTTTTCAAAATTAATTTTCTTATTTTCTTATTTTTTATAATATTTTGTGCAATATATTGAATAGGGTTATGCTAGTTCCTAGTATTCAATAAAACAGAATAAATAGGAGGAGGAAGAGAGCTAACATCTCAATCATCAAAATAAATGTTGACTTGGGTACGCGAAATATGAACAGATGGAGACCATTCTTCGGCTCCAACGATGGACTTGGGCGTGAGAGGGGAGAGGGAGATTTACAAAGTTTACTATTGAAACTTTTATTTTGGAATGTACGTGGTATGTGGATGGAGTATAAAAGTCGTTTGACTAACGATACTGTTAATACTTCATAATTGGACTCATAGAAATAGGCCGAGTTGATACCAGTTCGTCACTGCCTTCTAGTTAATCAGGCTTTGCTTTACAGGTTGATGGTTCTCATTTTGAGGTAGCGGACGAGCTGGTTGGATTAGTTGGCGGTCTCCATTAAACCGGCGGGTACGAAATGTGATGGTTGGATATAATATAGATGATCACAACGGTACATGACTGTTAGATATTATAGTTCCACATTGGGTAGTTGGCTAATTTTGTATTTGGTTCCTCCTATATATAGGAGATATTGTACTCAGTTATCTCTCAATTCAATATTTAGTATTGTTCTCATCTTTTTGATTTATCCTAACATGGTATCAGAGACAATTACTCAAATTTTCTTTTCTTAAAATTTTCCTATCCAAAATTCCTCAAATTCCAATAGCCAAAGTTTGTAAACAAATTTCTTCCCAAAAAAAAAAAACAAAAAAAAAAAATGAAGTAATCTTCTTCGGCAAACCCAAATCACCGAAGTCAAGTCATCTTCTTCGGCAAACCCAAAAATCACCGACGCCATCTTCAACTCGTTAGATCGTCCTCGTCAGATCGCCGATTTTCATCTTCAAATTCTCAACGACCGAAGCCATCTTCAAAATCGACCGAACCCATCTTCAACTTCGTCATCAGATACTGCCGCCATCTCAAAATCCCGCCGCTATCAGATTCGAGCTTCAACTTCGTCATCAAATCCCAACTCCAGATCCGAACTTCAACTCCAGATCCGATCTCCAACTCTAGATCCGAACTTCAACTTCGTCATATGTTTTGTGATGATGTTAGATCTGAGCCTTTGATTTTTGGGGGATTGAAGGTAAGCCACTTGATAGCTTTCTTTGTGTTTTATTATATAGATTAACACATGCCTCACATGTGCTATATTATATTATTACTTTGAAAGCTATATATTTATTAAAACGTGCATCGCACATGCTAAATACTAGTTTCTATTAAATAAAAATTATCAAATGTATCTATACAATATATTATACTAAGATCACTTTTGGTTCAAGAATTTTTCTTTTTTTTACTTTTAAAAAATAAATTTTAAAAAAATGTAGGAGGCAACCGCATCCTCTTTCTCATTCCAAATTATAACTGCCATCTTCAAAATCGACCGAACCCATCTTCAACTTCGTCATCAGATACTGCCGCCATCTCAAAATCCCGCCGCTATCAGATTCGAACTTCAACTTCGTCATCAAATCCCAACTCCAGATCCGAACTTCAACTCCAGATCCGATCTCCAACTCTAGATCCGAACTTCAACTTCGTCATCAGATCCCGTTGCCATCTCCGACTTCAAAATCGACCGAAGCCATTATCAAACTCCAGACCCAGCTGCCTTCCAACATACGCCATTACTCGGATTTTATATGCCCTATTATAACCTGAAACCCTACGAAACCCACTACAAGTTACCACCCGAAACCCTACTTCTGTAACCGTAAATAAAATAAAATAAAATCTTTTTGCAGGTACTTGAATCTCTCATGGAGCCTCAATTTCGTCAGTACATTCCAGTCTCCACTGATTTTCTTCTTTCCTTTGCTAAGGATTGGACTGATTGGTCTGCTTCTGTTGAGGCCACTCTTCTCGGCCATTCTTTATGGGGTCACATTGATGGTTCCACTGTTCGCCCAAAAGATTCCGATACTACCGCTTCCGCTGCCGATAAGCAACTGATTCACACATCTCAAATCAATTGGGATGATCATGACCGTCGAGTTATTTCCTTCCTCATCTCCTCTGTCGACCGTAGTCTTCGTGCTGATCTTCTTCGAGTTCGTCCTGCCAAGGCTCTTTGGAAGCACTTGGTTACCCAGTATGTTCATAATAGTGGGGCTCGTGAGTATCAGCTCCTTGTTCAGTCCGTTCTTGATCGGCAGGGTGATCACAGTATTCAGGAACATTACACAGCCATATGCAATATCTGGCGCGAATTACAGCAACTAGAGAACAGTGAGGTGCATGTCACTCGTGAACGTCGTCAGTTTATGTTCTTCATGATGGGTCTTCGACTAGAATACCAGTCTTTATGCAGTCAATTGATCCATCGAGATCCGGTCCCTCGTCTTGAAGCTACTATTGCTGAGCTTGTTGCTGAAGAAACCCAATTATGTGCTCTCCCAACTCCTACTTCTCACTCATTCTCTACCAGTGAAAATGTCCTTGTCGTTGCTCATCGTCCATCCTTCTCACGCAAGCCTCGCCCCAGCTCTACGCCTACTCCATCTGCCCATCGCAGTGTTCCTGATCGTCATTCCCATTGCACCCACTGTCAGCGGGATGGTCATACTCATAGTAACTGCTTTATTCTTCATCCTCGGCTCCTTGCTCAGGCAGAACAGCGCAGAAAACAACAGGGTTTACCTCCTCTCCGCACACCTGGTGCGATGGTCGTCACTCCAGCCATGCCTTCTCCTGCTCCCTATGATATTCCACAACACCGTCTAGCTCAACTGGATCTTCAGAACTCGGATCAGTCTATCAGTGCTGGTTCATCTGCCTCTGCTTTCTCTGTCACTGCTGGTATGTCTTCTTTCTGACTTTTAGATTCTGGTGCTTCACATCATCTCACTAGCAATTGTACACTACTCACCACTCGCACTCCACTTACCTCTCATTCACCGTCACTTTACACTGCCAATGGTTCACTAGTTCTCACTACACACTCTGGATCTATTAACACTCCAACTCTCACTTTACCTTTCGTCCTTTATGCCCCTCGTTTATCTACGAACCATATTTCCATTAGTGCTTTATGTGATAGTGGCCTTACCGTTATCTTTACTTCTTTGGACTGTACCATACAGGATCCTCAGACTGGTCATATGATTGGACGCGCTAGCAGACATGGACGTCTATATCATCTAGATTTTCTTCATGCTCATGATTCAACTTCTAGTTTTGCTGGTGTTGTCAGTTCTAATGCCGATTTGTGGCACAGACGCTTAGGTCACATTAGTGTGTCTCGTTTGAAAGATTTGGTTCGTAGTGGTGCTCTTGGTCATTTTAATTTTACTTCATTATCTGTTTGTTAGAGTTGTAAGTTGGCAAAACACTTAGCCCTCCCTTTTAACAATAAAAGCACTTCTCATTCTACTCATGCTTTTCAACTTATTCACTCTGACATATGGGGTCCATCTCTCACACCTTCTCAAAAAGGTTATCTCTATTGCGTTAGTTTCATCGATGATTTCACTAAACACACATGGGTATTTCTTATGCACCAACGTTCTGAGATACCTGAGATTTACCGATTCTTTATGACCATGGTTCACACCCAGTTTGGGGTTCGTATCAAAACTTTTGCTTAGATGGTGCTCGTGAGTACACCTCAACTACTATGCGATCGATTCTTCAGTCCCATGGCACTCTTTTTCAGCAATCATGCCCCCACACCCATGAGCAGAATGGTGTAGCTGAACGCAAGCATCGTCACATCCTTGAGACGGCTCGCGCTCTTCTACTCTCCTCTTCTGTTCCTCGCTCTTTCTAGGCTGAAGCTGTCATGACTTCTGTCAGTCTCATTAACATTACTCCTTCGTCTGCCCTCTTTAGCATCACTCCTTATGAGGCCCTCTATCACTCATCCCCTGACTACAACATGCTCCGTATTTTTGGTTGCACATGTTATGTCCTTCTCCCTCCCACTGAGCGCACGAAACTCACTGCTCGCGCCGCTAAGTGTGTTCATCTAGGTCTCAGTTCTAAACATAAAGGTTATCATTTTTTTGATCCTGCGGCAGGTCGTATTCGTATTTCTCGACATGTCTCCTTTGTAGAAGACTCACCCTACTACTTAACCTCTCCCCAGGACACTAGTTTTCTTGATCCTTCACCTATTGGGCCTACTTCCACTCCACCCATTCCATTTGATCACACTCCTTTGGCTCCTTCCGCTCCGGCTATAGACAGTCCCCCCATTATTCCTACAGAGACACCCCTTACTTCTCCACCACCTGCATCCCCACAGTTGCCTACACCCACACCTCCTAACTCACCTCCACATATTTCCCTTCCACCACCAGTGCGTCAGTCTGCACGTTCTACTGCGGACGTCCCACCACACCGCTACACACCTGATGCCACTAGTCCCTCTGATCAATTTGGTTTTGCCACACTAGCTTCTTACTCACCCCAGTTTCATGCATATCTCACTATTATACACTCTTACATATGAGCCCAGAACCTCTAAAGAAGTCGTTCATCAGTGACCGCTATACCAGTTGGACGTGAAGAATGCTTTTCTTCATGGTACCTTATCTGAAGTGGTTTATATGCATCCTCCTCCTGGCCTTACTACACCTCCTCGTCATGTTTGTAGACTTTGCCGTGCTATATATGGTCTGAAACAGGCTCCTCGAGCCTGGTTTGAGTGTTTTCGACTTTTCATTACCAAGGCTGGCTTTCGTCAGAGTTCACAGGACCATTCTATGTTTATATGATCATCACCGCAGGGGAGGGTACTTCTACTACTATATGTTGATGATATGATCATTACTGGGGATGACTCCGCCGGCATTGCATCCACCCAGAAATATCTTCACCAGCAGTTTCATATGAAAGACCTTGGTAAGCTACGTTACTTTCTGGGTTTAGAGATTGCTCATGGATCTTAGGGGATACTTATTTCTCAGCAGAAATACACATCAGATATTATTTCTGCTGCATGTCTCTCTAAAAGTTGATCAGTCGATACATCCTTAGAGCTTCATGTGAAGCTTCGTCCCACAGATGGTGAGCTCCTTCCTGATCCCATTAGATACGGCAGATTGTTGGACAGCTTGTCTACTTATGCATGACCAGACCCGACAATACTCATGCAGTTAGTATTGTTAATCAGTTTGTTTCCGCTCCTACATCAGTTCACTACGGTGCTCTTCGTCGGATCTTCAGATATCTTCGGGGCACTATCACTCGCTCATTATTCCTGTCTTCTACATCCAAACTACAGCTCAGTGCATATTCTGATTCAGATTGGACAGGTGATCCGACTACCAGAAGGTCTACCACAGGTTTCTTTCTATTTCTTGGTGATTCGCTGATCTCATGGTGAAGCAAGAAATAGGCAGTTGTTGCATGTTCTTCCACCAAGGCTGAGTACAGAGCAATGGCAACTACTACTAGAGAGATTGTTCATGTTCGCTGGTTGTTATCAGATAAGTGTGTCACTCTTATAGGAGCTACTCCACTTTATTGTGATAACCGGAGTGCATTGCACATTGCAAGCAACCCGGTATTTCATGAGCGAACGAAGCATATAGAGATTGATTGTCATTATGTTCGTGCGCGCTTTGAGACATGGACCATTTCTCTTCATTCTGTTACCTCTTCCCAGCAGACTACAGACTTTTTCACCAAATCCCATACTATTCAGAGATTCCGATACTTAGTAGGCAAACTCACATTGTTTGACCCATCGTTAGTTTGAGAGGGGGTGTTAGATATTATAGTCCCACATTGGGTAGTTGGCTAGTTTTATATTTGGTTCCTCCTATATATAGGAGATATTGTACTCAGTTATCTCTCAATTCAATATTCAGTATTGTTTTCATCTTTCTGATTTATTCTAACAATGACTAATGAGATTAGGCAAAGACATAGCTTTTGGGAGGAACTGCAAGTACAGGGGTGAAAACTAGGGCTCCAAATGGATCTAGAAAACTCTGACTGAATTCGGATTCGGATTCGCATTTGAATTTTCACGAATATGATAAGAGAAACACATACCGTTTAAAAACCAGATCCAAATCCGATTAAATTTTCCAAATATATTTGAATCTCGATGCGAATATGGTTATTAACGAATAATCCAGATCCAATCCGGATGTGAGAAAAAATATGCTAGTGACTAGTGAATCTAGACACATATATGGAACTTATACAAACTATTTTTATTTTGGCTAAATTTGAAAGGAAAAAAAAACTCACTGCAATATTGCCCGTTTTTAAAAAACTACTCATTTTTTTGTTGTTGAAAAAACCGCCTTCAGCTATGTTTTCAAAAAACCCAATGCGGCAGCATTATGTTCCATTAAGTTTTTTGACATGTGCAGCGCACGTGCCATTTTTCTGACATTTTTGCCCCTATATTAAAAAATCTCATTCATCTTTCCAAAAAAAATTTTCAAAAAATCTCGCAAATATAATCAGGTTGTTTAAAAACCATCATAGAACTAATATTTTTTAACCATTTACTTTCCACCAAAACCCCTGCTCACATCCAACCCGATCTGCTAAATCACACCCCCACCCCCCCGCTCGGAAACCCTAGATCTCATCCAAACAGTGGCATTGAAATCCTCATTTAAAAGATGTCCAAAAAAGTCCGAAAAAATAGTTGCTACTCTAGAGTGCTAGTTCTCATGTCCAACCCCCTCCGCTCCCACACCACCACCTCCTCCTCCTCCCCCGAAAAATGGCACCGCCACCAAAACCTCATCTCTCTCAAATCCTCCATCCACGACGAATTCAAATCCAAGGAACAACAACTCTCCTCATCCTCAACCCCACCCACCTTTACCCCGGCAGCCAGCTCCCCGAGAAACTCATCTCTGACATCCGCCGCCACTTCTACTTCCTCTCTCCCTCCTACACCCTTGCAGCCTTTCCCATCAAAGACATCCTCCTCCACCTCTGTCTCCTCGACCAATCTGCCTCCTCCTCTAACCAGCTAGCACTTCACATTCAAGAATTCAAAGATGGACATAAAATTTATCTCAACACTGCACTCGTCGTCAAGATTACTTTCGCTTACAGTCACCCAATCTCTCTCCCTCTCCTTGCGGTGTCCACTTTGTTAGTCTCCTGCAGAAATGTGCAGGTGTTCAAGAAAAAAAAAGTTGACATTGGGTGTTGTGGAGACACAAACACTGATTGAGGGTGACAGGGAGACTATTAAAGAGAGAGTGGAAAGTGCTTTGAGATCCGTGATGACGAAGCCGATGAAGAAGAAGATTCCTTTTGGGTTTTGCTGGTGTCGAGAGCGAAAAGGGGGGATGGGTTGATGAGAGGGGAGTGGATTGGGGTTGACAATTGGCAGAATGTTAGGACAGAGAAGGAGGAGATTGCGCGGTGGATACTTGATTCGAAAGAGATTGAGTTCAGAGAGTAGATCGGGGTGAGATCATTTAAGGAGGGTATAGAGGGAAGAATGTGTGTATTTTGATGTGCATTTGTTAATTTCAGGCATTGATGGTGTGACTGTGAAGGATAATATGAGTTTTTTTAAATATGTATTCTGGAAATGAATTCTGAAAATGTATGTTTGTTTGATATAGTGTCTGGTATAAAGGGGTTTATAACCATGTATGTATGGAATTGTATTGTAGATTTGGTTTGTATCAGGAAGTGGTTTGTCTCATGTTATATTTCATGTTTATGCCATATTTCTTATGATAATTTTTATGAGATTGTGTGGACTGCGGTGGATGAAAATATGTGAGAATATTATATAATGTGTATGTTGTTGGTGAAAATATGTGAGAATGTATGATTATCAGATTTGGTGATTTGTTGTTAGATTTTGATAACAGTTCGTACCTAATTGGGTGAGGTCTCTACTAAAAAAATCATTAGTTCCATGATGTTTTTCAACAACCTGATTAGATAAGTGATGTTTTTAGAAAAAAATGGAAATGTGAATGAGGTTTCTTAATACAGGGGCAAAAATGTCCCAAAAAAGGCATGTGCGATGCACGTGTTAAAAACATAACAGAACATGATGCCGTCGCATTGGGTTTTTTGAAAACATAATTGAGGGTGGTTTTTTAAAGAAAAAAAAAGATGAGTGTTTTTTTTAAAAAAAAACGGGCAATACTTGAGTGATTTTTTTTTTCTTGAAATTTAGCCTTATTTTTTTTGAAGAAAAATTTAGCCTTATATTTTATATGATCACATTCCACAATACACTGACTGTGTACAAATTTTAGCATATGGTGCATAATGATATTTGATAATGGTAAAAATCACAACCTAGGGTTGTACGATTTCAGCACATATTTCAAAGCTTTGACAGACAAATTAGTCACAACGGGTCTCTTTAACAGGTCCAGGCCTTCATCAGGACCATCTACGAAAACATGGGCCGTTCTCAAGCTCATTAAAAGTGACAGATTATGCCCACTAGGAGAGACACCCAGCCCATAAGGGTTGTAAGTCAAATGTCTTATCCCCGGACAAGAGAGTCTTATCTCTTAAAGAGGGGAATTAACGAGAGATAAAGAATTCATATCAGTCTAACATGTTCATCTCAATCTCCTAATCTATTTCTCAGGCCTATAAATACCTCACCCCTCCTAAGTCAGAAAGTAATATGTAATTGACAATTTCTCTTTCAAACTCTCTTTCTCTCTCTGGTTCTGACTTGAGCGTCGGATGGTCTGTCGCTAGGGCCACCCCCGGTGTTTCAGGTTTTTTGCAGGTCCATCGGCCATGTTAGTAATCGTCGAATTTAGATCACGATGTTCAATCAATGGTTCAGATCCACTCCCAGGAGCTCTAACCACTTTTTACGATGACGGTCAAATGTTAGATCTTTAGTAGTTTTCTTCAAATTATAAACTCACTATTTTGCTCCCACACCAAAATAAGCAGCAACAATATTCTAGACTCAAACTTAGTTTGCTCAAAAGTTTATAGATTAGCACTTTATCTTATCTTTTTTTTAACAAAGTAAACTATTCAAATCAAGCAATATTACTTTAATTAGTGGCTCATTTTGATATAGCTAATTAATGTATACTGCATATTATTCGTATTTCTTACGTAGGAAAAGTTTATTAATCTTCTCCTCCCTCTCTTCATAAGCTATAAGCACCAATTTGAAGAATATTAAATTGTTGTAGAAATCTTGGTATGCATAGTGATTATGTCATAGTTATATTCGTATATCTCTAATATTATAATGGGAGAAGGCCTTAGTGTCATTGTTTGTCATTTTGAAGCCAACACGTACAGCGCACGTGTTGACAAAATGACCCACTTTGGTAAATATTTTCGAAAGTGGACCAGTTTGGTAAATATTTTCGGAAGTGGATCGGTTTGGAAATTATTTTCTATTTATCCTTTTCATTAACCCTTCAATTTTTCCCACGTCCACGTGTGCACGTGTATGATACTAGTGTAGCCATAATGACAAATTATGAATGTTCCCTTACTGGATTTATTCGTATTCGTTTTTACTAATATTTCTTTTATATTCATTTCCGTTTTTCCAAATATGGAAATGAGTTCTTTGACAAATAAAAGTCTGTATCCGTGTTCGTATTCGGACTACAAAAAGAAATAGGAATATAGAGTCACTATTATTCACTTCGTATTCGATCGTAGCCCTAGTGAAAACGGATACGACATAATTAAGTTTGATCCGACATCGTATCTGTAGTTTTTTTTTCAATATAGATATCTGGTATCTGTCTGTTGAAAATATGACATGGATACCAATACTGATAGACTGAAATATTTGAAAATTATATCTGAAGGAACGAATTTTATTATCAAAAACATAGACTTACTAAAAAATACTTAGTTTTGTATTAATTAATAGTAGGGGTGGGCATCGGTCGGTATCCGACCTAATATGGACCATCCACCACCGATCCAAAGAAGATCGGTTTTTTAATTTTCTCATCCGCAACCAATCCGAACCTTAATTGGATCGGTTTCCATCCAAGCCGATTAAGCTCGGTTTGGATTGGATTGGATGGTCAGTTTGGCGTGCTACTTTTCACCTTCAACATTATTCATAATTTTGTTGAAATTTAAAAGATCAACTTCAATCAAACTTAAGAAACAATCTGTTATTTGTTATTCGGAAATGAATTTAAAATGAAGATTCATAAAACCACAAGTTATTAATGAATTTGCACTAATTGTTTGAGATTATGACGTTTAAATGTGTGAGATAAACTACTTTTTCACTTGCATACTTCTGTAATCTTAGTTTATTATCATAAAAGAAATATTAAATAACCATAGCTAATTGAATTTCAGGTACAATATAAAAAATTAGATTACAATTTCTACTTGATTTGATTAAAGTAACTACTAAATGTTACATCAACTTCATTATTCTGTTAAGTTGGGTCACACGGTAAATAAGCATTTTTCAACAACATAACACACAGAATTATGAAGAATCAAAATATAGGTAGAACAATTGCTCGGTTTGTATTAAAGAAATTAAAGAAGACTGTTCGTATCTCCAAGAAAATGAGAAATGACTATTTTTATATTCAAGAAATTAAAGGAAAACTATATTTTTTATGGACTTATGCATAGAGGTACGGTCGGTTCGGTTTCATCGGTTATTTGAAAGCCCCATCCAACAACCGAACCGGTCCAGTTGGTTATTGAAGATCAAGAACCGAACCAATCCAAACCCCCAATTGGTTCGGTTAAAAACCGGTCGGTTTGGATTGGATTGGTTTGGATTGGTCAGTTCGGATAATAGTTATCCACCCCTAATTAATAATCCCTAATTAATAGTGTTATTTAATAAAATTCTACTAATAATTTTATTTGACCCAAATTTGTATGCTTTTTTTTTAATACCAAATATGGTAATTATGAGCTCTTTCATGACATCTTTTTTTCTATTTTAAGAGCTAGCTAAAAAAATTTGAATTAATTTTTTTATAAGACACTTTTGAAAATATTTACAGAAAAAGGACAGTTGCTAAAGTATTTGCATTCATGGACTCAATAACTAAACTCGCCATTGGGACTCAACAACTAAACTCGCCGTTCCCAACGGCGAGTTTAGTTGTTTCATCCTCGCCATTGGGAAACAGTGTGTTTAGTACTAATTTTTAGTTCAAAATTTACAAAGAAAACTCGTTGTTCCCAACGGCGAGGACATTTATACTAGACTCGCTGTTGAGAACAGCGAGTTTAGTTCAAAATTTTCAAAGAAGACTCATTGTTCCCAACGGAGGACATTTACACTAGACTCATTGTTGGGAATAGCGAGTTTAGTTCAAAAAAAAAAAAAAAAAAATCTATGGAGTTATTTTTCGAAAATTCACTAAATCCAACAGAATATTTCACTCTCTGTAAAATTTCCTACATCCTCGCCAATCTAACAGCGAGTCTAGTGTAAATGTTATCACCGTTGGGAACAACGAGTTTTCTTTGAAAATTTTGAACTAAACTCGTTGTTCCCAACAGCGAGTCTAGTATAAATGTCCTCGCTGATGGGAACAACGAGCCTTTTTTGAAAAGTTTGAACTAAAAATTACCACTAAACACGTTGTTTCCCAATAGCGATGATGAAACAGCTAAACTCGCCGTTGGGAACAGCGAGTTTAGTTGTTGAGTCAATGAGCGCAAATACTTGGGCAACTGTCCTCAGTCTGCAAATATTTTTGAAAGTGTCTTATAAAAAAATTAATTCAAATTTATGTGTCTTTACCGTCCTTCTTTTTTCCCAATATTTCAAAACAGGCATCGTTTTTTATTTTTCCTATTCTAGTAATCTGCAACTGCGATCCACATTCTAATCAATTTTTATTTTTATTTTATTGAGTAAATAATAAGACAGAATCTGGACTCGAACCTGAGACCTCCTTTTACACATACATACTTTTTTACAAACTATCTTTAGTGACACAAAATTTTATTTTATGTGAGTGACACTTTTGTAAATAATTATGTCGAAAATAAATTTAAACTTTGAGGGTATATGGTAACTAACAACAGTTGAATAAATAAATGGTTAATATAACTCACACTTACAAAAATGAATGGTTGAGATTAGATGGTCGACTGTAGGGGTGTAAAATGAACAGGACGGTCCGTCGTCCGTCCGAGTCCGGCTCGAGAAATGACCCGACCGTGGACCGTCCGAATTGTTATACGAACCGAACTTGAACAAATTATTAGGTCCGATTCTTTACCGAGCTCGAGTCAGACATAAGTCCGTCCGAGTATTATTTTGGTCCGATGCTTTATCGAACCAAGTCCGGACTATAAAAATTTTGTCCGACCTAGACTGAGCTGGACATAAACCCGTCCGAGTAGAATTTCGGTCCGAGCTTGAACATATGGTTGTCCAATCGCGTCCGGTCTGATTTACAACCCTAGTTGAATGAATCTATTTCTATTATAAAAGTAAGAATAAATCTGTCCAGAGTAGATCTGAGCTGTTCATCTTAGTTTTATAATATCTTAGATCTAATCTGGACTATAGAAATCCTTCAAATATCTCAAGTCTAGACCGCTCATCTTATTCTCAGATCTAATCTGGACTATACAAATTAATCTCTCATTTATAATTCCTAATACCAAACTCTAACTCCCCAAATCTTCCCTCCCTACCAGTTCCCCTGCACGCCGCCCTTTCTTTCTCTCCTACAATTCTGTCAAGTCACCGCCTTCCAATCCACAGCCAATCGACGGTGACGCTGCCTCTTCCTTCTCTTTCCCTCGCGGATCACCAGATTCCCGACAATTTTCACCACCAAACTCTCTCTCTCTCTCTCTCTCTCTCTCTCTCTCTCTCTCTCTCACCGGACGATACCAAAACCCTAGATCGCCATTCGAGCTCATTTGAAGCGCACAACACGAAAGAAGAAGCTAAGTTTCTCTTTCTTCCTCCTCTTCTAGGTTCTCCTCGTATTTTCTAGGGTTTCACTCTTTTCCCGCTCGTTTTCTTGACGAACAGCCGTGCTCGAATCAATGGTGGAGAAAAAATCAGGTTGAGAAGGTTGATGTAAGTTTTCTTTTTGTTGATTTACTGTCTTGCATGTCGTTTTGTGTACATTTTGTGTACATTAGCTGTAATTTTTATTTGTGTTTGTGTTTGAATAAGAATGGTTCAATACAATGCTTCTAGCTCGTTGTTTTGTATGTGGTTCACTTGATAAGTAAATCGAAGAAAAGTAGATTGTATTGTTTCAAGTATGAATGTGTATAGAAGAGTCGTTGCAGAATGTAGACATGCACTTTAAGTGTTTGGTGTTTAGTCTCACAAAGAGAAGGAAACTGATATGTTAGATGAAGGAATGACACTATAAAATAGTGTGGAGAAACCAGTCAAAGTAAGCACCTTGGAGGAACAACTACAGATCATGATTTAAACACTATACAACTAAAACATGATCTCTGTGCTTTGACTACGTAGATCAGTGCCAACCCATAGGGTGGACCATACGGTGGAATTAAACACAATCACAACTCAGAACCGAGATCTCCCAGTGAAAAGTAAACAATGTAACAAGAAATAAATTCAAAGAAGTAGATCACACAAGATTTACTTGGTTCCGTATCAATCTTAGATCTACATCTCTGAGTAATGTTCATATGAGATATTCATTTTTAAAAAGGGAGATACAAGTTCATGCCAAGCTCCAACAACCCAAGAAGAAGATGAGTTGCATCCAAAGATCGAAACATTTTACAGTCCTCTGTATTATTTGAGGTACTGAGAAGCTGATTGTATGGATCAGAAATGCAGCTAATACATTGAGGGAAATAGCCTCATATATATAGCCAAAGTCTATGAAAACTTTCAATATAGCCTCAACATTCCAATATAACACTCATACATCATACACTCAATACACAAAATTGAATAGAAATTTCTTTTTTCTAAATCTTCTCCATCTCCAATAGATATTGCACATGTGCCTATAGCCCTGAATAATGCTTCAGCTTTGTACACCATTTTTACCAGAACCTCCCAGGCCGAGAAACTGTTGTTAAAGAACTATGCAGTGGACTGCAAATCCAGTAGTAATAGGATCATTTGTGGTTGACCTTCAGTATAGGATTACATTAAAGTGTGGTGACTTGTCACTTCTTCACCTTCTCTTAGACGGATACGGGCGGATATGGTGTCAGAGCTTCTTCACCCTAATCCTGGGAAGCACTGATACTTCACGTAGGCTTACGTACCCGTATCCCGCACGTATCCGATACGGGATACAGCAGGATACGGTGGGGTACGTACGGGATACGTCTACCACCGTATCCTACAGTCTCCTTGTACCGGATATGGGGGGATACAGGAATGATTCGGCGGGATACGGCAAAATAATACCCGGCCCATTAAAAACCCTATCTCTCCCAGTCGGTTCCCAAATCCATCTCTCTCAAAAAACCCGTTCCCAAATCCCTCTTCCTCAGAACACCCGTTCCCAAATCTCTATCTCTCAAATCAGCCTCCATCGATCCAAACCCTAACTCTTCAATCTCAAACCCTAACTTCAATCTCCGCTCCTCTTCCTCAATCTCATCTTCCCCTCGACGGCGACGAAGCGTTACCCTCGACAGCGTTGCAGATCGGTGGCGAAGCTCGGGCTCGATGGCGAAGCTCCGGCTCGACGGCGACGCAGCAAAATGACAACGAATCTCGTCGGTTGACGGCGACGAACTTCGACGGTTGATTTATGCTTTTTTAAAAAAAATATGCTTTCTTTTTTATGTTTTCTTTTTAATTTATGCTTTGATATAATTTCTTGAAAACTTTCTCCTTGTACTTCTGAAATCATCTTTTATTAGCTTGAAGTTAGCTGGAAGTTTTGCAAAAATTAATCTTGTATTAGTTCTGCAATCATCTTGTATTAGTTCTGCCAAAATATTAGCTGGAAGTTAGCTGAAATCATCTTGTATTAGTGCTGAAATCATCTTGTATTAGTTCTGCAAAAATATATACTAGGTAAAATTAGCTGGAAGTTTTGGAAGTAATTATTAATTTGAAAGACAGTGGGCAGTTTTGGAAGTAATTGTAGATTAAAGGATAACTTGATTAGGAACTTAACAATTGGAATAGGCTTAACTTGTATTGTTGTTAGCAACTGGATGTGAGGGTATGGGAAAGTCATTTTAGTATTCTATGGTTGAAATAGTTGGGGTCTTTTGGTCTACACTCTTGTAGTTTCTGATCTATCAATTGAGTCTTACACGAATAAAATTTATTGGAAGCTATAGATTTTCTATTGGCGTGACCATGTGAATCTTTGTAAATGTTCTAAATATTGTATTTCATGCTGTGTTTCTTGATTGTGCTTTAGTTTGTTGATTAGCTTTTCTCTATTGTGCTTTAATTTATTTAAGACCTGTTAAGCAATCTTTTATATTTAAGACCTGTTAGTTTATGTTTTTTTTTTTAAAGACTATCTCTCCAAACATGGTATAACATAGTTCCACTTAATAACAACAACATTGTACATTTCTCTTGGACAAAAATTACAATCACACGGTTACACTTACAAGTTACAAGTTACATTTATAAATAAACTCGCATTGTAGTTTTACAAAAAACACATTGAATCACTTATTAACAAGAGATATTATATATTGCCGTATCCCCCGTACCCGTGTCCCCATATGCGTGTCGCCGTACCCGTATCGGTGATTCCTTGCCCTAATCCCATCGACCTCTGAATGTCTCGTGCATGACATAATTCACCTAAAAAACTACACGAACATTATCTTTATACATTCCAACTCTTTGATTCCTCGCTCCAGTTTCTATTCATGATTTTCTGTCTATCTTCTGAAGTATCTGTTTGTTTTATGGTGCAAAGCTCTCGTTCCCGTTGCACTCTTGAGATGTACTAAGCAAAGCTTTTGTTATACTGTACTATTATTGCAGGAGTTGCATTTGTTCAGGTATGAAAAAAATGAGTCTTCCTTTTTTTTCCTTTGATATCGTTGTGTTCATTGTTAGCATCTACAATTTGGATATACAGGACAAAATCTTTGAATTGCATCTGAGATTTGATAGCCTTTCTAATAAGTGATTCACATATATGTGCTTAAACTTTAAACTTCCCATATTCTCATGTATGTGCTTAAACTTTAAACTTCACATATTCTCATGTATGTGCTTAAACTTTAAACTTCCCATATTCTCACTTTGGTATCAAGTTGTTGCTCCTGAGAAGAGAAGATGACTCTATTTTGCTTAGCCAGACAGCTTTCATGCACAAACACATACTTTATTTTGCTTTGCTTTCTTTTTATCTATGACTAAAGAATATAAACGCAATTTAGGAAATCAAAATACTGATGGGCATGGAGACAGAGACAGTGGAAGCAACCGATGAAGGCGTACACTTGGGATTACGCACTTAACTTTTTGTGATTTTGTGCTTTTAAGCACTTGTACATATATATAATTATTAGAATCAATTGAATTTATGGAAGATTTGAACTGCATTGTATAAATATTATGTTTGATTATTGGAATAAATTTGTGCTTGAAAGTACTTTTTTCTATTGTTTATTATATTTGATTCATAGATTTGTGAAAAGATTATTAGAATGAGTTCATGAAAGTGATTGTGGATTGAATTATAGATATTTTGAATTGATAAAATAAATAACAACAGCAATAACAACCACCCCACTATTATTTACACACACACCCCCCCAAAAAAAGAAAGAATAAATAACCATTTTCAGTGTTTTAAAACATCGGGATAGGCTATTTAATGGGGGGAAGTTTAAAAAAATAAAATTACCCTATCACGGCGTTTTCAAATGCGGGGATAACTTTTGAAGCTACCCGATGTTTGCAAATGTTGGGATAGCCCTTTCGCATCTTCTGCGGAGGTATTCCCGGTGCTTGCGGTGGCATTTTTCGAGACGCCGCCCGTGTCAAGCCCGACATTTAAAAATGCCGCGAATCCCCTCTTCATTTGTAGTGTATGTGGCAAGCATATTTAGTGACCAGACCATTAAGAGATCTAAGTTTTATCACGTGGCAGACATGCTCTGGAGAGAACCATACATTCATTACATCGGTTTGTTTCCTCCCTTATGTATTAGTCGGTGTGGATCATTATGGAATGTCATATACACATTATAGTGTGTTTAGTGTTCTTAGAATCATACCATTTAAGAGCTTTTAGTTTTGGATAAGTTAAAAGATTCATGATCTTCATTGAATCTTGACATGAGTCTTTTATGACTTACTTAATATGAGTAATCCATTATTAGAGCTTGTGGTTAGATTGAAACATAAAAAATTAGTTTCATCTGGCTATTATAGGAATATTTTGAAAACATAATGATTATTATTCATCCAATGAAACTTTTTGGTCTTTTAATCTAATATAATTGTTTTAATCTAATATAACTGCTACAAGCCTAAAATATGTTGAAGTCTTAGAGAGTTGCATATTTAGTAGGTTTTTTGTTGCGTTTAAAGAAAGAAAGTATATCTTGTGGTGGCAAGTGTATTTAGTTAGAGCATCTGTAGTCGTTTGTCATTTATCCAAATTTTTCAAAATTTGGAAAAAAAAAACGATGTAGTCGTTGGCCATTTACCCAAAAATTGGGGTTCGCCGCTAGAGTAGTCAGATATATCTGGAAAACGAAATGGCAATTGCCAAAATATAACAAACGAAAGATAATTTTTCGTCCGTTCGATCGGACGAAAGATTATTTTTCGTCCGAGAGAATTTTTTTCATGCGTACTCATCGGATGAGGAATTATTCTCCGTCTCCTTTTTTTTTAAACGATCGGACAGAAAATGACCCGTCCGTTCCATTTAAAAAAAACAAAAAACATCCCAAACGAAACTTTATCTCTCGTCCTATCCTAGGATCCAGGTAAGCTTTGTGGTTTTTTTTTTAATTGAAATGTCACTATCAGAGGATTTACACCATTTTTTTAGGGTTTTTGTTAAGATTTTTTTTTTAACGTCCGTCCTATTTGGATTTCAAAAAAGCCAAATTTTAGCTAACAACGACTACAAACGAAAGCTATTTTTCCTATTTTCTATTTACCAAATACTCAAAATTTGCCTTTAACGGCTACAGATGCTCTTAGTAGGGTTTGTTTTATATATCATGTTGAAAAAATTCCGAGCAGAGAACCATACAGTATTGAGTATTCCGAGCAGAGAACCATAATGTGAGTAACTCCATTATTGGAATGTGTGGTTAGATTGAAATGTAGGAAAAGAATAGGTTCATCTAGCTATTATAGGAATAGTACATTAACGATAATTAGATGTACTACATAATGCTAAGAAACATAATAATTGGCTTACCTTATTTCTCGTCTAATGAAAACTTTATGGTCTTCTAATCTTAGTTTCATGCAAGGATTTCTCTCCCTACTGCCAGACATATAATGAGATCTAATCTTGAACGTTACATATTTATGTAACAGATGAACATTAAGGGATTCATGGTGTCATTTATGAAAACATTCAATTATTTACAAATATATTATTAAAAAAATTAGAAATTAATTCCTAAAAATAAGTCGAATAAATAATGCAAGTTAACATTTTGAACACGAATGATATTGAATTTCTTGCAATTAACTTTATAACTCGATTCCTTAGCTTTTGCAGTTCACATGTACAAAGCATATTCTAGCATGTTCCTCTAATTTGAAAACACTGCAAAGTATGTGTGGTGGGAATGAAAATCTGACAATTTCTAATCTCTGACTTGTTATACGTAAATCGTCTGTTTTGAATTTTAACATGTAACAATGAGAATGATTTGAATTGAATCTTTTAGCTTTTGTTCTAACTGTAGTTTGGAAATAAATTATTTTCTTCACATTTTTTCCTTCTCTTTGTTATTCTTGCAAATGCAACTATCAATTTATAATATGCATTAAGATATTAGTATGGACGTGCATTCAAGTCTAAGGGATCACTGTTCAGTTAACGAGCATTGCAGGAGTGTGTTAGATTATACATGAACTAATCGTGTTTGTAAAGAATTATTTGTGAAATTTATTATTAGATATGATTGATGTTATCACCTATAGAAATTAGTTACTTAATGAGTTCAAATTTTTGTACTTTGCAACTACTTGAGAGTTTGAGTGCTACAATGTGAAAATGTATTCATTTAATGATTAATGAGTTTCATACTAAATCTCTTACCTTTAAATAATACGTTTCCCCCCTTATTTTTTCTCTTTCTTTTTCTAAATGATTTCCCTTTCGAAAAAGAGATCTATTGAAACTTCCTAGGTAGGTTACCAATGGATGCAGCTCAGGCAAATTCATATTTAGGATGGGTATCGCAATGGCCTACATCAAGTCATTGAGATTTCAACATATATATCATTTTATTATTATTTTTTCGGTAGTCTAATTTGTAACTACTTGTAATGCATTGTCTTATTTTGGGAATTTTAATTTCTCCTTACTTACACAACGTGCACTTGTTATACGGTTCAATTTCAACTAGTGTTTACAAATTACACGTTGTCTACAAATGACAATCCCAACTCTTCCATTATAGTATTAGAGATACTAGTAATTTGCACGTGCAATGCACGTTTTATTCAGAAAATATATTTAAAAAGTAAATAATAAGACATAATCTGGTATCGAATCTGAGACCTTCCGTTACTTATACATATTTCTTACAAATTACCTATAGTGGCACAAACTTTTATTTTACATTAGTGACACTTTTGTAAATAATTATGTTAAATAAATTTGAACTTTGATAGTATTATGGTAACCAACAACAGGTGAGTAAAAGAATGGATAATATAATTCATACTTAAAATGAATGGTTGAGATTAGATGATTGATTGTCTACAAATTACATGTTGTTTACAAATGACAAGTCTAGCTCTCCCATTATAGTATTACTAGTAATTTTCACGTGCGATGCACGCCTTAATAAATATATTTTTTATTAATAGTAAAAATTTCAACATAGTCTAGCCTTAAATCTAATACTTACTTTATATTAGATTAGATATGCACGGACAATACACGGATTTGTTTATCTACAAATGTTTGTATTAATTAAATTTAATTTGGACGTATATTGTACGAGTTTGCTCAGTTACAAAATTAGGATTTGTTTATTTACAAATCCAACGCTCCCATTAAAATAGTTGAGATTAGAGATTAGAAATTAGAGATATTATTATTATTATTTTCTCGTAGAACAAATGAATTTTGTCATTTCTTCTTAATTTTCAGGGGTACTAGTTACTACAATGAAGATTGACGGTCGTGGGTAGGTTGAAGTTGACTTTTTCCCTCCATTTCTAAAAGAAGACAGATGGTTAAAAAAAACATTTTTGAGAGATATTAGCAGAGATTTAGGTTAATTAAAAATTTTAAAAAAACTTAAAACTAAAGGACAAAAGTCAATCTAGTTTTAGTACAAGGCTAAAACCGTCCAAAAAGTCAAAAAAATTTAACAGACAAGAATATTCTTCAGCATATTCCCTTTCAAAACCAACCAAAACACAATATAACAAAACTTTAAACACCTTAAATGCAATAAACAAAAAGAAATAGTCCCCATAACTGCAAAATTCAGAAAAGTTATCCTCCTTTCCTGCAAGCTGAAAGCAAAATCCCCATTTTACCCTTCAAATTTCTTCTCCGTCCCATCTCCCCCAAAAATTCCCAAATTCCTTAACGTAACCCTAATTTTCCTTCTCCTCCTCAAATCGAATCCCACATCCAAACCCTAATCATGGAATCCAACCCCACCGGCGCCGCCGACAACGCGGCCGCATCGGTGCCACTTGCGAAATGGAGGAGCGACTTTTCCCGCGCTTTCCGGTACTACCTTGACCGGTCAACGCCGCACCCGATGGGGCGGTGGATTGGAACTCTGGCGGTGGCGGCGGTGTACGTGCTGAGGGTGTACCTGATTCAGGGTTTCTACATCGTATCGTATGGACTGGGAATCTACGTGTTGAATTTGCTGATAGGGTTTCTGTCGCCGATGGTGGACCCGGAGATCGAGGCGATGGATGGGCCGTCTCTGCCGACAAGGGGGTCGGACGAGTTCAAGCCGTTCATTCGGAGGCTTCCTGAGTTTAAGTTTTGGTGAGTTCTTTTTTCTTGATTTTTGTATGAATACTGGTCTGGTCAAGATTGCAGAATAAATATAAATTTGGTGGAAAATGAGCTAGCTAGTTTATTATGTAGAATGTATATGTTAATTAGATGGAGATCATATTTGGTGGTTGTGGTGGATTCGCATCCCCATCTCCCACATTCGACATTCTACAAAATATAAAGGAAGAATCAAACAACTGTATGAGTCAATAAACAATTAAACACATGGTAAATCATAATTATCTTTATTAAAACACCAATATTTTTTATAGTTAGGACTTGCTTACATGATTCTTTTCTCATTAATGAAAATACAAACATGGGCCTAGAATTGTCAGTAACATTAACACACAAATGTATTATGAAGGGTATCTTATTTAATATTTTCAGTGTTGATCATATATCAGTATATGATTGTATATTGACTGAATCATACTTATTCTATACATAAAAGTCTCAAATGACAATCTTCATTCATGAGATAATATTTTGAATTTGAGAGACAGGGAAAGAGAAGGATACCTCAGCGGCCTAATGGTTATGTGGGTTCACTGGAGCCGGAACTAGAGCGTGCCAAACGTGCTATAGTTAGGGTTTTGGTAAATCTTTTAACTTTGAGAGTAAGTTTTTTAGGATGATGACTGATGAGAGTTTGAGAGGGAAAAATATGGAAAGAATGCAAAAAGGTACCTGAGCTCCTTAGATTATGGTTAGTCAATAAACTTTTTTGTCTAATGAGGTTTAGTCAATGACTAATCAAGTAAATGATGTTTTCACATGCAATCATGCTAACCAGTTTGGGCCATTACCAACTGATATGGAATTAAAAGTATTTTAGTTATCATTTAATTGTGGGTTGGTGATTCTTGAAATATTTAGTTAATATATAATACTAAGTATATAAACTATAGGGTGGAATATATAGGATCTCATACCAAAAGGCTTAATCGGTTTTAACCGACCTGGACCAAATTCCATATCCTAAACCGGAACCCGACCCAAACTGTAAAAATTTTCAATAAAATAACTGTGCCCGAACCGTTAAACCGCAAACCCAAACCTTTTTGAATGGTTCGGTTTGGGTGGGTTCAGTTTTGCAGTTTAAACCAAATAGTGCTCACCCCTACCCCTTTTGGACAAACACCTAACTCTATCTATTATTTAAAGATTACCTTACTGTTTAACTGAGAAGTCCTAGCCACGGCTCTTAGATTGTTTTGTAGTATTACTCTCCCTTTGATGCAGTTCTGCAAAAAGGGTTATTGTTTCATGTCTTGAATGATTTTAGCACAAGCCTTGAATTTACAAAATATGATAATTGTGCCTGCAAACTATTTGAGATTATTTTGATGCCTAGGTAATTAGTTTTATCTTCACTATTTTCTCTTTAATTTCCCTTTAAATATTATAAAAGTACAAGTTTATTCTTCACCTAGTTGTCATTTGGAAGGTTGTGGAGGGATTAGTGATGGTGGATAAAGGTTGGTATTGAAAGGGAAACTTAGGAAAGGCATTTTACGTCATGAATATGAATGTCAACTGTCTGTTGACAACAGGAGAAGGATTGAGAGATTTAACATTGGGAAACTTGGATTTGGGGATCGTTGCCTGAATATATGGACGAATTTCTCTCCCTCTCTCTCTAAACCTCTTGTTTGTGCTCAGGAGGTTTATATTTCGTGTCTGTTATATGCAATGATGTAGGTGGGTAAGAACCTTCTCACAACCTGTCATTGTAGGATTCCGCTAGCTTAGGGAATAAGTGAGTTTCTATTTGTTTATTTGAACATCGCATGCTAGGGGAAGTTTATGAACATTCTAGAATTTATTAGTAAACATCATTTGTGCATCCATTTTTAAGACTAGAATTGTTTTCAAGTTGGAGGGTGGTTGTTTGTTTATTCAAATAGCTCAAGTATAGGTTTTTTTTTGTCTTTTTTGTTGGGGGGGGGGGGGGGGGGGGGGTTGAGTTTTATATGTTAACAAATGTAGAATGGTTGGTGAGATATTTTGTTTTTAACAAAAAAAATTGACATCTGCGCTGAACAATGGAGAGGTTGTGTAGGATGGACATTTCGGGCAGGAATTGCGGTCAGATGAGTAGTTGCTTGGACTTGCCAAAAAAATGAATATTCCTTTCCCTGTGAGGATGCCAAAAGGCCCAAACGGCTCTGTAATTGTATTGCTATACTGACATTAGACGATTTATGTTTCATTCACTTGTTACTGATTTCTTTAAAACTGATGTACAGTGAAGGAGGTAATTGTAAATGAACCTGGTTAAAATTTGATGCTGAGATAAGCAATTACTTATCAACCATTATTAAGTACTAGTAATTTACACATGCGCTGCACGTCTTAATTTTTTTTTTTTAAAGTAAAAACTCTGATGTAGTGAGGACTCGAACTTGAGACCTCCTTCATATTAGTTATGTACACGCAATACACGTAAGTTGGTTTTGTTGATTGGAAAATTAATTTGTATGTACTTCCGTTTTACGGGTTTCTTGGATTTGTATTGGGGAGTTACTTTGTACGCGCGATGCATGGGTTGGTAGATTTACAAACAACAACTTCAACTCTCCTAGTAATTTACACGTGCAATGCATGTCTTAATAAATAAGTTTTTTAAAAGTCGGATGTAGTCTGGGCTTGAACCTGAGACCTCCTTTATAATAGCTATGCACGGGTGATGCACGGAGTTGTTTGTTTACAAATGACAACTCCAACTCTCCCATTATAATATTGGAGATGTACGTGCATTTTACAGGGTTCATGGATTTGTATTGGGGAGTTACTTTGTATGTGCGATGCATGAGTTGGTAGATTTACAAACGACAACTTCAACTCTCCTAGTAATTTACACGTGCAATGCATGTCTTAATAAATATAGTTTTTTAAAAGTAAAAATTCGGATATAGTCTGGGCTTGAACCTGAGACCATCTTTATAATAGCGATGCACGGGCGATGCACGGGTTTGTTTGTTTACAAATGACACCTCCAACTCTCCCATTATAATATTAGAGATGAGAGATTTATGCTAGTATTGTGCATTGTGGTCTTAGTTATTAACCATAGTCCTGGTGTAACATCTAAGCATAGTATTTACACAATAAAGAGTTATTTCTCAATAATTTAAGCGGTTATTTCATTTGTTAGCTTTGTTTGAGCCCTCTGTTGCATCATTGAAGTAATCTATTTAGTATTTGATTTCTTTGGCTTGCAAACATGAAACTATAGATAATGACCATAATTAGCAAAAAATGTTTTCAAGTAAATTTGTTTTGCATTACATGTAGCCTTATTTTATTAAGCATAGTTAGTCACACATTTTAGACAGGAAAGAAGACTGGGTTTTATATTCACATCAGCTTTTTATAAGGGAGAGGAGAAGTGTAATTTCTAATGTCTTAAATATTTTCTTATGTAAATCAGGTACTCTATAACAAAAGCCTTCTGCGTTGCATTTGTGATGACCTTCTTCTCTATCTTTGATGTGCCAGTGTTCTGGCCCATACTTCTTTTCTACTGGGTTATTCTTTTCGTCCTGACCATGAAGCGCCAGATCTTGCATATGGTCAAGTACAAATATATTCCATTCAGCATTGGGAAGCAGGTGCTAACCAACTCTAATACGTGAACTCAAGTAGTGTCATCTAATTTTCACTAACTCTGATGTAAAAGTTCCAAGTCTCTTCATATTTAATGACTTTAGCTGAAGCCACCATTGACCTCCAATACCTAGTCTCAATTTAGTGAAGGGAAGGGTAGCAGTCTCCAAAACTGTTTGAATTAGGTTCTCATGTCATTGGATTTGCATGCACTTATTTGTTTTAGGTTGCTATAAAGCCTGCTAGATTTCCCCTTTGTGGAACTGATGGAGAAAATTTTAGATTTAAGTATTACACGTTTAATTTTCTTGGTTAAGTTACGTGCTTACTTAATTTCTAGTTCAATTGCGTGTTTTTAATTTATAATTTATTTTATTATTTTACTTTTTTCTTCTTCTTTTAAGGTAGTCTTGTTCCATTTTACTGCGAAACACTCCCCAATTTTATCCTGGGCCTCTTTGTTCTATCTGTTTTCTACTTGGCACAACATAGTAATAGCCTATTAGGCTCTGTTTGGTACCAACATTTGGAGACCTGTATAAACTATTTGCCTTTGGAAGTATTTAAGCTATGAAGAACAAACACTTGTAGATCAATCTACACGTATATCCACACTACCGCTACCTAAAATAGATGTCCGGTAAACCTAAAATGTATTGATACAAAATTTCAAAAACACTTAAAACTGGCGCTTCCTCCATTTCTTCAATCAATCACATCTGTAGGTGATTTTAGTTTTTTGCAGTGTATTTTCCCGTAAAAGAAAATCTCAAGTAAACAGTTTTTCTTCACATAGGTCACAAGTATTTTTAGACCCAGCACTTTGTTTTCAACAAAAACAGACAGAGCGTATCTTAAGATACCAGCTTATCCTCTCAGCTATATTTCCTTTGAATTTCTCTTGCAATCTCCCCCCCCCCCCCCCCCCCCCCCCCCCCCCCCCGCGTCTTCTTCTTCATGTTCCTGTTTTTTCTTTAGAATAAACTTCTGTCTCCTTTTCTCCACTAACTTATCTGCACAAATCTGATGAAAACAGAAGTACGGAGGGAAGAAGGGTTCACCGTCGAGTAGTGGCTTTCCCAGAGACTGATCTCTGATTGTGTGATTCTACTACAGAAGGGGGGAAAGATGGGAAGCTGGACCTGGGAACTTGGGGTGTGGGTCACTTAATGTATTATGCATACTTCGATATGAAATATTCATCAAATCCTATTCTTAGAAATATAACTGTTGATATGTTTTTAGGTACTTATGCTTATGTAGTAGAGACAAAATGACAGTGAACTGTTCTTATGTGGTACATATCTAATATAGTATATAACATGATTCTTTCTATCCATGGTGTTCTTCCTAGCATTACAACATTTTCATGCATCCCTACGGGGTCACTTGTCAGCTTCAGCATACTAATGCTACTAATGTTAAGAGAAAACTGTAGTGACAGAGGCAGTATATGTTCAGTTCATTGCCAAGGTTACATTCATCAGTATGTTAGAACTAGGACGAACTGTGATGAGTTATTTATATGTAAATGTGAGTTTCGTGGTGATTCTTGTTTAAATTTTGCTGAATAGCATGGTTGTTGCCACCAAATTCTTGACAGCAAAATTGTCTGCGAACAATATGTCCAAGTTGTCGTCTTAATTTTAATGATTCTTTTTTTATAGAATTTCGGCAACTATATGAAAGCTGTACTATTTATTCTACTATTCTTGCTCCTTATTCGGCAGTGGTGTTATTTGTATTCTAGCTACCAGAAGTGATACAGCTCACAAGACATGAACGCTTGCAATATTCATCTCTAGTCTCCCAAATTATAGTAATTGCGAATTAATTTCTCAATTAGCCCTCATACATCAAATTAGTCTCTCAAATTATAGTAATTGTAAATTAATTTCTCAATTAGCCCTCATTCATCAAATTAATCGCCATTTTCAACCGAATCTACTACATTCAAGTGAATTTAGCCTCCAATTAAAGTAAGTCGTTTCATTAAACTATCAATTCGATATGCTCAATTGAATTTACGACAAGGCTACAACCATCACTGAATGAGTTAGTTACTCCATTGGAGACAAAAATTGAATTGAATATAATAGATCTAAGTTAAATTGGGAACTAAATTGAGTTGAATGACTTGTAACTGAGGAACTAAATCGCAAGCGTCGGCGATTGTGTACAACTTCTTTCTTATGAATTATCCCAGCGTTTCAATAATTTGGGAGACTAATGCAAAAAACTTGTTAACTTCTCTATGCAATAAATTCCAAAAATCCCTTTATTTAATTAGAAATTGGAATCAGAAAGGCATAGAATAGAATAAGAAGGGAGATGCAGCGATGAAGCAGAGGAAGAGAGAGAGAGAGAGAGAGAGAGAGAGAGAGGAGCAATAGGAATGTGGTGAAGATAACAATGGTGAAGCTCCAATCCAGGAATCCAATCACCATGAAAGCGAAATGCAGCGGTTCGTCATTAATTTTAACGAAGTTGGATGTTGCCCATATTCTTGGAATCTTGTCTATCCTTTCCTTAAATCTATCCCTCATTCTCACACGCACTCCCTCTCGCTCCCGGATCTTCAGCAGCTATGGCGATCACTCGAGAGAAAAGAGGTACGCAACTTCATTTATTATTATTCTTATTATTCTTATAGTATTTGGCTAGAATCCCCTAGGATTCTATCCTTTGGTTGAAAATTTTATTTTTATTATTATTATTATTATTTTGGAATCCATCCGCACATTAGATCCATGCTTTTTTCACTTGTTAGTTAGTTAGTTGGTTAATTAGTTGTACTTAATTGCTTGCATGTTAATCTCCTTCATTCGAGAGGGGTGGTCTCTTTGCTTTCAATTGTTCTTAGCTAAGAAACGCAAGCATAGATTTCATTTTATAAAATTTATAACTAAAACACAATCGTACATATATACAAATCAACAAGATATATACATCATAAATAAAAAGATTAAGTCGGAAAGGAGAGGGGTGGGTGTATCATGTATGCGTACCACAAAGTTAGATGTGTTCGGAGCTAAGCTAGTCCTCTTTGATAAAGAAACTTCTTGTGGTGTGGTGTGGTGTGGTGTGGTGTGGTGTGCTTACTATAGCCACCTACAACCATTCCAGTCTTTATGATGGGTGCAAATAATATCGCATAAGGAATCCCCTGATTTCTTGCAATCATGAAGAAGCAGAATTTTTTGCCGTAGTAGGCCACTTTTGAAAATATTTGCGATTATAGACCAGTTGCGAAACTATTAGCGCTTATGGGCTATTTAGTGCAACATCAGTAGCGGCTGCCATTCTTATTAGCGGCTTGTTCCATTTAGAGGTCGCTAATGGGAATAACGGCCTCTATTTAAAAATTTTGAAATTTTTGTTTACTGTCGCTATTCCTATTAGCGATCAAAGCATATATAAAGTCGCTAATGGGATTAGCGATCTTCAATGAACTGTATTCCAACACTTAGTAAAATTTAAAGAGTTTTTACTCTGAAAAAATAACAATCAATTTATTTTTGAAATTGAGGTCGCTATTCAGATTAGAGACTTTTATTGTACTAAGGTCGCTATTCCGAATAGAGGCCTTAATTGTGCGACTATTTTGTAAATTTTACAAAGAACAAGGCAATTGAGTTTCCTACTGAGGTGGCTATTGCGAATAGCAACCAAAGTATACTAAGGTTGCTATTCCCAATAGTCACCTTGGTTATGATTATTTTGCAAATCTTACAGAGAGTAAGGAGATTTAGTCTTCTACTGAGGTCGCTATTCGGACTAATGACCTCGGTTTTAAATTTTTTTTCCCAAAAGAGCAAAAAGTTTTCTAAAAATCGCTAAATGTCTCAATACATTCATTTGAGGTCGCTAATCCCATTAGCGACCTCATATATACTTTGGTCGCTAATGAGAATAACTACAGCAAACAAATAATTCCCAATATTTTAAAACATAGGCCGCTATTTCTATTAGCGACTTTCAAAATGAAGAGGCCGCTAATGAGAATAATGGCCGCTGCTGACGTGACACCAAGTATCCCACGAGTGCTAATAGTTTCGAAACTGACCCATAATCGCAAATATTATCAAAAAGCGGCCTAGTTCAGCAAAAAGTCGAAGAAGCAAGCACTCAGCTCAGAAAGGGATGGATGGATGGATGGAGGTAAGTCCCCGATGTGTTCACTGTACGATTTTCTTTTTTTTCTTCTCTATTTAATCCTTTGCCAAAGCTTCCTATTTGCACGCTATTAAGTAAGTTGCTTGGATTTGGGAATTTAGCATGAATTATTTAATGTTTTGACATTCGTCTGATATCCAGTTGTAGCATCATACACTGCAAAATGGATGTGGTCTACTACTGCCTATGCCCCTTCATAACATTTCACAAGAGTTGGTCGATTTTAAATGGATATTCCCAAAATAACATCATTATACTGGAAATAACTGCTAAACTTGTGGTCCAATATGTAGGGAAAATATCGTTGTAACATTCTGCATAATAGAAAATTCACTTTGTTAATGGCAAAAAATGAGTATCATGTATGTCTCTTATTTTTTTAGGCTGTGCTTAACTTTGTTCAATTGCAGAGACCCACGATCCATCGGAAATGGAGAATGCCTCAAGACCGAACAAATCCTCCCTATCTCGTCCTTCATCTCGACACAAGCGAAGTGGTTATGAACCTTCTGACACCGAGACTGATTGGCTGGAGACCCCTTGGCATAATGGGAAGTTGATTTCTAATAGATCTAAAACCCCTGACCCTGCACGAACCTTCAGGTCTAAAACCCCGGATCCTTCTAGAAGCATTGCTTCAATTTCGAGCAGGTCGAAAACTCCTGATCCTTCTAGAACCCATAGTCCCTTAAACCGTAGCCGGAGGTTCACTTCAAAAGAAGATAATGACTCTTCAAGAACTAGTCCTGCCATGAGAAGACACAGCAGATCGCCATATAAGCCAAGTAGATATGGTGATGACGGACAGTCTGTTCTAAGAAGAAATACAAGTTCTTTGAAGGTTTCAGAGCATCGCAGTAAAAACATTTCTCCATACAGACCTAGAAGAGCGGTGGGAAATGATGAAATTAATGAGCATGAGGGCTCATTGCAGAAGAGAAACCAGAGAACACCGTCTATACTTCAAAACACCCAGGATACAGGAGCTGATTCGCAAGCTCAAGACATCTCTAGGATGAGTGAGAGGTCTCGACTGAGTGGCTTGCCCAACCATAGTCGGAGTAGGTCGATATCTGCTCCAAAACAAAGAGTAGACGAGGTACAACAAGAGAGGAGGCCATCACCACTAGCTATGACCGCGACCTGTAAAGAAAGTGAGCGTGTATATGATGATGAAACACAATATGAACCTAATGAAAGAATTGCTAATATGAAGCTATCTGAATCTCCCGTAGCTGACAGTGTTTTGATGCAGAGCACTGAGTCCATCTCACTTGGCGATATCTTTATTTCTCGTATTGGCACAGCTCCCGAAAAAGTGCCTACTGTTAAGAATACTGATATTGGAAGCGGACAAATTCAACAATTGAATAGAGGGATGGGAAGTTTTAACCAGAAAACTCCAGTTGTTACAGTTAGCACTGTTCTTTCTCAAACAAACACCAGCACAAATTCAAGTAATGGTAGAAGCACCAATTACAGCGGTAGATCAAGTGATACCAGTGGAAAACTGAGCAAAAGCAGCAAAAAGTTCACTGTTAATAGACAGAGACTCCAACCAGATACGTGGCTGTCGTGTATGAGACGTGGATCATGCAACAAGTCAAAGTCACCCGATTCCAGGGCAATTGACGAGGCGTCATTAATTGAGAGGGCAATTGTAGTCGAGGAACTCAGACCTTTCTGGGCTGATAAGCATAGCCCACGTTCGTTGAGTAAATTTATTTGTCACAAACAAGAAGCACTATATCTCAAACAGTTGGTAAGCATTGCTAGACCTTGACAGCATTCTTAATCATGCTCTTCTAATCTTCTTTATCACATTCATCATAATTCATTACTTTTGAATGTTGCAGTAGATTCTTCTTCTATTACAATTCATATGCAGTTTGGATTTGATGGTCTGTTGAGTTTTGATTTTTTAAAGTTCTTGTCTGTATCTAATCAATTGAATCTAACCATCATCTTGCTTTATCGAAAAACTGTTACCTCTTACACAGAATGAGTGATTGACATTTATCTGGCATGTACGCTGGTGCATTAGAGATTTTCTAATACATCAATTTGTATAAATTTTTATAATCTAATCATATTTACCCTTTTATATGTCAATAAAGCTTATACTTAAAATATCGCAAATGACTGTAAGTGTTGGCTTCAGATTATTGATCAGTGCTTTCTAATTAGTCATGGAAAATTTTTCTTAAAAGAGGAGCAATTTCCACATATTGATTCTACCTTTTTTGCATGTCTTAGGTATCCAACAACAATTGTCCTAATCTTCTGTTCAAAGGACCTTCAGGCTCTGGAAAGAAGTCATTGAGCATGGCTTTGCTGCGTGAGCTTTTTGGTGACTCCTTGAAAGTATGATCGGTTAGAGTCATAGTCATTTATTCTGTTATACATTTTTCTATTTGGTAAAGTAACCCAGAAACTTATCTGCCATTTTTGCAGACTACGAATGTTATAAGACATTTCCAAGTTCAGGTATCTGCACATTACTTTCCTAAATATAGTCTTGCTGAATCTTCATTGTTTCTAAATTTTCCCTTGACTATGCATCTTTTACTATTTCTAACTCACTTTTATTTTACATTTTAACTACTTAGAGGTTTTTGTTTAAGATTTAATCATCTAGTTGTTGATGCCTTAAATAGGAAACAAGGACTACACAATTTTCCGTGCCGATGGCTTCAAGTCCTCACCATGTGGAACTTAATTTGAAATCTGAATCAAAAAATGCTAGATATACTTTGATGGCTCTTGCCAAAGAACTAACAGATGATCATTCGGTTGCCCCTGAAGTTAGCGAAGTCATTTTCAAGGCAGATTACAAAGGTTTGCTAATGTAATACTGAACCTGGATTTTTTTTTTTTTTTAAATGCTTTCCTGATGCTAGTGATAAAAGATATTTCTTTTTTTGTTTATCCAGTAATTGTTCTATATGATGTTGATAAAGTTGCTCACAGTGTGCAACACTTGATTAAGTGGATAATGGATCGTTATTCCGATGCATGCAAAATATTTATTTGTTGTGAAGATGATGCTTATATTCTTGATGCCGTGAAGGCTCGTTGCAAACTTATTACTATGGATGCTCCAGTTACGCATGAGGTAAGCATCAATATTTTCTTTGTATCTGTCTTTGTATATGATACATTTATTTCCATATACAAACACAGATGCACCAAAGAAGTTCTCACTGGATCATATATATATAATATAGTGCTATGATCATGTGAGAATTGGTGAGAACCAAGTGTGAACCTTTTTTCGGATATAAATTTAAAATTTGAACCGTTCATTTTGATCTACACGTATAAATTAGTCTACGGAAGAGAAATCAAGTCATTTGAGATGCATTAAAGTGTTACAAATCGTATGGCTGAATAACGTTATACTTTATAATGACATGATGGATGGATGAATGAATTTAAAATGACCAATTTTACATATTTAGACTAATTTAGCCATTCTAAACAATTTGAACGATTCGAATCATCCATGTGATGGCTATGTAAAGAGTTCACACGAAGCTTATCGTGAATATCTATATATATATTTGGTTAATTTATTTTATGACATTGTTTTTGTATCATATAATATATTCTGTATCTTGGACTTTACATTTTCTTACAAGAAGCTTACCATAAATATAGATGGTTAAAATAAATTCAGCGATTTTTAGTTTCTGCTACATGTTGCATCCTTTAGTAGGGTACATTCTTCTACTAATAAATGTTCTAGCTCAAAATGCCTTATCAGGGGTTACTTTCAGAAACTAAGCCCTGAAAAACTTAAGTCTGTTTGAAACCCAATGAAATCCTAGAACTTGTCAGTAGGACCTAAGAGAAGCTAGCATTTTAGGGGTCCCCAAAATTCTTAATAAGCAATTTTATTTTTTGAACTATTACCAACTTTGGTTTACCTCTAGCTTCCCTTCTCTTATGTAGAAACTAGATTGTGAACTTGCTCAGCTATTAGTTGCTCTTTCACATGTTCCTATCATAACTTGTTCCTCATATATCCTTATTTGAGTCTTCTTCTCACTTATGACGATGTTATCATTTCTTACTTAGCCTTGTAGCGGGTGTGCTACTTAACCATCATAAGATTCTCATCTCTGTACATGATTTTTAACATGTTTGTTTCTCCGTGTACATTCTGATCTATAAAAAAAAGTTGTGATAATTATTTTGAGTCTAAATGGCAAACTGACATGTGATATAATTGAATTGTAAAATTTCCCTCTTTCTATGGTTATTTTTTTTATTGTATTACATCAAAAAAACTTTCCAATGTGCTGCCATGCTTTAGTTCTATGCACATATCCTTCTCAGGTTATACTATCACGATAAATGATTAGTGTTAAGCATAAAAAAATGGTCACTCTAGGTAATTTTGGCCATCAATATCAACCATGCCCTGATATGTTTTTTCATCATTTTGCTTAAATTACCTTTCATTTGATCCACCCCTAAATCTTTAAGATTATAGAGATTCTTTCCACTAATCTTCATTGGAAATATCTCCTATGCCATCTCATCACTAAATTCAGTATCATCATCAGAATTCTTTTAGGAATCATTGATATCTACGGTGCATAGAGATGGAACATCAAATATGACATAACCACACGACAAATACAAAAAATGATACAGGGACATGTATAGATAATATTTGATTTTCTAAAATAAACTAATCATATGACTTAATCATATAATACTGTTGGAGGTTGATTCGATGATAAGTCTGGACCACTGGATTTACATCCAGTTGCTAATAGTTAGCTGACTTTGGTCATATAAGTTATTACTTTTTAATATCCAAGAATCATCCCCAAGTCTCAGTAAACATTACCCTTGTTAACATGTTCAGTTTGCCAACAGCCTCTCATGTCACCCTTTCACTCCTTTCTGTCTCATGCCACTCTCATCTTCTACTTCCAATGATGAACATGTCCACACCAATGCTGGTTTGAAAAAGATTTTATTTTAATTACTACAGGGACCATAGTTTCGGATGGTTAGGGAGGCTGCACTGATCTTCGGCAATAGATAGTATGCGTCCAAGCTGAACTTGTTTTAGTAGTTTGTTTGAGCTACAATGAGTTATTATGATAGCTCGAATGAATTAATTTCCAGTAATTATGTGAATGGTGACAATAGTCTCTTGCTTGTGCCTCTCAATTTTTTGGAGTTTTTCTTCCCCTCAAAATTTTATCTAAGGGACTTTCTGTTCTCTATGTTGCTATACTCAGAAAGACAATATCATATAAATCTTTCCCCCTACTCTCTATTTTACTAAAATTAACAAGAATAGTCCATGTCATATTCTCAGATCATGGAGGTCCTGATTCAGATAGCAAAGAAAGAGAGCTTTGAGCTTCCTGTGAGTTTTGCTGCTAGGATTGCAACAAAATCAAAGCAGAATTTGCGGAAAGCAATTATGGCTCTTGAAGCATGCAAAGCACACAAGTAAAAGAAGTTGAACTGCGATAATATGAATTAAATATGTTATCGGGTACCTTTCATTATGTCTTGATTGCTTATTATCGTTGCAGTTATCCTTTTGTTGATGAGCAACCGATACCACTGGGTTGGGAGGAGGTAGTGATGGAAGTTGCTGCAGAGATCCTTGCTGACCCTTCAACTAAAAGGTTAAACCCCACATTTTATTTCTAGTTATAGCCTAATTTCTTTGCCTTTACTATCTTAAAAACATAAATTAACCTTGATATATACTTCTGTCCTTTATCCTTTATCCCCCTGTGCTAGAATCATCCTAACTGGTTAGCAATTGTTTCATGTTAGTTATAATGCTTATCTTTGGTTGAAGCGGAAGTGAGAGAGATGGGGCTGTATTCACTTTTACTCAGAAAAGGGTTTAGACAATATAGAAAGGAAATGATAGAGAAAAAGTTGGCTACATAATTGGGCACCCTCGAACCTGAAAGGAAAGTTGGAGAGAAACTGATGTCCAGTTAGCTTAAGCTGTCGAAGAATCTACCCCACAACTCGTAATGCTAATAGTGGAGACACACCACAAGCAATAGAAACTCCCACGACTTAGATGAACCAAGAACAAGCCACCACAATATATACAAAATCTCACAAGAACACAATCAATATGCAGAGATAACCAATACTTCTTATTCCCTAAGAAATATAAAGATTACAAAGAGATTACAACTCTCAATCTCTCTCTCTCACCTTTGAAACACTCGGCACAATCCCCTCTTGAAGTTGAACAATGATAACGGCTCACCTCTTGATTACACAAATTGATCTAGTTAGATTACTAAACCCTAGAGTTACGGCCATATATATAGCCCCCAAGTAAACCCTAAAAGATAAACACAAATCTAGCAATTGGGCCTTTAAACTCGTAAGCCCAAAAACAATCAGCCGCCGAAGTCGATCGACCGCACCCCCAAGGTCGATCAACCGCAATGTGTAAGTCCAGACCCGAGCTCTGACCGGTCGACTGCACCCCCAAGGTTGGTCGACCGTCCTCTCCTCTGTTGGACCTTTACACTCAAAGAACTCTCAGCATATTAGGTCGGTCGACCGCAACTCTCCAGACTGCATTCTTCTACTCGATGCATGTCTTCTCTTGCTTCTTTGTCTCATCCTCTTCTTCTCCAACTTCAAGTACTCAGTGCCTACGTGTATTTCAGGCCACAATTCCTAACAATCTCCCACTTGGACCAAATACACAATACTTCAAAGTTATTGCAATCTTCACCTCGCATTATCTCTGTCAATCTCCCACTTTCATGGAAGACCCAAGTACTCCCCACTTTCATGAAGAGCACCTCCACCACTCCACCACGTAGAGTGCTCCAACCACCCCTCATCGTTTCATGAAGGATGTACTCCACCAATGGCATAGAGCACGAATACTGGAGAAACAACCTCCCGTGTCGGATTCCGTGTTATGAGACTTCCCAACTCGCAAGATCTCCATCAACACCGGATATGGTTCAAAGCCTCTCAATGCACCCTCTGTACTGGAAACCTCCGTTGTCACGCCCCACTTCCCAAAAATACGGAATACGAGTACATGACAAAAGCCCAGCGAATGACTAACGTCACCCATAAGCTGTTTAATCGATCAACTCAACAATATAATCAATACAGAACAAATGCGCAGGCAATAATAATAATCCCATGAACAAATAATACTTGGAATGAAACAATATAATATCCAAATACAATAATAATAATCCAACGTCTGGAAACAATAATAAGAATTCGGGACATAAGCCCAAAACAATAATAATCCAGTCCAAAAACAAATACAAGTCTCAATACATTAAGTCATTTATAGCGATAAGCAAATTAAAAGCAGAAATCTTCAAAAGGTTTGTTCTCCAATTCCAGCAGGCAATTCTCCTTCATTACTTGTAAATATTTCATCTAAAAAGAGAAAAATAATTGTCCTTAGAGCAAATCATGGACAGCAAGTAGATTAAACAGGGAACAACAGAATAACGGTATAACAATGAAATAATGGATCAATAGGAATCAATAACATGGCACGATAATAATAATCAATAACATGGTAACTAATGCAACAGGGTAACGGTGAACTAATATTTGGTAACGGTAAACAACGGTTAATATCATTATCACTTAAACAATATTGGATACAAATAGGAACAATGGTGAACAATATGCAATGTCGGTGATGTGTCAATCCTTATGTCTACTATTCATTTTAACGTCTAACTAATGCACGTACTACTGTGTCCCATGTGTGCCGTACTACAGGTTCGATGCATACAATCAATTTCGTTTAGACTCAAGTGATGCACTCGGTAGATCATGTACTTGGCAATGGTAACGGTAAAAACTATTCACCTTTCGGTGTATGAAACGGTCATCGGCAACGACACGGTACACGATAGATTGAGTTATTGCCATAACCACAATCACACGATAAAACAGTAGCCGGAACGGTAATTAGGGAAACACGGACCCCTCCTCCAAGTACAGTCACTACTTTGTTTTTTTTTTGATAAAAGATGACTACTGTCATCGCTTCATTAACGATTAATTAACGAAACATAATACATCATGGTCCAAAATACATCAACAGAAGTACATCAGTAACCCACAGAAGTACATCAACATACTACATCAGTAACCAAAAGAAACAACAACATGAAGAAGACCACTCTACATATTGTAACAAAACATCGACAGAAGTACGAATCCTCTATCTTCCGCCCACTATCCCGATCGCAAGCCACCTACTGCTCTTTCACTTCCAGACGCATTTTCTTCTTACCCCCTGTGATAGAATTCCAATCGTGAGCAAGAGAATTAATTTTATGCAGTAAAACTGGCAATCTATGATTAATCTTCTGAAAACACAATTCGTTACGGTCCAACCACAACCCCCACATGGTTGCAGCTACTGTGATGTCCCACAATTGTCTCCCCTCATCTTTACCTAAGTTATTTCTGATGTTTCCCCACACCTCTGTGAAAGACCTAGGACTCTGTGTGTTCCCAAAACCCAACACCACTAAATCCCATATACTACTCGCTCTAGGACAACGAAACAACAAATGATTTGTATCCTCTTCTTGGCTCTCGCACCTATCGCATAAAGAGTTACTCATCATACATCTTTTCCTAAGATTGGTCTTACTTAGTATTGCGTCGTTCTTTACCAACCACAAAAAGACTCTGACTTTCAGTGGAGCCGCTATACCCTATATGATGTCCGACTCATTGTTCCTTATACCTCCGTCGTTCAACCACTTGTACATAGACCGGACCGAAAATGTAGCACTTGAGTTCAGGATTCACACCCTTTCGTCTTCAGTCTCGTTTGTATAAGAACCCTCTCTCTTGATGAATCTGTTCAAATTTTGCAGCTGTTCCAGACAGTCCTGATTTGGATTACTGTGAACGTCTAAGGTCAACGTTTCGTTACGCCAAACGTCTGCTATGAGGGAGTCGCTATTTAATGATGCTGCCGCTGCTGCCGAAAAAAGGCTGGAAAGTGTATTGTAGCCACACCATTTATCTTTCCAGAATCTAGTGTTCTTCCCGTTGCCAACCCTACACGTGGTCCTGTCATGATATATCGTCCCCACTTTAGCTATTCCTTTCCATATGGGAGAGGCTTTCCCTTGGCTTAACACTCCTCCAAATTTGAATTTCTTCCTCTTCTTATAGGAATCGAAGGACTTGCTCCACCATAACTTGTTCTTGTTCCTCATCTTCCACCACCACTTGCACAACAAAGCCCTATTCATGGCTCTAAGATCTAAAACCCCCAGGCCCCCGAACTCCTTACGTTTACACACCCTGCCCCATTTAATAAGGTGTACTCCCATGCCATTGTCGCCCGCGCCTTTCCACAAAAATCTCTTCCTGATTTTATCGATTTTACTAATAACCCATTTCGGAAGCTCGTACATGGACATCATGTAGATTGGTATGCAACTCAAAATCGAATTAATTAGCGTCAATCTGCCTCCTAAGGAGAGAAACTTCCCTTTCCAACCGGCCATTCTTTTACCGATTTTTTCAATCAATCGATTCCAGTCGTCCCGAATCAGCGGCCCCGGTCTCAAAGTGGACCCCAAGTACTTGACCGGAAATGCTCCCACTGCACACCCTAATTTAGAACCGATATGCGCTATAGGGACAGAGTTCCCCTCGCAGATTGCAATGACGCTACTTTTGACCGCGTTGATCTTCAACCCTGACCATGCTTGAAAGCATTTGATAAGGAACCCCAAAGCAGTTGCCTCCTCTTCAGTAGCCTTCCCGAATAATAGAGTATCGTCTGTATATTGAAGAATAGATATAGACTCAGGTACACCCTTAACCTTGATTCCCCCAATTTTCCTTCCTTCTCTCCCTCTTATAACCATTTCCACCAACCCGTCCGCGACAATGGTAAACAAAAGTGATGAAAGTGGATCTCCTTGTCTTAGTCCTCTGTGACACCTAATTTCTTTGCCCTTCCGTCCATTAGTCTGAACATTCGATTTTCCACCCTTTAAGCACATCTGAATCCAGTGTCTCCATCTTGACCCAAACCCTTTTAAAGATAGAGCTTCATCTATAGCCTCCCACTCAACGGAGTCGTATGCTTTTTGGAATTCTAATTTGAGAATGAAACCGTCCACTTTATCTTTATATCCTCTGTACACCACTTCATGGGCCGAAGCAATACAATCCATGATGTCTCTCCCCTTGATGAATCTGCTCTGCTCCTCCCCCACCACATCTTTTAGGTGCGGAGCTAGCCTTCGTGCAAGAACTTTTGTTATAATCTTGAAAGACCCATTAATAAGACTAATCGGTCTTAGATCGTCTACCGTATGAATCTCTTTCTTTTTGGGGATCAAAATGATATTAGCAAAATTTAGCCTTTCTAATGCTGCTGTTCCATCGAACACCTCCTTCATTATATTCATGAAATCCGAATTAATGATGTCCCAGAAAATTCTATAGAAAAACAACGGAAATCCGTCCGGGCCCGGCGCTTTATCCTGTCCTAACTCCTTTATTGCTTCTTCTATTTCGTCTTCGGTGAAAGCGCCCTCAATACCTTCGCTCCCATCTATCCTTGAGGACTCCTACATGTCGGGACTAAGCACACATCTATATGTTACTCGCCTACCGTGTAAGTCTTTGTATTGATCATCTAAATGTCTTCTACTTTGTTCACTACTTTGTTCACTACTTAAATTACCCTTTAAACCCCGGCTTATTAATTATTTATCAATGCAACAACACAATATGCAATTCATGGGCAATTCGGCGAACGATAGTATCAATAGGGAAACAATAGGTTGATAACATGGATAGGATAGTTAGAATAGTGACAATAACTCATTGGAAACATGCAATGCAACATACATTCATTAAGTCATGCAATAACACAACATAGGAATTATTAACCCATTAAAAAGTAGTATCCAGAATTCTGGACAGCACGCGCAACCTGTACAAAAAGGCAGTTTCCCGCTGACTCAGAAATCGAAAGTTGAATCCGTCAGAAGATCTGGAAACTAGACTTCCATACGGTTCCAACGCATACTTAAAGTTCAAATTCCGATAACATTAGCTAGGTCAAACACATGTTTCTTTTCAGGTTTTATGTTCAGGCAGAAAAATGACATCTTGTTATTTTAATTTTTGAATCAGTAAAAACTCAATATTAAAATCAGTAAAAATATAATCTAGACTCCTAAACATGTTAAACATCAATCTGGAAATTTTCATAGCAAAATTCTATCATTTGATCAACCTTTTTACTGTTTAAATATGAAAGGTTCGAGAATCTGAAAATCTGGAATGTAAAAACACAGCTGTAGTAAAACGGGCATAACTTTTGCTACAAAACTCGGAATTCGAAAATTTAGGAAGTTATTGACAACTAGATACTCGGGGCTACATTTCATATTCAGAAAATATTTTATTTTAAGGTCATTTACTAGTTCGAAAACAGCGATCAAGTTCAGGTCAGCATGCATGTAGAGTTCGTAGGGTATATTTCTTGGACATAAATTAATTAAACATGATGGATTTCGATTCTATAGTCAATAATTTGTGTAACTAGCATGATAGGCGTCCAAACATGATAAATAAAAAATTTAGAACACACACATATACAGTCCAACATTAATCAATCATCAAATGACATACAACCTAACGAATGTCTCTACAATAAATTATTTGTGTTGTGACTCGTATGAATAACCCTATTAACAATTTTATATGCATTCATTAAAGATCCAAACTTTAGAGTCAAATTGGCACGATGTCAAGAATATTGGGGTTAGCTCGTGTAAATCCACAATAAACCCAACGAAAGAGATAACAAAGGGCAATACGATAACAAAAAGATCTACTTGCAGGAATTTCAATAACACTTGAATGTGATATGAGTAACAATTCAAGGAGACGGTGACTTACCTGTTAACCGGTGAAAACGAATACTAAGAATAATGGAATATGAATTCCGAAGCAACGAGCTAGCAACTTAACACGCACAATACACGTGCAGTAAAGATCCCGAAAGCAATAACAACAACTAAAGCAAGAAAGCACAGCAACAGATCCAAAAGACAGCAGCAACGACGGAGGGGGAGAGCACCGGCCAGGGGCAGCACTGACTGGCGACGCATCGACAGAGGTAGGCGGCGCGAGGGGCAGTGCGGCGCTAGGAGGCATCGCCGGCGATCGAAACTGGGAGCAGAGGAATCGGGATTTGAGGGTTGAAGCTTTTGTAATGGTGAGAACGGGGAAAGGGGTGTATGGGGATGGCGTTTGGGTTCTTGGGTGTCGAGGGGAGGCGACGGGGAGTCATCGACGGGAGTTGGGGGGGTCGCCGGAGGTGGTGGTTCACCGGAGAAGACGAAGCAACGGGATGGGTCTGTTTGGGGAGAGAGAAAGAGGAGAGAGAAACGGGAGGAGAGAGAGAGGGCGACTAGGGTTTCGATTTGTGTGCAAAAATTAGGGTTTACAGCAGAGTTGTATTTATAGGGTACAATTAGGGTTCAATAATAGCAGTTTTGGGTCAAGAATCCATCAAATTGGGTTTTAGGGTTCAATTGGGAATGGATCAAAACAACAGGGTTCGAATAAAAATACCCACAATCAACAAAAAGATAATAAGCTCAATAAGAAAACTCCAACAAGAAGAACGAGAAATTTTTCCAAGAAATTCTTAATTAAAAATAATTGAGAACGAAAGAAAATAGGGTTTTTATTCAATTGCAATTAAAAAGAAATACAAAGGGAAAATTTTGAAAATTACAGAAACCGTAGTTACATCTGTGGACGACACTTCCACAAAATTTGCAGACTGTTCAACCCCTACAGTCCCAATTCGGTTACCCTCATCAATATCTCCCCACATATCGATACATGTGCTCTCTATCACACAAGAGCGACTTGAAGCTTCAACTGCCAATTCGCAAAGTACCCTCACCACAGCAACGTCTTGCCCTCTAGGATCACTTCCATGGCCAGCAGCTCCCACTAAATTAGTAATCTCCCCTCCACAACTGAAAGAACTCGGTTGCACTCCACACAACCTACTACTCGATTCCGGCTGAGAGTTAACTACAAGAGAAACGCCTCTCACGTCTCTAAGCAAATACAGTGTTCCCTCACGCTTTTCTTTTACAATTACCCTTGAACCTCCAGCTATACACCACTTCCCACTACCAACTGTAGTAGACAACCCCTTTTTGTCTAGCCTTCGAATCGAGATACGATTTTTCTTCAAGTCTGGAACATGTCTTGTCTCTCGCAAGACAACACTTTGATCATCAGTGGTGTTCACGCGAACAGTACCAACCCCACGTACAGAACACCGGTGAGTCGGTGACCATTCTCCACGATCACATCTCCAAAAGAACCCTCCTCGTAGTCATCAAATACCTCTCTCCTCGGAGTGCAATGAAAAGAAGCTCCCGAATCAATACACCAATCTTGAGTGTCCAACTCCTCCCGAGCTGATAAGCATAAATCCTCAACAAGCCCACTTGAGCTTCCTTTGGGGTATCTTTCTTCGGTTTCTCCTGCTTCTTCATATAAGCTTTGCAACTGCGCATCATGTGACCCTTCTTGTGACAATACCAGCACTCAGGCCCATGTCCCCCATCGCTGTCATCAGACCCACTCTTAGATGAACTACTCTGATCCTTTCTTCTTCGACTGCTCTTAGATCTCCCATGTCTCTTCTCAACGTACATGGCAGAATCTTTAGAAGATGATGGATATCCCTCATTTCTCACCCTTCTCACCTCCTCGTTCAGATTGCCACTCACCACATCATGTAGAGTCGTTGAATCTGTCATAGTACCTGTAATAGTCTGTTCCACCGTACCATAACTATCGGGTAAAGTCAAGGTTGTAAACAGCGTCAGGCGGTGGCGGTTCGGTCAAGGGGCGCCTAGCGCCTAGGGTGCCTAGGCGGTTGAATTTATTTTACCGATTTAGTTAATTTCAGTCCTATTCTTCTATTGTAAGTATAATTATGCAATCAAATTGCAAATATTCATTATGTTCTTGTGTAATGTGTAATTAAAGGATGTTTATGCATAAAAAAAATTTTCTCGTTCAATTAATGTGTAATATGTGCAATTAAAAAAAAACAATTGTCCAATTGTAATATGTGCAATATGCCAATAGATGTAATATGTGTAACATGTGCTATTTTAATATGTGTAATAGGTGTAATATGTGCAATCCATCACTAATAATACTAAAAAAAGTAAAAACAATTCCACTACTATTTAAGATCCATACATAGTATATAACAGATTAATAGATTAATAGTAGTTCTCTTTTTTTGTGTTATTTTATAGTATTTAAAATTTAAAAAAATAAAAAAAGCCTGGGAGTTGGATATCAGGCGGACGCCTGATCGGCGCCACGGACGCATACTTAACAAGACGGCCGCCTAATCGCCTCTAACCGCCTAGACCACCGCCTAATGCAAAGGCGGTTCGTTCTCCTCCATCTGAGCGCCTAGGCGCTGCCTAGGCGTCCGAGGCGGATGCCATTTAGAACACTGGGTAAAGTAGATAGAAGTAACAATGACTGCCCCCTCTCTGAAAACTTCAAACCTGTAGCTTCCATATGGTTGTAAACCATACAATAATTGTTCACATGCTCTGCTACTGAACCCCCTTCCTTCAACTTCATATTAACCAATTTCTTCAGATAAAGAATTTGATTAGATGCCGACGGTTTCTCATACATATCTGTGAGAATCTCCATAGCCTCCTTTGTGGTCTTTGCCTTCGAGATATGAAATAACGCCTTCCTACTCAGTCCCAACTAAATCTGCCCCAGCGCCTTCTGATCCAAACGATTCCAATCTGCCAAGACCTTCGCATCCTTGTCTGCACCTACCTGCTTCTCATCAAATAACGAACCATCAAGATCTTTCTGACGAAGATATGCTATCATCTGAATCTTCCATATCGCAAAGTCACTCCCATCGAATCTCTCGATCTTCATCTTATTATCGGCCATCTCGAACCAATTGCTCTGATACCACTTGTCGAAGAATCTATCCCACAACTCGTAGTACTAATAGCGAAAACACACCACAAGCAATCGAAACTCCCAAGACTTAGATGAACCAAGAACAAGCCACCACAATATATGCAAGCACTCACAAGAACACAATCAATATGCAGAGATAACCAATACTTCTTATTCCCCAAGAAATACAAAGATTACAAAGAGATTACAACTCTCAATCTCTCTCTCTCTCTCACCTTTGAAATACTCGGCACAATCCTCTCTTGAAGTTGAACAATGATAACGGCTCACCTCTTGATTACACAAATTGATCTATTCAGATTACTAAACTCTAGAGTTTATGGCCATATATATAGCCCCAAGTAAACCCTAAAAGATAAACATAAATCTAGCAATTGGGCCTTTAAACTCGTAAGCCCAAAAACAATCAGTCGCCGAAGTCGGTCGACTGCACCCCCAAGGTCGGTCGATCGCAACGTATAAGTCCAGACCCGATAGCTGACCGGTCGACTATACCCCCAAGGTTGGTCGACCGTCCTCTCCTCTGTTGGACCTTTACACTCGAAGAACTCTCAGCATACTAGGTCGGTCGACCGCACCCCCAGGTCGGTCGACCGCAACTCTGCAGGCTGCATTCTTCTACTCGCTGCTTGTCTTCTCTTGCTTCTTTGTCTCATCCTCTTCTTCTCCAACTTCAAATACTCAGTGTCTACGTGTATTTGAGGCCACAATTCCTAACATAAGCTGTATCTAATTTGTTTAAGAAAAGACATATCAAGCTACGTATCCTTGCAGGCTTGAGCAATATCTGCAAATTGTTCAAAGCAATGGAAGAGACTTTCTCTCATTTTATTTTCCTTCGCTTACCTATTTGAATTAAATGCCCTATTATCAATATTTGGAGATAAAGTTTAGTTATGGTAGTGCACGTATTTCTAAACACACCATGCCTGCACGTGTTTAATTATATATCATTGTCATCATTTGGCTCTTCCCCTGAAAATGAGATCCACGAGTTCAAGCCATATGAATGAGATAGCAAAATTGTTGGGATTGGGGCGTCAACAAATGCCCATTGTCGTAGCGGAACTAAATAGAGCAATGAGAAAGTCGAAGTAGATGAGACAAATCAATTGAACAAGCAAGTAGATCTACCAACTCAACACAAACTCAACGAGGATTTATCCCGGTTAGCTTTTGCTTAATCCAGAGGGAAATATAGAGAGATCTGATATTCAACTAGAAGAGATTACAAGGAGTTACTAATTCACTCAATACAAGGAATTAAACTCACCAAGAACTATCTCTCTCTCGAGCCTCTCTTTGCAATGGAGAAAATATCAGTGAAGTACTCTACTCTCATATTGGAGGAGTTTACAATATATATAGAAGAATAGAGAGAACCCTAGGTTTAATCGATTCTCAATCGTCCGATATAACCTGGAGGAAAAGTAACTGAATAGGAGTCGTATGATCTAACTTGGAGTTGAAGATTGGACTGAAACGACCTAACAAATCGAGGCCCAAAGCGAACACAGCGATGCGGGCGGTCGACCGTCCAACAAGACCGGTCGACTGTCCCTCTCTCGGACAATGCCTGTACTACGAGCGGTCTGGGTGTGCGGTCAACTGTCTCCAAGACTGGTCGACCGACCCCTTCTCTGGCTGCTGTTGTTGCTGTTTTCTCTTCTACTCACTTTGACGCTTCGACCTCCGTGTTTCATCTTACCTTCTAATCTGAACCATGAGTATTCAAGACACATTCCTAACAAACTCCACCTTGGAATGCATACGAGTGCTATCACAAGATGTGATTATTCATCTTTAAACTCTAATGAACTCCACTTGCAAAAACACTTTAGAGCAATAGCTTCTTCTTCTATATGAACAAATCTCTACCCAATCTCACCGATCAGTATACCCCATCAAGGGTACACCTTCGTAGATGTACTCACAAAGTTGCTAACCTCCGCATGAACTCCACCTACTCTTAGGCATTCTCTACCTTTCGAAGATATTTGAACGTCGTAGTCTCATCTCGATGATGCTAGTTGCGGCAAACTAGATGAGCTTGCAGGAATAACGGGAAAAGAAGTAACAACACCTGCACAGGTATTTCAGATCCCCCAAAGCTTGTAGAGATTTTTGGCTTAGCCCAACCATTTCATACCTCTAATGACCTTACGACGATCCTGAAAAACAGACAGAACTCCACCTCAAGCTGTGTACCTACAATCCCGTACATCAAGAGTTCCCAAGGAAATTAGATTCTGTTTTAGCAAAGGAATATGCAAAACATCCCTTAAAGTGAACGTATTTAGACCTGTCATCTTCAACTCAACTGTTCCCTCACCTACTACTTCACAAATTTCTCCAGTTCCGGTTTTCACACAACACCCTGTAGTACACTTGTAAGTAGAAAATAACTCCCTCTCGGAGCAAATATAAGAAAAACTCTCTGAGTCAAGAAACCAACTAAAATCCACTTCTAAAAAATTTAAAACATGAAGACATGAATCACCTGAATCAACAGCACTAACCACATTAGCGGCTGAACTCCCATTCTTGGCGCTCTCCTGGTTCTGCAATTTTCAACAGTCTTTCTTGATATGCTCTAGCCTTTTGCAATATCGGCAACGGATCAAATCATTTTGCATAGCACTTTGTCTCCCCCCTGAAGGACTATCCACTGCTAGACAACTTGTAGGAATAGACGGGGTGTTATACTCTTATATATATACTGCTTATATATATTATTATTATTATATTCTCCCAATGTAATAATATTATATTCTCTCAATATAATATTATATATATACTCTTTAAGTATGGGCCTATGGGGTGTTATACACACCCCCCTTAAGAACTCAGCGTCCTTGCTGAGCCTGGGACGTGCAACCTGATTTAGGATCTCCTTTCTAGCCGATGTGGAGTGGAGTACCCTGATTCTGCTAGCAGTACAACCATACCTGGGACCTGTACATCTGCTAGCTCCATCTCAGGCGTACATCTAACCCACTCTTACCCACGATTGGTGTAGAAAGTCGACTCTGATATCATAACACCCCGGGCTTCCGCTTAGCTACGCACGTGACTACACGTGCGCGCACGCGAACAAAACAAGTCCTAACAACGGCCCATCATAGGCGTGCCTCACAAAAGGTGCTATAATTTTTAGGTACCTAATGATCACATGCTTTATTATTTAAACTCTTAATCACCCAATCTAACCACTGATGTGGGACATTGCAAACCCACACACACACCCAAACACCAAACACCAACTCTCACACACAGCACACAACACCACTTCATTCATCCTTCCCCCTTTTCATCCACGTCAGCAAGAACCCCGGCCCACCTCCACTCTAAATGCAGCCACCTTCTTTTCTTCTCATTCCCATTTAATCTTGGCCCATAATTCTATGCAACCAAACCCCATAGAATCTTCTATAGGCCCAACTACTCTTCTCACCATATTATATATATATATATATATATATATATATATATATATACACACACACACACACACACACACACACACACACACACATATATATATATGTATGTATATTATATTCTCTCAATATAATATTATATATATACTCCTTAAGTATGAGGTGTTACAGTTTGTTTGGAAGAACTCAGTTCTTCCTTGGTCTTACATGAAATACATTTTCAAAGAACGATGCATTTTTCGACTCAATTATCATGTTCTTTGGTACATCAGAGATAACGAATTTGTTCACCAAGAACCGATAAGCACTACTATTATATGCATAGCCAGTAAAAAATGCAATCAACTGTTTTGGGTCTTATTTTTATTTTCTTAGGTGGAGATACTACCACCTTGGCAAGACATCTCCACATTCGCAAGTAATTGTAGGATGATTTTCTTCCTTTCCATAATTCAAATGGAGTTTACTCTTCTTTCTTTTTGGATACCTTATTCAAAAGGTAGTTAGCTGAAATTAGCTTCTCCCTACAAGTTTGGTGGCAAAGCAACATTGCATTCATTATTTCCTTCAAGGTATGATTCTTTCGCTCAGCAACACCGTTAGGCTGAGGAGAATAAGGCGTTGTAGTTTCATGTATAATCCCATGTTTAGCACAAGTGTTAGCAAATGGCGATTCATACTCCACCTCGGTCACTTCTTAGCACCTTAATTTTCTTGTTGAGTTGATTCTCAATTTCATTTTTTATAGTGAATAAATTTCTGTATAACTTTGTCCTTGCTTTTAAGCAAATACACATAAGAATATTTTGTGCTATCATCAACAAAGGTAATAAAATACTTATTACTACCTCTTGTTTGCGTTATTTTTAGATCACAAATATCACCGTGAATTAAATTAAGAGGTTCAATGCTTCTTTCAACACTTTTAAAGGATGATCTTGTTAGTTTTGCCTCAACACAAGTTTCACACTTATGTTTGGAATCAATTTGGAATGTTGGTATATGATTCAAGTTTCTACACAAAGTATCACAATTAACATGTCATAGTCAACCATGCCATAAATTGGATACTCAAACATATAAGTGAAAGGGCTAGCTTTATTGATATTCTTGACCATGGTCATTATATTGAGTTTAAATACTCCACCACTCATGTATCCTCTACCAACATACATTCCACTCTTTGATAATTTTTTTTTGTTCGACTCAAACACTAAACAAAATCCGTAATTATTAAGCAACCAACCAGATATCAAGTTCTTATGGATTTCAGGAACATATGCAACATTGTTCAGAGTCAGTTCCTTCCCAGAGTCATCTTCAAGATCACCTTGCTTTGGCCCTTGATTTCTGAAGTAGCCGAGTTTTCCATAAATATCTTCTCCCCATTCTCTAATGGTTCAAAAGTGGAGAACATACTTCTATTGGAGCACATGTGTCGAGTAGCTCCAGTTTCAATCCACAATTCCTTGGGGATTGAACTCATTATGTTCACCTCCGAGACCACAGCTAAGAGGTTGATATTAAAAACGTCTTGAGTAATGCCTTCAACAAAATTTGCTTCTCTATTCCTGTTCTTCTTGGATGATAATACAAGCAACTTGAAAACTTTCACTTAAGTTCATACCTTCAGCATGTACCTCATGCAAGATCAGCTGAATTTATTGAACCTGACTGATTACTGTTTTGGAATATACTATTTGATAGTCTAGGAAGATGCCCACAATGAATTTGTTGGCGCTGACATCCTCAGCTTTGTAATTATGGTCTAGGGTTTCCTAAAGTTTGTTAGCTATTCTTTTGTCAATATAAACATTATATAACGTGTCAGCTAAACCGTTCATTATGTAGTTCCTACATAGGTAATCAGTATTTTTCCGAACATCCACAGTGGCGATGACTTGATTATCTTGCTCATCTTTCTTAAGATTTGGAGCTTCTTCGTTCAAGAGTCTTGCGAGATTCAAAGTGGTCAAGTAGAACTTCATTTTCTGTTGTCACCTCTTGAAATTCTGCCCGTTGAACTTCCCATGTTTCTCCCCATGGGAGACATAGACAGGTACAATGGTAGGCATAGGCACTTGTGTCGCACCAACAGTAGGCAATTGGACCGTTTCAACAATCGTCAATTGAGCCGTTTTAGCCACAATAACATTCTCCGATGAAGTTGTCATTTTTTAATCTGAAAACACAACACGAGTGTAAATTTACAGAATGAAAAAGAAAATAAAAAGAGTGCCTCAAAAATCAAGGAAATAAAAATCAAAGAAATGACAATCTATTTTAAGTTTGTTACAAATCTTGGTTACAAAATTCTTTGCAATAAAACCAAGTTTGATCTAGAGGCACAAAATCAGAGAAGGCGGAGAAGAAGAAAAACGAACAAATTAAAAGGAAAATAAAAATAACAAAGCAAAACCAATTTGTGTATCACACAATCTCCTTAAAACAGATTGCCACGGAGCGAGGTTCAGTCAGTCTGGCATTCGTGTCCGCAGGACATGCGGGCGCACACAAGCCACATGTTATGTAATCCGGTCCGAGATTTGCACCCCCCAGGGCATTTTCCAACACTAATTTATAGAGGATCTTACTCGAAAAATTGCTTCAAAACTGGTTCGTAAATGGTGTTAAGACACCCATTTTCTAACAGTATATGGAGTCCGTATTGTAGCCATGTATGGATACAAAGATAGAGTCCTTTCTGCTTGTGCATAAAGGTTGTTTCAGTTGGACATCAGGTTTCAAAATTTTGTACTAGCACGGATCAGTCAGTGAACCTGACATAGTGGAGGCTTTACAGAGCATAACTTGATTAATCAACTAATAAATCATCTATTAGAATCTTCTTAACTACTTCATCTTGTTAACTGGGTTATATTCAAAAGCAATATCCAGGATCGCTTCAACTTTGTAAACACATCAGGTGCATTGCTGCATTAATTTCTAGAAAATAGTAACTAAATAAGGTGTATCCTTCATTCCAAATTTTTTATTTCTTTTCTGGAAGATAGTCATGAAGTTGAGTTCATCTTCTATACTCTTATGTAGCAAAGAAATGTTATGGTCATGTATATTGATTCCATGGCAGGCAAATATTAGATTTGTCAGAAACTAGAGTGGCATTCAGGATGTTACCATGTCACCATATATCAGCAGTATTGCTTGTCCCTGATGAAGGTTATCTAGATTATTTTTCTTGTCACACAAAAATTGGTTCTAAGGTTTTCACTGGAACCAGAATTTCAAATTTTTTTACATGACTTAAAATATTAACCGCCACCGGTATTAATGGAACACAATTTCACATGACAGAAATTGTTCACTGTATGACTTAAAATCAATATGCTTACAGGTTGTTCTTTGTCCGGGGGAAGTTTCAAAAGCTTTTGGTGGAATTTGTTCAACCCAAGTTAATTCTCCAAGTAAGCTTTTCCATATCTAAAGAGAACACAATTTTTTGGATATTTGAAGTAAATTGAACTAAGGTGTGATGATCGATTAGAGTCAATTGACGTGGTTTTACTGAATTTTCAGAAATTAGTGGAATTATTCCTCAATGGAGTTGAAATTGGCCTCAAACGTGAGCTTTATTATTGGCATTCATACTATGTGAGTTCCCTTCTATCCTCTCATCAATTTGCAATTTATTTTTCCTTTCAATCTGGGAACCGAAACTGTCGGGACTTATACTTTAAAATAAAATATACAATGAAACATAATTTATTAACATTGACAGGAAAAGAGATTGCCCATTGGTACAAGTGCGCTGCTGAAATTAGAAGGTAAATAAAACTCTCTTTTTTCCCCCCTTTGTTTCTCTCTTCCACGCATTCATATGAAGATAAAATAAATAAATAAAAATTCTAGTCTAGTTTATCTTTTCTTTCATGTTCATATGAAATTACATAGGATCATGGGCAAGCCACAAGAGGTAGCTCTGCAACAATTGAAACTTGAATGTTAGGTTTTATTCAGTTTGTGGCAACTTGACTTCCGAATAGCATCAACCATGATATACAAAAGTTAGAAGTAATATATATATACTAGGTTTGCCAGTTGACACGTGCCTACGACACGTCTCCGGAATAGTGCACCTGGTTTGATTATATAAAATAGTTTTAGAGGTCCAGCAAATTAGTTGAAGTAGGAAACATATTATATGAGGAAGCAACATATCTACCTTTAAGCTCAACTATCGCCTTCTTGATGATTAGCTTGAACTTACCTGGAATGCATACAGTTTGTTAGAAACACTGCATAGAATTTTTTAAACGTTAGCATCACTTTTAGATGCATGTAACTGTTATGCAAGGACATGATCATATAGGTTCATATAGGTTTTATAGAGTTTACTTTAATCTCATAGCCACTATGAGCATGTCTAAATAAAATGGTAATCCAAGTGCAGGTGTGAAAGTATCTACAATACCAATAATCTAAACATTTATTTGTCTGAGACTCAGTTTGCAATTGAAACACCTCTTATTATTATTTCAACCAAAATGTAATACATGATGTTCCCAAAACTCTAATCCAAGCTAATCATTTCTTTTATCTCCATTTTGTCTCCCCATTGCACCTTTATAAAAAAAATTCAAAATGGATCAATAACAAATTACTTTAGCTGTCTTTCTTGAGTGGAGAGTTTGCACCCTTCACTAGTAAACTCCAGTTATCCCAATCCTATATATCTTATCCATGGTTTCTCACGATAGTATATTCTCTTGTAGTAAAAAAAATTAATGTTACATATTTGCCAAGTTATTTTAGGTTGTTGATCAGCTTACCTGTCCTGCTATGATTTGGAAGCCCAAATTGAGGCCACCAAATAATTTATCTCTCACTTGCGTACACCTTAAATCAAAACCAATAAAAAACTCATCAAATAAATCACCAAATTAAAATTTTTTAAACCCAAAAATAAAACAATCTTACCTCTCTGAACTTATATCTCAAGCACTTACAAAATTCGAGTCAGCAAAAAACTGAGTAATCCCCTACACACACTAAATTAAAAATTAGAATGAGAATTTGGTTAATGAGATGAAATTAGAATCGCTGCATCGCATGTAGAGGCTCTCGATTCGGTGGAGGGGAGTCGCCGATATCGAGTCGCTTGATATTCGTGCTCGAATTGGTGGAGGGGAGTCGCCAATACGGAATCAGCAGCGGATCAGATATCGACGATGACCTTTTGATTGGGGTTCGATACTAGATTTGGATTTGGATTTGTTTTGAGATTCGCATTTAAGAAGACGATGGATGCTTTGCCAATGGAACGGAAGCGAAGGTTTAAGAAAATGGTTTTAGAGATTTGGAGTTAGCGGCTTAAAACCCTAAGGAAGAGAGAGAAATTGGAGCTCTCTAGTTTAGAGAATAGAGGGAGTAAACTGATCTGAATAGGAGAGAGGGAGAGAGAGAGAGGAGAGAGAGAGAGAGAGAGAGATAATTAAATAAATAAATGAGTTGTTTTGGGGGGATTTGAATTTGAGTTTTGGGGAGAAACTTTGGGGGGGGGGGGGGGGGGGGAGTGTAAGTGTCTTTTGGAAGTTTAGATCTGGACCATTGATTTCCTTACTATTGAAGGAGAGCCACTTGATAGCTTTTTTTTGTGTTTTATTATATACTAGATGTGCTAGTGGCCACGTGCCTACGGCACGTTTTCAGGATGATACCGCATATGAAAAATCAATAATTATTTAGCTGAAGTTTAAATAGTATGACAATAATTAGTTATATCTGGCTGGAGTCACTCGACTCTATTCGTGTTATCAAACAAAAAATTAATTAGTTGTAATTAGAAGTCCATGTTTCCATTAGTATATAGTGAAAAATAATTATAAATTAGAATATAAAAGTCCATATATATATATATATATATATATATATATATATATATATATATATATATATAGAGAGAGAGAGAGAGAGAGAGAGAGAGAGAGAGAGAGAGTTAAATAAATAAATGAGTTGTTTTAGGGGGGAAATTTGAATTTGAGTTTTGGGGGGAAACTTTTGGGGGGAAAATGTGTTTTGTGAGATTAGATCTGGGTCTTTGATTTTGGAGGAATTGAAGGGGAGCCACTTGATAGCTTTCTTTGTATTTTATTTTATATATATATATATATATATATATAAAGAAAATTTGTAATATAAGAGCATCCACAGTCGTTTGCTATATTTGTCAATTTCTCATTTTTTGAGAAACAAGACGCTGCAATCGTTTGCTATTTTGCCATAATTTGGCAAAATTGCTACAGTCGCTTCTCATTTTTGAGAAACGAAATTGAGATTCTCAAATTATAAGAGATGATACAAGTTGTCTCATCCCAATTTTTTATTTTTATTTTATTTTAATCCAGTCAGACGAGACAACATGTATTTGATTTTATTTTATTTTATTTCAAATGATCGAACGGTCAGATTCGTCGGGAAAAAAAAAATCAAAAATTACCTCGGACGAGACAAGTTGTCTCATCTCAAGCTAAAAAGCTTGGGACGGGACAACATGTCCTGTCCCGTCCAGGTTTTGAGGAGAGTATTAGTGGTAGGTTTAGTCCTTTTAATTAGGTTTAGTAGGTGATTAATTAGGTTTAGGTTATATTTTAATATTTAATTTATTTAATTAACATATTTTAATAGTTAATCAATAATTAATTAAATTAAAAATGAAAAATTAACGGACGAAACAAGTTGTCTCGTCCTACTCAAATTTTATCAAAAATATAGCAAACGACCACTGCAGAAGATTTGGCTATCTGCTATTACTGTAACTGCCATCTGCTCAAAAATGAGAAACACCATTATGGATGCTCTAACACAAACATCAAAACATTCTAGACATTATACGACTCCATCTTTTAGTCAAGTCTTTAATGAAAAGAAAGATATTCGTTCTGTTCAAGCCAGGCACAATTAGAACTCACCATGATCTAGAATGAACTATATTTCTGTGTTCCTTCTTATCTTTGTTCGATTTGTTCATATAAGAGCATCCACAGTCGTTTGTTATATTTGCCAATTTCTCATTTTTTGAAAAATGAACCGTTGCAGTCGTTTGCTATTTTGCCATTTCATGGCAAAGTAGCAACAGTGCGTTCTCATTTTTGAGAAACGAATTTGCTATTCTCAAATTATAAGAGACGGGACAACATGTATCGTCCCAATTTTTTTAAATTTTTTAATGGGAGTCGGACGAGACAACTTGTTTCGTCTGACAATTTATTTTTATTTTTTATTTATTTATTTTTTTGATCGGACGGTCTGGATGAAAAAAAAAATTAAATCAAAAATACTCTTGGACGAGACACTCGTGGGACGGGACAACATGTCCCGTCCATGAATTGTGGACTGTTAGATTAGGTGTAAAACTTAGTTTAGGTAGTGTTTTATTAGGTTTAGGTAATATTTTAATATCTAATTTATTTAAATAAACTAGTTTAATACCTAATCACTAATTAAATTACTCTTTAAAAAAAAAAAACTCGGGACGAAACAACATGTCTCGTTTAGTTTAAATTTTAGCAAAATTATAGCAAACTATCGTTGCAGGCAAATTACCTATTTGTTATTACTGTAACTACCATATTCTAAAAATGAGAAACATCATTGTGAATGCTCTAACGAGTTTAATATACTTATGTCTTAAATCTGTTGGGGTGTTTGGATTGGGGATAGAAAGAAGAAAAGCAATACCAGAATTTATTTGAATAATATCATTAGTATTCGATCCATTTCCGTCTAAACCAATTCCTTGTTTCAATGCAGAATTTGTTGCAAAGTTCATGGGCATCTACAGGAAGAGCAGTGCACCATATCAACAGTAGGAGTTTTCCTAGATTCAAATAAGCCAAATCAATAAATTAGTGATAATTGTTTTTAGAAATCCACAAAAAAAATTTCTTTTTTAATTTGGGCGCTGTAAAATTTTCTTAGACAACTCATACAAAATATTAAATGTTTTTTTTTTGAGGTAAAAAATATTAAATGTTGTTGGGCACCATTTGATGTTCAAGTTTCGCAGTGACCGCTTGCAAATTGTTTGTAAGTCCGCTGCTTGTAAGTAAAGTTGCACGTGAAAGTTTGTCTAATTTAATAGATTTTGTTGTAAGTCATGCTGCATACAATATATTTGATATTTAGTTATACAAGTTGGATTTGTTTTTCCTGAACTGACCCACTTTTTTAAATTAATTTCCAAGATGACCCAATTTCCAACTAAATCTGAGGGTAGACCAGTCCTCATAGGCCGCAGTACTGAACTGCGGCCTATTCGATTTTGAGGTCGCAGTTTACAACTACGGCCTAAGTACATATCATATGCTAACAGACTCAGACTAGGAAAAATTATCCTAAGTCTAATGTGTAAAAAATAGACGGCCGTAGTTAGGTATTGCGACCTCGATATTACAGAGGTCGCACAGTTCTTTATAACTTTCTACTACCCATTCTCCCCTTCACTTCATCTCTCCCAACACTCTCTCCAACTCCGAAATCCAATTATGTGAAAACCCTAGAACCAAAATCACTCTCCTCCTATTCCGTAAATCTCTCCCAAATCGTCGTCTCCACCTCACTTCATCTTGCTCTCCCCATCAAAGCTTCAATCCCCAAACCCTAATTTTCCTATTCGTCCAAATTCTCAAACTCTCCACACCCACATTCAATCCGACAACACCCGCGACGATTAGTGCCTCATTTGTCATCTCCGACATCATATCTGACAGCACCCAAAGTTGACAGTATGTCTTGGTTGGTTTGCACTTGTTGTTTCCTGAGAATTGCTATAAATTATTTTCCAATTTGTCGTAATCCTTATGAATTATTAGTAACATATATTTTGTATGGCGGATTTGGGAGGAGAGGGGTTTAGATGAATGTATGAATTATTGTTTTGAAGGTTGAGGACTCTTGTCTGTTGCGAGAACTTTAATGTCTACCGTGTGTTAGATTAATTGCCTGTGAGAATGAAATGAAATGATTAATTGTCTGTGAGAATTGAATTCATTACCTATGTCGTATGACGTTATTACATAATACCACACATTTAGTGTTCAATGCACTTCATTCCTTCGGTCAATTTCCATCTTATTAGTCAATCTTTCAATTTTTAGATGTCACATACCATCTTATTTATTCATTCACATTGTCTAATATTTGTAATACAATTGTGGAGTTTCATCACCACACTAATGGCATGAATGAGGGTAATGTAGGACCAACGACTCGTTCTAGCCATCCACCGGTAAGTAGTGTGTGTTTGGGTGTTGAAATAATACGTTATTTACAATGCATTTGACATTGGAGTGATTAATGAATGCATGAAGATAGTAATGAAGGAGCCGGTACAAGTGACTGAGGTCGAGGACCAAGGACTTGCAATGGAGGACCTCCGATTAGTAGCCACGAGACTTCTAGTAGTGGTGGCCGAGTTCGTGGTACCACACCTACACATGTAAGAAGTGTTGAGGTATTTCCAACCTTTGAATTTGTACATAATAATCTTGTAGCTAAAACATCATTTCTTTCATGGTGTTGCAGGTTTCCTCATCTTCCGACGTGGTTGAGCCTAATTCCTCTTCTGTTGCACGTGGAGGTCTAGGTCCGTTAAGCCCGAATCTCTTGACTTTGCAAAGTGAACACCGATCACAATCCAATTGGAACGGTGTATCAAAGGAGTGCATGTTCCGTAGGCACCCTACACAATTGCCAATGCACGCATGCATACATGAACTATTGGCCGCATCTGGGTTGTACGGAATAAGCTTGATGGGGTCTATCAAGCTTGATCATGCCCTTCTTGCCGCTCTCCTCGAGAGATGGTGACCAGAGATACATACTTTCTGTCTACCGGTAGGAGAGATAACGGTCACGCTCCAAGATGTTGCGATGATATCGGGTCTTCATGTTGATGGGGTAGCCATGACTGGGAGTATGGGTTTTGATAAAGAACAACTAGTTCGAGAATACCTCAGTGTTTAGCTAGGCAAGAAAGCCTTTGTTGGCCAATCCATTAAGTTTTCGTGGTTGGAGGAAATGTTCAAAGGCTCCTTGAACGATGATTCATCAGAGTTCGAAGTTGAGTGCTACACCAGGACATACATAATGAAAATGTTTGACGGTGTGATCTTTCCGAACTCATCAAGTGATGTCATGCTGCTAACGTACCTACCGTTGATTGCCGACATTAGGAAAGCCGGCTAGTACAACTGGGGTAGTGTCGCATTAGCCGCATTGAATAGGAGTTTGTGCACTTGTGTCTTGCATGTGGTTCAAATGACAAGGCCATTGGTAATACTACAAGTGTGCACCTGGGAGCACCTACACCTCGGTCGGCCCCGCATAACCTGGCAATCACAGTGGGGGATGGCCGCTGCAGATAATGAAGCGATGTTGGCTCCCATTGGGGTATATTGGACTGGGTCACACAAGTGGAAAGATAACCCACGTGGTGTGTTGACATATTATAGAGACGAGCTCGATCAATTGCGAGAGGAGTTCGTCAGTTGGGAGCCTTATAATGCCGAGAGAGTTGAAAGATTGTCACATGCATGTAGGGCAACCTCGCAACTATGGTCGACGAGATCACCACTCGTCAACTTTGATGTTGTGGGTTCTATTTCGCTGACCGAGTACTTCAACAATTCGATCTTCATCAATATATCCTGGTACCACAATGTTATAACACCAAATTTCACGGTGTCAAGGGGATGGGTTGGCTACCTAATCACAACTAGGCAGTACATCACTAAGAACATGTCAACCATTGGAATGAGTAGCGGTATGAAGTAGTGGTAGATCCGTGTCCACCACTTGACCTAGATTTACACCGCCTATATATGTTTTTGTATCGGAGAATGACACGGTTATATGTTGCTCCTCCTCGACCTAGTTCAACAAGCATTCAAATACCGGTTCCGAGGAGAGAGACCGAGCCAGCACCCGGGCAGTCTATGTTGCAGCCAATGTATCATCCGAGAGCACCGACTTACCGATCCATAGTAAGACATAATAATTGGCTATTCAGTTTATATATATTTATGATAAGTTTATTATATCATTTTGAAGCATATAATATAATATATTATGATGTAGATTGAAGATGCAAAGGATATTGCGAAGCAGTGCGCTCATGCCCTGTCGAGCAATGTGGCCGATGCAGTGAAGGATTTCGCACGAGGCATTCTTAAACCGTGCAGGTCACAACTCAAACAAGTTGGTGAAGGAACCCGACTGAATGCTCTATTGAAAGCTCCAGTGCACCACACGGGGAGAAGAAAAAAGATGGCGAGGAAACCCACTAGGTTGCAGGCATATGTAGAGGTGCAATGTGTGGAGGAAGAGCCTGTACAAGAAGCGGGTGCGTAGCAAGAAGAAGAAGAGTTGCAACATCAACAACAAGATGAAATCGAAGAACATATCCTCATCTTCCAGTTAATGCAATTATCGCCGAAGAGGCCACAACAGAAGAGAAAGAAGACGAAATTATATACTCCTGCTTGATTGTCACGAATTCCCGAACTTTTGTTCATGTCTCTAAAATGTGAACCTGAAGTTATATTTCTTGCTTTCCTAGTTTTAGTTGTAATATTTGTAGCGGATTAGTTGGAGTAGCTTGATGGTTGTAGGGGATTAGTTGGAGTAGCTTGATGGTTGTTGGTTGTTGGTTGGAGTAGCTTGATGGTTGTTTGATTAGTTTTTGTTGTGGTTGTTGTTGTTTGATTTGTTGTTGAACTTGTTTCAATAGTTTTGTTGTTGTTTGAACTTGTGGTTGTTGTTGTTGTCATATTTGTGGTTGTGATTGGAATTTGGACTATGAGGATTGATGAGAATCAGAGAGTGTACATCAAGTATTGTGAGGATTGATGGGGATTGATTTGAAACAAGTATTGTGTGTCGATTGTGTAAACAGGGAAAAAATTGATTTTGATGTTTTGCGGCAAATTTTTCCAACAAATTGTGTAAACAAGTATTGTGTGCCGATTGTGTAAATAGGAAAAAAAATATATTTTGATGTTCTGCGGCAAATTTTTCCAACAAAGGCTACAGTTGGCAACATATTTAAAAGTAACAGAGAGTTTCAAGCTCTCTGGAAGCCTCTGTGAATTATGGACGTGAACAGTCGCAGTTGTCATCTGCGGGCTCATTTCAAATGAGGCCGCAGTTGGCAACTACGGCCTACATATTAACAAAAATCACTGAGATTTTCAAGCTCTCTAGAACTCTTTGTGAGTTGTGAATATGTATAGTCGTAGTTGCCAACTGTGGCCTTAGTTTAATTGAGGCCGCAGTTGGCAACCACAACTGTTCACGTCCAAAATTCACAGAGGCTTACAGAGAGCTTGAAACTCTTTGCGATTTTTGTTAATATGTAAGCCGCACTTGGCAACTGCGACTATACATATTTCACAATGCACAGAGAGTTCCAGAGAGCTTGGAAACACTGTGATTTTTGTTAATATGTAAGTCGCAATAATAAACTGCCGCCTCAACTAAATTGCAGCTTTTGTTGGAAAATTTTGCAGAAAAACATCAAAATCAATTTTTTCCATGTTTACACAGTCGGCACACAATACTTGTTTCAAATCGATCCTCATCAATCCTCACAATACTTGATACACATTCTGTGATTCTCATCAATCCTCATAATCCAAATTCAAATCACAACCACAAATATGACAACAACAACCACAAATTCAGACAACAACCACCACAAAACTACTCAAATCGTTACAAATACAAGCACAAATGAAACAATAACAACAAATGAAACAACAACAAAAACAACCACAAATACAAATTCAAACGAGAACTACAACTACTTCAACTAGTTCCCAACTCACAAACTACAACTACAAACTACTTCAAAAAAGATCAGGTATCAATGAATTTTAGCCTAATCTTCGTGTCCTGCTGACCAATCACTCGTAGAAGGTCCTCTAGCACTTCTCGGGGGTCGTCCACCACGCGTTTGTGCTCCCCTACATAAGTCACCTTTAACAGAAGCACCACTCGATTGATCATGTTAAATTTGTACAGATTGTTAAATGACTTGAAAATGAACCAAATATATAAACTTGTCAAAATAATTACAACTTATTCGTGATCCACTAGTAGTACCCGAGGGAATATCACTCTTACAACTGCACCTATTGTGCTCTCTTCGATGACATTTACTACAAGTTATCACAGTGCGAGAGCTTGATCCGACATCCATGTCATTGCGAATGCGTGTAGTTCTCGGCCGCCCTTTCTTACATCCTCCGAGTCTCGCATCATGTATTAGTTTTAGACCAATTTGGATAGGTCAATACGCTGGGTCTTGCACATGATGAAAGGTGGGCATCCAAGTAGCAACTAAGGATGCCATAGAATAAAATGGATCAACATACGATCGGTAATCGATGGCCTGAGATGCACAAGCCCCCAATAAATGTGAACATGGTAGGTGGTAGAGCTAGAATTTCTGACAAGTACATGTACATGCTCCCAATCAGCAATCTGCAATTTTTCACCCTTTCACTGACGACCATCAACTCAGATACTTGTTTTGACTTGAAATACGCTAGGATTATGATTAAATATTATAGCCTCATGCAAATTAGCTCATCCTACCGTATATCGATAAGTCCTTGAACTCTCGGAGCCCAAACCTGCCCTTCACTTATAAGTTTCTGTGCCGCTTGACAACATTCGGTAAAGTAGAAATTGAGATGATAGAATATCAATCTCCACAATTGTCGTCACTAGCAAACTTCGAACACCTTTTAAAATAGAATTTAATATTTCTGATGAATTCGTAGTCATCATGCCATATCGACGCCCACCATTGGCAGCAAGTGCCCACTTCTCAACTGGTTTTTCTTTCAGCCAATCGGTATCCTCGAGTTTAACCTGTTCAATCTCAACTAATTTTTTCTCTTACTTTTTCGGCTGATTTTGATATGCAGCCACCTTAACCTTATTCATGAAAGCCTTACTACCGAATTTGGTATAGAAATTAGTAGCAAAATGTCGCATACAATAACGATGATATGTATGTAGCTCATTCCACAATCCTATATCAAGCTCCATGCATGACAAGATACCCGCATGACAATCAGAATTAACACATAACCCTTGACGACCAGTGACAAAATATCGAATACAACTCATGAACCACGTTCACTTTCTATATTCTCTCCTTCTACTATTGCAAAAGCAAATTTAAATAACATGTTATTTGCGTCGGGTGCAATCGCAATCAACAAACAATCATTGTATTTTTCATACAAATGAGTTCCATCTATACTAATTACAGGTCGGCAAGGCTTAAAACCTTCAATCGAAGCCGCAAATGCCCAAAATACTCCTTTAGTCCTTTGAATGTTTCCTTGCTAGGACCAAGGCGCAATCTTATCCTAATGTACATAAGTTCCTGAATTTGATGCTTGTATTGTTGATAAAAGAGGAGGCAACTTTGTATATGCTTCCTCAAACCCTCCAAACAACTTCTCAATAACTCTCTATTTTGCAATCCAAGCTTTCTTGTACGAAATCTTATAATTGCATTGAAGCAAGACTATCTCAATTATGACTCTCGATGTTGTTTCTAACTGTTCCTTGACAACATTCAAAATTATATTTGAAACAAGCTTCGAAACAACTTTATTGTGGTCCTGAGTTAAGGTCGGATTGGTATATGTATGTGCCCCCTCCCAATTTCTTCACAATGAAGTTCGTCTGCCCTTTTGGAACAATTGCACGTAATCACCATGAACAACCTGACTCAGCTACACCTTCGGAATTTTGTGTCCTCTCTTCATTTGTATGCTCTTTGGGTGCGAAAACACATTTGACGACATATTGACTGTTGTTCGATTTCACTGTGACAAACTTTTTATGTTCCTTAATAGAGAACAACTTCACCGCATGTTGGATAATATCTTTCCTTTCAAACTTTTGGGCAATGTACAATCTACCTTTCTCCGATGAACCCCATTATTCTTCTGTAAATTGATGTACCCAGGCATTATTAACCCAATCAATCGATTCAAATTCTGGTACAGTTGAACTCACAAATTGAGTCTGGGAACCGCATGTTAGACATCAGCCCCCGTTTCCTGAACGTCATTAACATTATCAGACGGATGCTCATTTTATTCATATTCCTCCTATTCTACATCTTCCTCGTATTCTTCATTTGCTTTGTCTCATTGTTAACCGTAGCATGATTGAATGATTCAATAATGTTTTCTTTATCAACAAGATTGTGTATAGAGCTTGAAGGACGTGGTGGCAAGTCATGTTCGGGGTGTTGGATTTGTGAACATGTTTTCTTGTCGAGGCGACAATCTTTCATGTGGTTCAGGACTCGGATGGTGACTCATCTCATGGGTTGGCACTTCAACATGTGGCGGACTTTTAGGAATCTTGATTTTCTCAACATATAACTCCAATGCAGTCTAACTAGAATTCGGATCAACTGTTCTTGCAATCATGGAAGTAAGAGCGTCATCATCGACTACAAACACCGCCATGAAATATTGTGATTTTCCTTTTCCAGCTGCATATCGAGCTCAGATTTTAACAATCCATTCACCTCTATCACAGTTCGTAATTTTGTACACCTTCTCTACTAGTTCGTACTTTGTAATATTTCGGAGAGCCCAAACTACTTCCGGTTCGACATCACTGTAACAAACTCCTAACTTTGGGTCTCGAATTATTTATCCCCCATAATATAACAAAATATGAATTTTTATATGTAAATGGACGAATATGCGAGTAATTATCTAATCAAAAATATAACTCACACATACTATATTTTATAGGGTTCTATGAATACCTTAAAAAAACCTGAAATTTGAACGTGGAGATGACGACAAAGATGAGGTCGGAGATGTTGAAGGAGGTGCTAATCGTCGGGGGGTGTTTTCGGACTAAATGTGGGTTGGGAGAGTTGGAGAATGTGGACGAATAGGGAAATTAGGGTTTGGGGATTTGGGGATTGAAGCTTGATGGAGAAAGCCTGATGAAGTGAAGTGGAGAGGGCGATTTGGGAGAGATAACGGAGTAGGAGGAGAGTGATTTGGGCTCTAGGGTTTTGAGCGAATTGGGTTTCGGAGTTGAAGAGAGTGTTGGGAGAGATGAAGCAAAGGGAAGAATGAGAAGTAGAAAGTTATAAAGAACTGGGTCGTACTTAGGATATAACTGATGCTGCACCGCAATAGCAAACTGCGGACTCCTATTTTTTACATATTACACTTGGGGAAAAAATTCCTAGTCTCGGAGTCTATTAGCCAAACATGTATGATATGTACTTAGGCCGCAGTTCACAATTGTGGCCTCGAAATCGAACAGGCCGTAGTTTGGTACTACGGTCTTTGAGAATTGGTCTACTCTTGGAATTAGTTAGGAAACTGGGTTATCTTGGAAATTAGTTTCGAAAATTGGATCAGTTAGGGGAAAAAAATCTATAATTTGTAGAGGTTTCCTGGCTGTTTGCTTTGGATAACAGGTCGAAAAAGAATATTTCTTTTACTGTTATAATTAGGGAGATGAGTATGCTGAACATACATACATTGCAGATGGTAAGTGCGAACTATACTCGCATTTGTTGACTAATAGTGTACTCAAGAAAGAAAGAAATGAGCTCACAAGCAAACATTTAATGAAGATATGCTTTTACATATGCTCTGTATCCGTGTATTTTGGAGCCGATTTGGAGCCAACAAGAGTACATAGCATTATTGGTTGCTAGGGCTGCAATCGAGCCAAGCTGAGCCGAATATCTTCAGGCTCGAGCTTGGCTCGTTAAGAAAACGAGCTCAGTTTTAAGCTCGAGCTCGGTTTGAGCCGAGAGCTTTGACTGTATTCGAGCCGAATAGCTCGCACGCTTAGCCTAAAAAAAAAAAACCAAGCTCGAGCTCGGCTCGTTAAGAAAACGAGCTCAGTTTTGAGCTCGAGCTCGGTTCGAGCCGAGCTTTGAATGAGCTCGAGCCAAATAGTTCGCAAATAGTTCGATTGGTTTGCAGCCCTATTTGTTGCAGACACATTTTCATATGTCGTACTAATTTGAGCGGGTGTTAAAAAGTAAACCACAATGATATGCTTTGTGGGAACGATAAGACTATTAACCACCAACATTGCAAAGGAGAAATTGGCGCATGAACAGACCAACAGACCATAAATCATGCATTCTTTATGCAATTTCAAATGAGGCTATTCTAATGGAAACGACGTTGCTCGAAGTGACCAACAAACCAAGTATTTCAAAGTATCCCAATTTATATTGAGTAAATAACTACCGCATCAGCATATAATGCCCCGTGAACTCATTTACAAATCGACTACTTGATAGGGATTGATAGGGAGAAGCTTTCATGTATAAATAACTTTGGTCAATTCTAGAGATGAGATAGGCAAAAGCTTGGCCACCAGCTCAGGCTTCTGGTGAGAGGTGACCTCTTCACTTTCTATGTTAAGAGCTAATCAGCATAATTTACCAACTACAGAAGATTCACAATGGGACTGCAAAATTTACTAGAAAATCAATGATAAATGAATGGCTTGTATTTCAATTCTACCAAACAAAGTGCACACTGCGTAAAAGATACATTTATATGTACTGTACCAAAGTAGGACAATAACACTATCCCAAAGTACATGAGCAAAACTTTAAATGCATCCACCAATTACACATTTCTAAAATAAAATTCGATGAATATTTCATATCAGAACATCACATTTAGCAATGCATGTTGAGTTCCCCAAGCTCTTTCCCCTTTTTTTGGGTGCTGGAATTTACTCCAATCCGAGTTCAATCTCCCTGGACAAAAGCTGATACTTGATAAATAAACCTTTTTTTCACACGGACATCAGTCTCTTGACAAACCACTATCTGGTGATGATGGACGCTTCTTCTTCCCTCCATACTTCTGTTTTTAAACAAGAAGGCAGGTTAACGAAAGCAAACATGAAACAAAGTATTTTTAAATTTGCATTCTAAAGAAAACGCACATCATTGAAGAGGAAACTTGCGTGATGAAAATATTAATTCAAAAGAAATGGCTAGTGTAACGCAAGCTGAAGCTAGTGACGATGCATGAATTCTTCCTAGAACAGTAACGAGCTCAAAGCTCAGCATTGCCGCCTGAGCTATTAATTACTACTACTACTACTATATAATCCCAAGAAATCGTCGTTATCAAATCATAGCCTTCAATTGAAATGACTTCTCTAAAATCTAAATCCTAACCTTCTATTAGATCTCTTACCCATACGCTAACTAATATTTCTGAGTAATATTTTGAAACAAATTTTCTATACATAAATTTGAAAGAGGCTGGAGTCCACTCTCTATGGGTATCTGGCATGCACAGTGCACATGCAAATATCTGGTACTATTATAACTAGAGAACTAGAGTGTGTTGCCGAGCTCTCTGGCTATACCAATTAATATGCAACATTGAAAATTCAAGATGAATATTATGTTCATTTCAGTGCTAAAATATCTAACTAAATGTTGAACCAAATGATAACACATCAATACAATCAATCATAGCCTAGAAAAATGAACAGCTTTGATGTTTCCGACTTCACATGGTCTCTAAAACATTCTTTTAATCTGAAAGACGGTTGAAAGCAGGTAGAAATCAAATATATAATAGAAAGTGCATTCTTCTCTCTGGAGTGACTGTCTACTAAGCTGACTAAATTGGAAAGTGCATTTTTCTCTCTGACTATACCAATTTAAGCAGCATTGAAAATTCAAGACAAATATTCTGATCATTTCAGTGCTAAAATATTTAACTGAATGTTGAACCAAATGATAACACATCAATACAATCAATCATAGCCTACAATGACAATTTAGCTCCCGCCAACCTAAAAAAATGAACAGCTTTGATGTTTTCAACTTCAGATGGCAAATATGAATTCTCTAAAACATTCTTTTAATCTGAACGACGGTTGAAAGCAGGTGGAAATCAAATATATAATGTAAGGTTGTAAGCCTTAAGGTTGGTTATTACCTGTTTCCCAATGCTGAATGGAACATATTTGTATTTGTACATATGCAAGATTTGGCGCTTCATTGTCAGTACAAAAAGAACCATCCAGTAAAAAAGAAGTATGGGCCAGAACACAGGAACGTCAAAGATAGAGAAGAAGGTCATCACGAATGCCACACAGAAGGCTTTTGTTATGGCATACCTGAACCATGCAGGAAATAGAATTAGATATCCCACTCTATGTTATATATGATAGTGTGCACACTTCAGTCTTGCTTTGTAAATTGAACTACAAGATGCTGCATGTTATCAAAAGGAATTTAGTTATATACTAGTAAATACACCCAGGAAAAGAAGTAAAATATTTCATGCTACTTTTTCTCATTATATAAACTATTAACAGAGGCAGAAATAGTTGCCATCTTCCTACAATTTGGAAGGTTTTTCCAGTGGTACATGACCTTGAAGTTAGAAAATACAACATTAAGGTTCTAACTTCTTTCAAAGTCCACAAAATGTACAAGCAATTAAGTCAAGCATATAGCATTATGCACTTTAAATGGTCCAACAAGTAAGATTTCAAATGTTGGAAGATGTAACAGCTAATAAAGAGAAAAAGACGATAAAGTCAAGTTAAAAACTCAACCAACAAGTCTTGCAACTTTGCTAATAATTTGATCAACTATGACCAAACTTCGGGCAGGAATTGATCAGGTACGGATCCAAGACATATTTGTTTCTAATTCAATCAGGTATGAAACCAAAACAAATTTGTTGGATCTAGAAATTGCACGAAGCATATACTTGTGTATGACCCCTATAAACTCTAATGCACATTTTCCTCGCATCCTCAAAACCCAAATGAACGGATTTTTTCATGGAATTAGCAACAGGAACATAAATATCTATGGAATTGTGTATGCAAGAATATAACTTTTCTATTCATCATTATCCTCATATTATCTATGGAATTGTGTATGCAAGAATATAACTTTTAACTGATAATGTTTAAAATATTTTCTCCAATTTCTTAATATTTTATTTGAAGTACCAAATAATCATAATTACATGAAAACAATCAGATAAATGCATTAAAAGTAATTAAATAATAAAAAATAATGGTACACGGAAAGAGCGATGAATTCATTACACCCCCACCCTAGGGAGATGGGGAAGTTGGTCCTGAATCATTCTTACCCCAACCCATGCAAATAAAATTGGGCTGTATCTAGACCTCGGCCAACTAGATCAATATGCACATAGACTAGTCCTATCGGACTTGGGCAGAACCATGTACCTATCGGGCAGGTTCATTGCGACACTCATTCAGGTTTGTTTTTGTGCTTCTCAATTGTGCATAGTTTCTCTACAGTTACTAGTTCACAATTACCTATTATATGTTCTAATTTGCAGAAGAACTTCAAACCTAGAGGATGTACTTTTTCCTTTCTTTAAAACCAATAATAAAAATAAAAAGGTTCAAATTAAAAAAGAGTGTTGATGTATTGATAGAATGATTTAAACATATTAAACAAGGGAGTTCTTCAGTTGGCTTTATCCTCAAAATAACGTCTTATCTAATTGACTCCGGTACTAGTAAGATTGGTTGAATTGTGATTGAAACAGTATGTTAACCATGTCCATCTTGTATTATGTGTTTAAAATGTACATGATCATGAGTTACTAGAACTCAAGAGACTACATAAATCCATACAATGGACCTTTACTGGTCATTCTTGTGCCTAGCCATTACATACCCAGGCCAAGGCCAAATTGCCAACAGTAATGTGAAGCTCGATGCTGAAGCCCAAACCCACTTATTGTGGAACGATACTAGCCCATGCAACAAGACATAACGTTCTCGCCCAAACCCACTACGAATGCCCCCCACCCCACCTGCAACGACCACGTTGACTCACCAACCACTCGCAGAAAAATGCAATCAAATCTAGCATCAATTGACGCTCTAACAACTAAAAATACAATATGCATTGCATGCAGTACCAAATATGAGCTCCATCCAATTAACATAAATGGTTCTCCCACCAAATAAACTAGCTTATCTTATAGAATACTTAGCCCTATTGTACTCATTTTCTAAACCGACTCATCCTCCCACAAAAATCCCAAACAAATATAACTAAACAAATAAATTCAATCTTTCACATTGTTGACCAAAATACCTGCATCAACTACTGAACATGCAATCTACCTTTTGCATGCAACGCCAAATACAATCCAATACCAGATCAAGAACGAAGAATTCAAGAAACTCACCAGAACTTGAACTCGGGAAGCCTCCGAATGAACGGCTTGAACTCATCGGACCCCCTGGTCGGCAGCGACGGCCCATCCAGCGCCTCGATCTCCGGATCCACCATCGGAGATAGAAACCCTATCAGCAAATTCAGCACGTAGATTCCCAGACCGTACGACACGACGTAGAAACCCTGGACGAGGTACACCCTCAGCACGTACACTGCCGCCACCGCTAGGGTTCCCATCCACCGGCCCATCGCGTGCGGCGTTGACCGGTCAAGGTAGTACTGGAAAGCACGGGAAAAGTCGCTCCTCCATTTGACCGCGGCGGCGGTGGCGGAGTCTGACGAGGGTGTCGCTTCCATGAGAAGAAGCCTGCAATTAGGGTTAGGGCTAGGATTAGGGTTAGATCTGTGAGATTTGGGGGAATGGAGGAGAAAAGGGAGAGATTTTTATTACCGATTTGGAGGAGGAGGAGAAGATATCGAAATCTAAGGTTTGACGGATCTGAGACTTGCGCGATCTTCGATTGGAATTTGAGATTTGGGGGACGGGGGTATTTTGTGAAGGGAGCTGGAAGGAATTTGAGGGGGGTTTGAAGGGTAAAAGTGGTCAAGTTTGTGTGGGGCAAGGATGGTCTTTTTTCAAAATTATTTAAATTGTTGTTGTTGGCAAAAAAAAAAAAAAAACAGACAAAAATTGTGTTACATGTTAGAGCCATCTGTAGTCTTTGAAGATGAAAATATGGATATATGGATAAATGAAAATAAGAATCGAACTTTTACTGCACTCGTTAAGAGCTATTTTTTAGCTTTTTATCGTTAAATAATAAGCGACGGCACATGAAGTGCCGTCAGAGGAAAAAAAAAAAAAAAATTAAAGCCGAAGGGAGGGGCGGCACTCGAAAAACCGTCCGACACAAAAAAATTCGTCCTCGGAATGCAAAAAAAAATATACAAAAAAATATAAAAAATTAAAAAAATATTTCAGAAATTACGAAAAATTACAAAAACATTTTAGAATTTACAAAAACATTTCAGAAATTGCAAAAACAAATAAAAAAATTGCAAAAAACTCCGGACGGCACTTCATGTGCCGTCCGACATAATTGGAAAGTTTCGTAAATAAAAAATTACAAAAACATTTCAGAAATTACGAAAAAATTACAAAAAATTACAAAAACATTTCAGAAAATTGCAAAAACATTTTCAAAAATTGCAACAAAAAAAATGAAAATTACAAAAACCTCCGGACGGCACTTCATGTGCCGTCCGAGGAATTTGGGCTGGAATTTTTTTTTTTTTTCAAAGGATGGCACATGAAGTGCCGTCTGATGGGATTTGGAGTGTTTTTTAATTGAAAAAAAAAATCAAGGGACGGCACTTCAAGTGCCGTCCGACGGGGAAAAAATTATTTTTTGGGTGGGACGGCACTCGAAGTGCCGTCGCTCAAATATGGATATTTCTCAGATCGATTCTCATTTATGGCGCACGACTGTAGCGATTTATCGATAAAATGGATATTTGGCAAACGAGTGCAGTACGTTTCTCAGCCAAATATCCATTTTATCGATATTTGGCAAACGACTACAGATGCTCTTAGAGCATCCACTATCCATAATTTACATCTTGCATAGAGGGCGGAACTTCGAGTTCCGTTCCAAATAAAAAATTATTTTTTTATTATATCGGACTGATTTTCAAGTTCCGTCCCAAATAAAAAATTGAATTTTTTTTTTTTATTTTTTATCTTGGACAAAACTTGAAGTTCTGTCCCATTCATGGGAAGGAACCTGAAGTTCCGTCCCATGTTATTTTATTTTTTTCGCCTCTGACGGATCTTCAAGTTCCGTCTGAACTTCAAAATTATTAAAATATTCAATGTATTTATTAAAAAATTGCGTTGATTTTTTTTTCGTGGGACGGAACTTAGAATTTCGTCCGATCATATTTTATTTTTGATTGTTATATTATAGCATTTCACCACTGCGACAAACTCCACTTTGCTATATGTATAATATATATTTTGTTATTTTTTTAGCAATCACGACTGTGGATGCTCTTAGAGCAACAACAACTCCAATCACATTTCCTATCAAGTTCCTTAAATTTGCCTAATCCCTAACTAGAACTAGTATAATCCTGTACAATATATTGCACATATTTTATAAAAAAATAACAAAATAACAAAACTGTTTTTGATTTTTAAGGTTTGATTAAGGAATATGATTCAAGTTCTGGATGGAGAAAGTGTGTGTGTGTCCCCTACATTTGTTATCCTTTATTTGCTATCCTTTTTTTAATTAGAAAAATTATTGGACCAAAAGTGGTTCAACATAATATATTGTATGTATAGAAGCACTTCTAACGATTTTGAAATCCATACACACTCCAACTACATTCCCTGTATCTATATTTTATTAATATTTATTAAAATTTTAAGAAACTTTTAAATTCATTTGTCTATATTCTAACAACTATATACAAGCGGCTATATTTCACATATTTAATTTCAAATAGCTATATTTCATTTGTCTTTATTCCAACAACTATGTTGCATATGGCTATATTCCAACGGATATATTCAATCTGCTATACTCCAACGGCTATATTTTAACATCTACAAATGTATATCTTGTTATCTTTTTCATTTCGCTCATCTTTTAATTTCTCATCTGCTCATTGCTTTCACTTTTCAAATATTCAATATGTTTCGTAATCATCTTTTGCATACGATTCTTGAAGACGATCAAGTTAATGATGAATATGGAATGTTATTAGGAAGAGCGCCCTTGAAGAAGAGCAAGAAGTGAATAACAGATCAAGACGACATCATCATGGTTCTGTTATAAACCGTGTTGTCAGTCAACTTAATAGAGTTGAAGGTCATGAGAGACTATATTGTGACTATTTTGTTGAAATACCAGTATATCCTCTTCATCTATTTGGAGGAGATTTCGAGTGCAACGACATCTTTTTCTTCGAATACAGTCCGTAGTTGAAGCTTAAGATCCCCACTTTGGTCAAAAAAAATGATGCAACTGGAGTTGCTGGTTTATCTTCTCTTCAAAAGACAACAGCTGCAATGAGAATGCTTACATATGGAATACTAGCAAATTCTGTGGATGATTATGTCAGGATTGAAGAAAGCACTGCCATAGAGAGTCTTACGAAGTTTGCAAAAGTACTTGTTGTAGTATTAGGAGATGAATATTTAAGGCAACCAAACAACAATGGTATCGCTAGTTTGTTGGCAATTAGTGAACATCGTGACTTTCTCAAGATGCTAGGGAGTACTGATTATATGCATTGAAAATGAAAAAATTATCCAACTGCTTGGCATGGGATATATACAGGTCATATACGTGAAGCAACGATTATTCTATAAGCTATTACATCCTATGATCTTTGGATATGACATGCATTCTTCAGGCTACCAAGATCTCTTAATGACATAAATGTGTTAAATCGTTCTTTTGTTTTTGCTGAACTTGCTGAACGTGAACCAACAATTATTCTAGAGGCTATTGCATCCTATGATCTCTGGATATGGCATGCATTCTTCGGGCTACCAAGGTCTCTTAATGACATAAATGTGTTAAATCATTCTTTTGTATTTGTTGAACTTGCTAAAGGACGTGCTCCTCTAGTCAACTATACAATTAATGGGCATGATTATACAATGGGATATTATCTTGCTGATGGTATATATCCGTCATGGTCAACACATTATGATTGCTTGTATTGTAATGCATAATATGATCGTAGAGGATGAACGTGATACTAACGAGTATGATCATAACTACGATGCTTTAGAGGAGGTTTCACCCGTGTCCATTTCTCGTGAGTGTACATCTGAATTGTATGAATATATTGAAACACATCATCGTATCGGAGATAAACAAACACATTCTCAGCTCCAAACAGATCTTATCTAGCATTTGTGAAAACAACACAACAAAGATTGATTTATGAAGTGTTATATTATCAAAATATGTCGGCATTTTTAATTAGTGTTATTTTATTTGTATGTACTGTAAAATTTGAATTTATATCTAGATAATTTTAACATTTGTCTTGTAAAATAAAGATTGAATTTTTTTGTGCTTTTTACTAATATAAATTTTTTAGTATGAGCAAAATAGTTGTGCAAAAATCTTTTTGTAGAGGGAGATTAAATGGTGGGGCAAGAAGTAAAATTTATTATTATTTTATTAAAATAGGGAATGGAGATGACTTCAATTTTAGAGAATCATTTGTCAATTCTTCAATTTTAGGGAATCTCATTCCCCCGATTGGAGCGCCCATTTTTCATCACATTCGTTACAAGTAGCTTAAGGACTCCATTTTTCTCTCCCCTTTGAGTTTCTCTTATTACTTGCTAGGATGTATTTTGTAATTGAGGCAAGGTTGCTCATCCTTAATTATATGAGGAACTCATAATGGACGACACTGTTCACAATAATTTATATGTCATATTATATGTATATACAATTTCAACATATTGGGAAAAAGGCTTTATTGTTGTTGTTGTTGTAATATATGTGTATACAATTTCAACATATTTGAATGCATTTCGATCATATTGCAAGATGTCGCAAAATGAATGGTCTTTTAACAACACTATTGGCATCATGTGATGAATGAGCAAGAATTTTGTATACATATATCATAGGACACAAGGAGCATATTGAATGGTTATGATCATCTATATAGAATCACACTGTGGATGTACAACTATTCTAAATGAGAATTTATATGAGTAGTAGGCTCCCTATCCTCTTATATTATATACACCGTAACACCGAGTTTTTTTAATATAAAATTTGGGCAACAGTTCATGCCATATAATCTTCTATACTGAATCAGTTCCACATGTATTACATGTAGCTGTTACTTCCGAGAGTTTTTGAGATTTGATCATTCATGCTACGATGTTCACAGACCTTAGTTATATAATGTGTTCCATTAATTTTGTTGTACAAATAATTAAAAGTATAATGTGTTTCCATATGATCAGCTGGTAAGTTTCTTTATGCTGAATGAAAAGTCGGGTTGGGTTCCAAATTACATATCGAACCAAATCATTAATCTCTACTATTTTAATGGGAGAGTTGGGTTTGTAAACAAACAAATCCTAATTTTGTAACTGAGCAAACCCGTGCAATATACGTGCAAACTACATCCACTAAACATTTCCGTGTCATGCATGTCAAATCAAAATATATAAATTCATTTAATTTAATGACTAAATTTTTTTATAGACGTGCATCGCACGTGCATTATACTAGTTATAATGGATGGAAGAGTTATCATTTATAGATAACCTGTGATTTGTATGCATCCAATCTCAATTAAATCTACACCACCCAATTAGAAATCTGTGATTTATATGCATTCATCCTCAATTAAATCTACACTACACAATTATATTAGATCTAACCATATTCTAACTAAATCTCACAGTTAAACCTACACTACACAATTAGATCTAACATTAACCTAACTAATTCTAAACCACACATCCTAACACCCCAAACTAATTAAACTGCAATTAATTATCTAAATAAATATTAAAAAAAACCACCTTCCTCTCAATCCCTCAAGAAACTCCTTCTCTCTCTCCAAAAAAAACTCAGATCGATCGCGCCTCCTATCTATCTATATTTTTTGTAGGCGTGCATCGCACGTACATTATACTAGTTATTGAGTAATGCTTCATCCGCTACCAAATTCACTATCATTTTGTTCACTACTTTAGATGGCATACTCCTATTGGAGAGTTCTCCCACCTACTCAATCTTTTCCTACGTATTGGAGTGTGTCACCTAAGGTAGTGAAGAGAAATGTAGTGAAATCGGTAGTGAGTGTAGCATTACTCTTAATTATTATACTAAATTAGAAAAAACTTTGTTGACTATCCCCTTTATGCAGAGAACCTCACTGAACTATTTTTTACGCATAAAATCCTTGAAGTATGTTTTCAAAAAACCACCCTGAAGTATATTTTTAAAAAAACCACATCTAACTTTTTATTGTATTAGATAATCTCATTTATCTTTGCAAGTTGGTTCAGAAACCATCATGCATCTTTCTTATTATTATCAATAAACCTCACTCAACTTTAGCAGAAAGCTCACACCATCAGAATGGATTTTTTGCAACCATACCTAAGTGTGGTTTTCTGTAAAAAAAAGTACTTCAGTGAGATTTTCTGCATAAAAGAAATATAGTTCAAGGTTTTTTTTTTCTTTCAAATTTAGCCATTATTATTTGGTGAAAGTGAGTGCGTGTCGGCATTGTTAAAAGTTATAATAAAAAAGGCTTCATGATTGGAGATCAATTAAGCTTGCTTCTGGTGTAAAAATCATTAGATCTTTTTTTTATAAACGTTGTAATAATTCTTTCGTCAAGGGGAAATTAAGTAACTTACAGTTTGCCAGAACTCTAAAATCTCACTTACTAATGGTTAGTTTGTTTGTATGTAATGAGGTGGAAAAGTATATGGATTTTGGAGTTTTCCTCAGATCTTTGGTTTGTTTGCATGTAAGTATCAACGTAACTCATTTTTGTTGATGATGTCATGCTTAAATGGCAGTGGATTGGGCTGATTTATTTTCCTTCTCAAAAGATGAATTTTTTGCGTTATTGACCCACTTTTTGAAAATATTTGGCGGTCTGACCCACTTTCAAAATAATTAGCGAACTGATCCAATTTTAGACACGTCAGCAACAAACGTTCTTTGAGAAAACGAAATAGGTTATTACCAAGCCGTTTTTTTTCAATAACGGCATCTATTTTAAAAAAAACTTTCATGCCATTTTTTTGGAGTAACGACATCTGTTAATTTTAATTGAAGAAGCATATTGTCTCAATTGCGAGATAAAAGGCAAGTGTGAAAATACAATAAGAGATGTCGTTCTTTGAGATAACGACATTGTTTATACTGATGCCGTTATTTTGAATAACGACATCAATTATTGTATTTTCACACTTGCCTTTAATCAGTGGCCCCCTCTTCTCCTTCCCCTTTCTCATTCGATCTCCTTTCTCTCTTTCTCTTCACTTCCGTAACCCACAAACCCTAGTTCCCTAAATCAAAAAATCCCAACTATTGGAGTGCTCTCAAACTTCATATATTCTGCCTCCTCACTCTCACTCTCATCTCATTCCTCGTCCACGATGTATTTTCAAGTTATCCACACTACGGTCTAATTTGAATGTATTATTATAACCATATGTTTGATATGTATTCTCATGTTATGCTTATGAGTAGTTAATGACTTATTTATGTTCGAATCTTTATGCTTAGGTATGGAATATGTCCCTATTTGGTTATATTTTAGGGGTGAAATAATTAAAGATCCAAAGATTTGATATTGTTATAGCGATGTTGAACCGGTCATTATTTGGGCTCCTCGCAACTTTATGTACTCACAACTAATAGATAAGATATTTGAAGTCACTAATTGGGATGAAGATGAAATGAGTGTCAAAATCAAAGCCCGTTATGCTGCCGGTAAAGGGGAAGGGCAATATTTCATGGTGGTTCCCGTAGATAATGATAATTCTCTGAGCTCTATGATTGGTAGGACACTTGATCCAAATTGTAGTTGGAATGCATTGGAGTTATATATTGAACAAATGAACCTTCCAAATACTAAGCAAGTTGTTATTGAAAGTCCAAGGCCCGCACTGAGTTTGAAACCATCTGCCGAGTCACATGCAAGAATAGCAAATACAGAAGAAGATATTAGCAAAACTCCAACAAAACCTATTACCACCAAATATAGGCAGGTACATCCGTTGACCTTGTCATAAAATATTGTCTGCACCGATATGACAATGCAAGACTTTGACAACGCCGTTATAAATAACGATTTGGTAGAAGAGGAAGGAGATGAGGATCACGGTCTTCAAGTTGATGAGGCGGAGGATGCCGATGAAGCTCCGATTGATGATGTGAACGTTGATGTGACAGTTAACAATGTGGTGTTGTCAAATCAGTCCATAAGTGCAACTGTACATGAGGTTCAATCGAGTGAATGGATGTCTTTTGCGACCATACATGAACATGGACAGTCTTCCGTCGACTCTTCCAACACGAATGAACTCTACATAGGTCAAAGATTTCCAACTAAAGATTGTATACAACATCAAGCGAAGATGTACTCTGTGAAGAACCACCGAGAATTCGTGACGGTAAAATCGACCCCCGGTCTATACTATGTCAAATGTAAATACGCACCCATTAACCATTCAGCCGAGGACATTGCAGAAAATTTGGCACTTCTAAATGTAGTTGGTTGTCCTTGGCGATTGCGTGCAATTGTTCCAAAATGCCGTACTTATTTCGTGGTAAAGAAGCTTGAAGGTCCGCACACATGTATGAATTCTATATTGACTCAGGAGCACAAGAAAATTGATTTCATGATTGTATCGACAGTCATCTTGAATGTTGTGAAGGCACAACTAGGAATAACACCAAGAGCCATAATTGAAATAGTGAATCTTTAGTTCGATTACACAATTTCGTACTGGAAAGCTTGGAAGGCAAAACATAAAGCAATTGAGCGATTATATGGTTCATTCGAAAAAACTTACACTAAATTGCCCTATCTTTTCAATGCAATCCAAGCTTCAAATCCAGGTACGACCGTACATTGGGCCAAGATTGTGTCCGATCCAACCGAAGAAACCTTTAAGGGTTTTTTTTGGGCATTCGGGCCTTCCATCGAAGGGTTTAAGGCATGCAGACCAGTTATAAGTGTAGACGAGACTCATTTGTACGAAAAATACAAAGGTTGTTTGTTGATTGCTGTTTCACCGGATGCAAATGGTATGTTGTTTCCATTTGCGTTTGCAATAGTTGACGGTGAGAGCATAGAGACATGGACATAGTTCATGAACTGTATTCGGTGCTTTGTCACAGATCGTGCAGGTCTATGTGTCATTTCTGATCGTCATGCAGGCATTTTATCAGCAATGGAAAATGAGTTCGGAACATGGAAGGAACCACTTGCTTATCATCGCTATTGTATGCGGCATTTTACTAGCAATTTCCATAAAAAATTTGGTTGTAAGTTTATGATGAACAAGATGAAGGTGATCGCGTGTCAAAATCAGTTGAAGAACTTTGAGGAAAAGATGATACATCTTGAAGCGACTAATGATGATGGGGATAATTGGTTGAAGGAGAAACCGATTGAGAAGTTGACACTTTCTGCCGATGGATGTCGTAGATATGGTATAATGACAACAAATCTATCGAAAATTTTCAATTCGGTTTTAAAAGGTGTGCGTAGTTTGCCCGTCACCGCAATTGTTGAAATGATTTTTTTCGTCTGAACATGTATTTCAATGACCGCCGTGAAGCCGCGCAGACCCTTATCAGCGAAGGGAAATTATGGGCACCACGTGTTCAGAAGATTATTGATTTACGCCGTGAGAAATCTAATTTACATGAGACAATAATGTTTAATAATCGGCCTGGTATTTTTGAGGTTAAAACGGGCATTAGAATGGATAATGGATATCAAAAGGGTGGACATTGGCACACAGTAGACCTCGGGAGGCGTACTTGTACTTGTGAAAAATTTCAACTATATCACATTCCATGTTCTCATGTATTAGCTGCCTGTGCCTCCCGTACAATTAATTATCAACCTTACATTGATGTCTTTTATTCTACAAGTTCTTTAGCACCAACAGGGGCGTAGCTGCCCTATGCCCAGGGGGTGCAGCTGCGCCCCCTGGAATTTTAAAAAAAATCGAAAAAAATATATTTAGTAAAAAGAAATTTAATAAGGGTTTATGTGTAAAATTCCCAATCCATTTAGTCATTTACCGATTTTATACTTTACTCTTTCTTCTTCCACTCTTTTGTTTCCACTCTACTGAACCCAAACCCACTTCATAATGAATTTGTAAGAGGGATTAAAATCTACAAGTGATTAGTTGGGTTTGTAGAGGAGGTCAGAAGAGAGAGAGAGCGAGGAGTCGTTCGATTCCAAACCCTATTGTAAGTTAATTTTTTTGTACATTTTAATAATTAGGGTTCATATTCTGAAATTTCGTGAATTCATATATGATAGGATAATTAGATTGCTAATTTTTATTTCAGTGTTACTGATTTGTTTGAGAATGGACTGAATTAGTATGATATGTAATCAAATTAGAACTCAAATGGGTACAGATTATAGTGTTAATTTATGTCCCAATTTTGAGCTAATTTCCGAAATTTTTTATATTTAAATACATGGAGTTTAGAGTTGAAATTTTTATATGCGTATCTTATATATGTGAGCAACATTTCCACAAATTTTCATGATATTTGGAGAAAACCCAGATTCAAGGCGCTACATTAAATTTGTACTTCACATTGTTCAATGCCCAATCTGGTTATTTGTACAAACATATACTATTATGATTCACCTTTATTCTGTTTCTCTTTTCCTCTTTTGAATTCAACTAACAAATCTCATCGCAAATTCAAATGAGACCTGAGAGTAATTCGAGAGGAGTAAGAAATAGATCAAACAACAAACACAAAGTGGGTAACTAATTCTAACCATTAGTTTTTACTCTTTCTATACATATACTTATGAGATGAACATCTAATGCTTGATGCACTTAATTACTTTGAGGTGGACTGATGATTGAAGTTGGAAATAGAGAAGGTTTAACTACTAATTTATTTTAATGGCATTGATATTACCCGTTGCAACCGCAACAGTAGAGAGAGTATTTTCTGCAATGAAAATCATCAAGACTTCATTACGAAACCGATTGGGAGATAAGATGATGAATAATTGTTTGGTTGCATATATTAAAACAGATGTATTGGATGCCATTGACAATGAAGATATCATTTAATATTTTCAGAATATGAAATATCGCAGGGTTTTATTGCTAAAGAAAAATGCTATTTAGTGATTGTAATAGTTTGTGACATTTGATAGTAATATATGATATTTTGATGCTTGCAAATTAGTTTACTATAAAATTTTTTAATAGTAACCTTCGCGCCCCCTAGATGGAAATCCTGGCTACGCCACTGAGCACCAACGTGGGCACTAACTTTTATTTCTATTCTAGACGAATCTTATTGGCCGACACAAAGTGGATCGATACTCATAGCCGATGCGAGCCTTCGTCGGTTGAAAGGACGACCTAGGAGTACTCGTATTCGCAATGATATGGATGCTCGAGAGGGTGGGAGCACCGGCAAAAAAATTTCAAAATACGGATTGAGTAGACACAATAGGCGGAGATGTAAGAACGTACATAATGTGGACACATCCCAATCTACCGATATTTGAAATTGTATCCCAATAATGATTTTATGTTGTAATATCTATCAATCAATTTAAAGGGGAGATTATCAAATTGCCAACAAGCAATATATGGCCACAATGTTGTAACTTTTCAGATTTTCCCACTTGTTCTGTGTTAACTTTTCAGATTTTCCCACTTGTTCAAACAAATAAATGAGACAAGATTGGATGTCATTGTGTTTTAGTTGGTTGGATTCTTCTGATGTACATCATTTGCTCATCATTTGCTCCCCAACTGCTGCCCCTTAATCTGAGAATTCTGGGTTTATATGTTTGTTCAGTGCGATATTAGTTTATAAATGAATGCTAGAATGGACAGAGAATTAGAACACTGAGGTTACTCTGTATTATTTTTGTATATTGTACCATTTTTATTTGGTACAATATTGAAGTCATTACATTCAAAGCTGATAGTTGGTTGAAAGGGAGGTGTATTCCTGTTTTGTAGTGGCATGACAATGGGAAATTCTTGCTTCATTGGTACTTGCCTTTTATCTATTTTTTACATAAACAAAAGTGTCTTTAACTGTATGGTAGTTGCATGGTGAGAAGGAAAATTTAAATTTATTACTGTACCCTTCCAATGTTATAATCTTAGTTTTTGCGAGGAAATATGCAATTTGTTATGCAATTCCTTATCAGGCTTGGTTAGTGTTTGCTGACATGGCTTGTTCAATTTGCGTTGTGGAAGTTATTTTTTTGTTGGAGAGGAAGTGATGAGAAATGAGGTAGGTGTAATTGTTAGGGATTTTCCACAAAAAAACCCTTCTGACCAGGATCTTGTTGAGTTATTCGATGCAATCTATACAAACTACCAAGCGCATATGAGATCATACCAAACACATCAAAGCACACAAATTTGTCTCGGTTGGGACTTTCGCCTTAATCCGGGGAAGAAAAAACCCAAGATGTTATTCAACTAGAGAAGATACAAGAATATTACAATTCTCACCATGACCCTCTCTCAAGTCTCACCAGCAAGTACTAGTTGTTTACAATTAGAGAAACTCTCAAGCTTCAGCTTCAAGGAAATACTCTCTCTCTTAGCTCTCAATGGAGGCCAATAACAATAATATATAGAGATCTAGAGAAAACCTAATTTGATATCTTGATACAATAACCATTGGATTTTCCTAAATAGATAACCCTACGATAGGAGCCGTCGGATCTGACTTGAAGAACAAGTTGGGCTTCTCACGAATCACCAAGATCCGACCCAAATAACCCATCAGCACCGTTGTCGGTCGACCGTAACCTTCTAAAGCCAACCCGAGAGCAAGCCGGTCGACTGCGCAGTCAACCGTTGCCTCGCTGCAGTAGGGCGGTCGACCGACCCCAAGGTCTAGTCGACCGCAACTCCTCGGCCTTCTGCTGCTGACTGTTTTTCTTGCCTCCATCCCGTCTCCGATCGTCTCATTCCTCCATCATCTCATCGTCTTCTTATCCAATATAGTATGCAAGACATAAATCCAACAGTGATTTTATTGATGATAGTGTTTACACAACATTTTAAAGGGGGGATTTTCTAATTGCCAATGCAATAGGGTGGAGTTTTGGAAAGGCTTGCACACCAAAACCGGTGATGCATTGATGGTATATATAGAGTTTTTACAGATCCTATCAGATCCTATGAGTAGTTACAGATCCTATTTTTGGGGATACAAGTAGTGCAGTTACAGATCTATTCTTTAGGATCAGTTGTTGCAGCAGTTACAAATCTGCAGATTTTTAGGAGTTGTTACAGATTGGGTTCAGTCGACTGTAGTAGGCTTAAGTCGACTGTAGTAGGCTTCAGTCGACTTACGTAGGCTCAGTCGACTTAGTAGGCTCAGTCGACTTAGTCTTGACACTCCCCTGCAAGTTGAACAGCCAAGCTTGGATGGACAACTTGTTCCGTAAGTCCTGAAACCTGTTACTGCTGAGACCTTTGGTGAAGATGTCCGCTAGCTGATCTTTGGTGGAAATGAAACGAACACTGAGTTGTTTTGAAGCAACACGCTCACGGACAAAGTGGTAATCAATTTCGATATGCTTTGTGCGAGCATGGAAGATAGGATTTACCGTGAGATACGTAGCCCTTAAGTTATCACACCAAAAAGTAGGCGGAGGCATTTTTGAGTAACCAAGATCTTTGAGTAGAGATTGAATCCACATAACTTCAGCAGTTGCAATTGCGATGCCTCTGTATTCAGCTTCGGTGCTTGATCGGGAGACAATCTTTTGTTTCCGTGCACTCCATGAGATGAGGTTGCCTCCAAAGAAAATACAATAGACGCTTGTAGATCTGCGATCATCCGGACATCCTGCCCAGTCCGAGTCTGAATATGCGTGGATGGTGGAACTTGTTGGTGTAGACAGCTGCAAGCCATGATTGATTGTATTTTTGAGATAACGAAGAATTCGTTTAACTGCAGACCAATGGACTTCACGAGGATTATGCATGAACTGACATACTTTGTTGACAGCGACTGCAATGTCTGGTCGAGTGATAGATATTGCAAGGATCCCACAATACTTCGATATTATGTAGGATCACTGTGAGTCGGCCCATCATGTTTGACTGTTTGCTGCCAGGGGTGTGGTGATAGGTTCGATGCCATCGAACTTAGTGCTTTGTAACAGATCCAGAATGTATTTGCGTTGAGACAGAAAAAGGCCATTGCGATTGGGAAGGACTTCGATACCCAAAAAGTAACTCAATGGGCCCAGGTCCTTGATCGCAAATGTAGATTGGAGCTGGGTTATGAGTGTGTTGATATGATTCCCCGGTGTGCCTGTGACAATTATGTCATCAACATAGATTAAAATAAAGAGAGTTGAGTCACCAGTTTGTCTTATGAACAGAGATGAGTCGGCCTTGGAACTGACAAAACTAAGAGTGCAAAGATATCCGGTGAGTCTCGAGTACCAAGCTCTAGGGGCTTGCTTGCGCCCATAGAGAGACTTTCGTAGGCGACAAACATGCTTTGGAAATCTTGAATCTACATACCCCGGTGGTTGTTTCATGTAAACTTCTTCTGTGAGATAACCATGAAGGAAAGCGTTTTGAACATCCAATTGACGGAGTGCCCATTTGTTCATTAGTGCAATGGTAATGACGAGCCGAATTGCGCATGGTTTAATGACGGGGCTGAAAGTTTCTCCATAATCAATCCTTGCTTGTTGATGAAATCCCTTTGCGACAAGACGAGCCTTGTAGCGGTCAATAGTGCCATCAGATTTTCATTTGATACGAAAGACCCATTTGCATCCCACAATGTTCTGATTGCTTTTGGCAGGGGTGAGGGTCCATGTGCCATTCTGTAATAGGGCATTGATCTCCTCGTCCATAGCACTACGCCATTGAGGATGGCTTTGTGCCTATGTGAAGCATGTTGGTTCCTCTAAGTATGCATCCTGCAAAGGGTGTTTAGTGGCATTCAAACATAATCTATTAACAGGTTTACGTATACCATCTTTTGCCCTAGTAATCATATGATGTTGGGGAACGAGTTCTTGTGTAGGAGAGGGTGGAGTAGTAGGTGGCGGTTGGGTGCAGGAAGAGGTAGCTTGAAGTGGGTTATTGTTTGGTGGGTTATTTGGTAAAGGGGTTATGTGAGATGCTTGTAGGGTGGGTAAAATGGATGTGGTTTGTAAAGGTGCAGAGGATATAGAAGTAGTACTTACACTGGGGGGGTTGCTGTGCACTGCCGAATAGGGAAAGATGTCTTCTTCAAAGTCGACGTGACGAGAGATGTATATTCTTTTGGATGGTCGATGATAGCATATGTAACCCTTTTCAGTGCTAGAATAGCCAATGAAGACACAGTCAAGGGATCTTTTGTCTAATTTATTTGATGCATAGGGTCTGAGATATGGGTAGCAAAGACACCCAAAGGATTTTAAGGCATTGTAGTCTGGTGTGGAACCAAAAAATAGTTCAAGAGGTGTTTGACCTTTCAATGGTGAGGATGGTAGGCGGTTTATGAGGTAGCAACTAGTGACAAAGGCATCAGCCCAAAATGTTATGGGCATTGATGCATGATTTATAAGAGAGAGACCAGACTCAACAATATGTGTATGGCGTCTCTCCGCTAATCCATTTTGAGCGGAGGTGTGTGGACATGTAAAGCGATGGAGAACACCGCTTTGAAGTAGAAAGGGTGTGAATTTCTTGAATTCAGTTCCGTTGTCGGTTTGAAAATTTTTTATCTTTTTGCCAGTGAAATTTTCCATTTGTAACTTAAATTGTTTGAAGACAGTAAAAGCATCACTTTTGTGATATAAGGGATAGACCCATGTGTATCTACTGAATGCATCCATTAACAGTAAGTAATACCGAGAACCATTTCTTGAAAGTATTGAAAATATACACATACAGTAGATGGCCACCATGTTCTAATTTCTCATATTCTTCCACTTTTTCAAACATATAAATAGGAAAAGATTGAATGTCACTGTATTTTCGTTGGCTGGATTCTTTTGATATGTACAATTTGCTGATAATTTGCACACCAACTACTGCTACTCAATCAGAGAAATTTGGGTTTATATGTTTTGTTTCGTGAGGTATTACTTTATGAATGAATACTGGAATGGGGGAGGAAATAGAAAACTGGGGTTACTCTGTAATATTTTTGTATCATACCATTTTTATATGGTACAATATTGAAGTCATTACATTTAAACTTTATGAATTTTATATGGGGGGAGGGGGATTGCTTGTTTTCAGAACAATTTATTTGTCTTCAACAACATTTGAAGAAAACAGTTTAGTTTGCCCATGACATGATCCCACCACATTTGAAGAAATAGTTTCTCTGATCATGATATGATCATCTGGAAGATCTGCTCATGATATGATCCCACCATATTTAAAGAAACGGTTTAGTCTTGCATAACTAAAATTTTTTGCATTGATTTCAAAAATTAGATTCATACAAGAGATTTTGCACTATTAGCTTTCTAGGCAATGTGTTCTTACTTTTTGAAATTGTACAGTGTTGAAATTGTAAGCTCAATGTGTGCAATTCAAACCCAAATTCATAAGCTCACATTTGTGGCTGTTGTTTTCATTATTGTTGGATTGAGTGCATTTTTTATTATTTTTATAATTATTTTATTACTTTATTATTTTATTATTTTTTCTTTGGAGAGGGTAAAGATTGGATGATGGAACACTTGAAGAAAAAATATTTGAGTTGTGGTGTTCCTTTTTTTTTTATTATAAAAGATGACCCTGAAGTCATCGATTCATTAATGCTGAATTAACGAAGTAGAATAGTACAACAACAAGTCTAATACGGGGCACAACTACAACCCCCCAAAATACAACAAAAGATCACCCTCGTGTCTCTAACAAAATCAATAACAAAGCTGACAGAAATACATCTACAGCAGTAAGCTGAGTAACATCCTGAAGATTCCGGAGGTGCGTCCGCTCTCCTCCAGATCTGGTAAACTACTCCTCCAAATCCATCCTCAGCTTCTTCCTTGCGCCCGCAAATCCTGCCCAATCATGAATGAAAAGGAATATTTTATGCATCGAAGTTGAAAATCTATAGTTAATGCTACGAAAACATAAGTCGTTCCGGTCTAGCCATAGGCTCCAGAGGGTGGCCGCTACTGCTATATCCCAGGCCCCTCTATCTACGACCCTAATTAGACTCTCTCTCCACTGTCCCCAAACGTCTGCGGTGGAGCTAGGGAACCTTACACACCCGACTCCCTGCACACTATTTCCTAAGCGAGTACCGCCTTATGGCACGTGAAGAATATATGTGTCGTGTCCTCTTCTGCTGCTAGACAATAAGCACATCTAACGTCGATTTGCATGTTTCTTTTCTTCAAATTTACTTTTGATAAGATAGCGTCGTTGTGAACTAGCCAGCTAAACACTCTAGCTTTCAACGGCGCTTGGGTCCCCCATATGACGTTCTCTACTAAACACCTTGTTCCTCCATCGTTTAACCACTTGTACATTGAAGCCACAGAGAAATTCTTTGATTGATCGATATTCTACCAACGCTCGTCGTGATCGTTATTCATTTGACCCCCTTCCGCTTGTATGTACCTGTTAAGCTCTTCAAACTGGTCTATACTCTCCTGTGTTAATTGGCCCACTACGGTTAGAGTCAGTTTCCCATTTTTCCATACATCAGCTACTAATGCATCTGGAATAACTGCAGTCTCCGCCGCTTTGGGGAAGGTATTTTTTAGGACTCTGTCCCCACATTATTTGTCTTTCCAGAATCTAGTACTCTTCCCATTATGAACCTTGCATCTAGTGTTTGGTATTGAAAATGTCCCCCTGCTTCGCCACACCTTTCCATAGGAAGGAAACCTTGCCAAACACGCTCCGGCCTCCGAACCGATATTTTTTTTTTGTTACGATAACGGTCAAAAGAGAAGTTCCACCACCCTTTTCTTCTTTTATAGATTTTCCACCACCATTTGCTAAGTAGGGCCTGATTCATTTCGTGCAAATTAAGAATTCCTAACCCGTTGAATTCTCTTCTCTTACAAACTTTCCCCCATTTAACGAGGTGAAACCTTTTATTTCCTTCGCCGGAGCCTTTCCATAAGAAGCGCCTTCTTATCTTATCATCTTGTTGATTACCCACTTAGGAAGCTCGTATATTGACATGAGGTACAAAGGGATTGCGCTAAGCACTGAGTTGAGCAAAGTGATTCTGCCTCCTAACGATAGATATTTACACTTCCACCCTGCCAACTTCTTAGCTATCTTATCAATTAGGGGAGACCAATCTCTCTAAGTAGCTTTCCCAGCCTAATTGGAGTTCCAAGGCCTAAGTTGTGGTGTTCTTATCGTCCACTTTAATACTTATTACTTGCAAACAAACTTAAAAAATATAGATTTTCAAAATTTTATATATTATTTTTTGTATATGATTGGTCAAACAAGAATTTTGGAGAAAGTGTTATATTACCATATATACCAACAAACAAGAATTTTGGAGAAAACAAATTCACCATATTTAATGGAAATCCTGGAATTGTAATTTTTCCTTTAGGTTACATGCATCCAAACTAGGGATGACATTCGGGCCGGGCCGGGCCCAAATCATATAATCGAGCCTAAATATCGGAAACGGTCTCTCTTAGATATCTCTTGATCATCAAGCTTCACTACTTGTTCAGTTGTGTTCCAAATATCACTAAAATTACACTCCATATACTATGTTTTAGTTTTGCTTATCCTAAAGTCTCTAGCTTCTAAAGTTTTTCTCCACAATTTTAATTTAGCAGTGACTCCTGCTCTAGTTTCGTTCACTCAGACGATGTTATCGGCAAAAAGCATACACCAAGGCACCTCATCTTGTTTTCCTCGCGTCAATTCATCCATAACCAAAGTAAAGAGGTAGGAGCTTAAAGCCGAACCTTGGTGTAAACCTATTCTAATAGGAAAATTGTTGGTCTCTCCTATAATTGTTCTAATTGTGTGGTTTTTGCCCCTTCATACATATCCTTAATTACCTCAATATACCGAATGGTTGCTCTTTTTTTATTTAACACCCACCATTCTATGTCTCTAGGGATTTTGTCATATGCTTTTTCTAGATCTATAAAAACCATATGTAGATCTTTCTTATTCTCCCTATATTTATTCATAAGTCTCCTCAGTACATAAATTGTTTCCATTGTTGACCTCTCAGACATAAACCCCAAACTGATTCTCAGACACTGTAGTTTCTAGTCTCAGTATGTTCAATCACTTTCCCAAATTTTCATCATATGACTCATTAATTTAATTCCTCGGTAATTTGAGCAACTTTGTATATCTCCTTTATTTTTATATATAGGTACTAAAATACTCTTTCTCCATTCATCGGACATCTTCTTAGTCCGCAAAATTTCATTAAATAATTTTGTACCCACTCCTACATCCCCAAAACATTTTCAAATTTCAATGAGTATATCATCCGGTTTTACAACTTTTTCTATTTTCATCGTTCCTAGAGCATTTCGAACCTCCGAGGTCCTAATTCTACGGAGAAACATATGCTCTCGACTCTCCCTCGAGTCATCTATATTTAAGTTGCCCACAACTTTTTCATTTAATAACTTCTCAAAGTAATTTCATTATCTTTCCTTAATTTTCTCATCGTTTACTAAAACTCTTGAATTCTCACTTTTAATACACCCAATTATATTCAATTTTTTTGTTTTTCTATCCCTTCGTTTAGCAAACTTATAAATTATGAAAATTAATCAATTAGTCAAATTAATTAACCCACCCAGCCAGTTATCTTGGTAGCGCAGTAGAGGTCCACTTCAATCCAAGAGCTCTCATTGTAAAGTCGCTTCGGATGCTCATCTTTTCCCACTGCTCCTACCGATGAGGTGAATACAACTCTCTTCACACTGGATGATTTCACGCATGCAGGGTCTCAGTACATTCAACACTATCAATTGCTGGCGGTATCACCTCATTCTGATAATACCCATTAATCTAACACACAACAATATTATACTAAAACACTATTATAAATGTTTTTTTTTTTTAATTTTAAGAAAAGGTGGAGTACTATTATAAATGTTAACCGTCACGTTCATCAATAGTTTGAGATGCCTGCCTTATTCAACAATTATTTGATGATAAAGATAAAGTGATAAACTATAGACACATAGAGATATATATATATATATATATATATATATGATAAAAGATGACAACTCGGTCATCGTTTCATTAATGATAATTAACGAAACAAAGTAGTGCAATATTACAACCAAAAAAGGGTCCTAAGGGACAACTGAAATCGCCTCCAATGTACAACAAAACAATCGGAGTAAATCATAAACGTAACTACATCACCATAAACAAAATACATCAACACAAAATACATCAAAAGTATGAAAAGGACCACATCCTCTATTGGCTGATGAATCATGTTCTCTCGGCCACTAACTGAAGCTCTACTCCTCCTCGCTCATCTTTAGCTTCTTCCTTACTCCCACGTATCCTGTCCAATCATGAATGAGAAGGAAAATATTATGCATAGAAGTAGAAAATCTATATTGAATGTTTCTAAAACATGAGTCATTTCGGTCTAGCCATAGTCTCCAAAGGGTGGCCGCTACCGCTATTTCCCAGCCCCGTTTGTCCTCTATCTTAATGAGCGTATCCCTCCACAGTCCCCACACGTCTGAAGTAGAGGTTGGACATCGTCCATACCCGAAACCCCTACATACAATTTCCCACGTAAGCAGCGCCTTAGGACATGTGAAAAATAAGTGTGAGGTATCCTCTTCCGCATCTACGCAACTAACGCACTTGACATCGATTTGCATATTTCTTTTCCTTAGGTTAACTTTTGTGAGAATTGTGTCGTTGTTCACTAACCAGTTAAAAATCTTAACTTTTAGTGGCGCCTGAGTACCCCCAGATGACGTTCTCCTCCTTGCAACTAACCCCCCCCCCCCCCCCCCATCGTTCAGCCATTTGTACATAGAAGCCACTGAGAAGGTTTTTAACTCCTCAGTGTTCCACCATCTTTCGTCGGACTCGTTAGTCATTTGACTACCTTCCGCTTGTACCACCCTGTTCAGCTCTTCGAACTGTCTGATGTTATCCTGTGTCAATTGGTCTTTTACCGTGAGAGTTAGTTTCCCCCTTTTACAAATATATACTACTAAAGCGTCGGTGTCGATTGTTGCTGCCGCAGCTTGGGGGAATATGTTATTGAGTGCTCTGTTGCCGCACCATTTCTCCTTCCAAAATCGAGTACTCTTCCCGTTCCCTATCCTGCACCTAATATTTGTATGGAAAATATCGCCTTGTTTGGCCACCCCTTTCCAAAGAAATGATACCCTTCCGAATGCACTTCGCCTGTCGAATCGGTATTTTTTCCTCTTACGAAATAGATCGAATGAATAGGACCACCATCCTCTTCTTCGATTGTAGATCTTCCACCACCACTTTCTTAGTAGAGATCGATTCATTTCGTGCAGATTTACGATTCCTAGACCTCCGAACTCTCATCTTTTGCACACTCTCCCCCACTTAACGAGGTGACCATTTATTACCTTCGTCGGTACCCTTCCATAAGAAACGTCTTCTCAACCTATCTATCTTATTAATAACCCACTTTGGGAGTTCAAAGATCGACATCAGATAAAGTGGAATTGTATTAAGAACTGAGTTGAGAAGAGTAATCCTACCCCCTAATGACAGATATCTACCCTTCCACCCTGCCAATTTCTTAGCGATCTTCTCAACCAGCGGTGTCCAGTCCTCTCTAAGCAATGGTCCCGGTCTAATAGGCGTCCCTAGGTAATTGATCGGGAATTCGGATATCTCGCATCCTAAAATTGCAGTGATGGTGTTTGCCGGGATAGACAACTGTTCACTAATAGGAATCACGCAGCTCTTATGGAGATTTACTTTCAATCCCAACCACCCTTGAAAGCAAGCCAACGCCACTTTAATCGCTACGACTTCTTCAATATTTGCCCTTCCGAATAACAGAGTGTTGTCAGCATACTGAAGAATAGTCATGTGTTGGGCTACTCCTTTGATCTCAATTCCCTTGATGACATTTTTTTTCTGTGCTCTCTTAATCATTTCAGCCAGTCCATCAGCTATGATGGCGAATAGCAGTGATGACAACGGATCCCCTTGTCTGAGGCCTCTTTTGCAACAGATTACCTTTCCTTGCCATCCGTTCACCTGTACGAACGATTTACCTCCTTGGACGCATAACTTGATCCATGATCTCCATTTCGTTCCAAAGCCTTTGAACTTAAGAGGTTCGTCTAGACAGTCCCAATTGACCGAATCATAAGCCTTTTCGAAGTCAAGCTTGAGAAGGAATCCGTCTGACTTTTCTTTGTTGCCCCTGAAAACGATTTCGTGGGCGGCAACTATGCTATCCATGATGTCCCTTCCACGGATGAACCCGCTTTGTGACGGCGCCACGACGTCTTGCATACTCGGTGCCAATCTTTGGGCCAACACTTTCGTGATTATTTTGAACGAGCCGTTAAGTAAACTAATAGGTCTGAAATCCTCTGCCATACGAACATCACGAGTCTTAGGGATCAGTATAATAGAAGCATAGTTTAGTCTATCCAACTTTGTGGTTCCATCGTATAACTCTTTGCAGATGTTCATTAGATCGTCCTTGATAATCATCCAGTAGATGTTGTAGAAAAATATAGGCAATCCGTCGGGCCCCGGTGCCTTGTCCTGTCCCAGCTGCTTTATTGCATCGTGAACTTCCTTCTCCGTAAAACAATTTTCGATACCTTCACTCCCGTTTATCTTAGAGGAGCTCCACATCTCTTCCGTTAGGCTACATCTAGCATTAGTTCTTCCGCCAAGCTGCTCGTGATAATGGTAATCTAAGTGACTTCTAAAGAGCTCCTCGTTCTTAGTCCAGTTTCCATCCACTTCCAGTCCCACTATATGATTTTGTCTTCTTCTTCCGTTTGCCACATGTGAAAGAATTTAGTGTTGGCCTCCCCTTCCTTCAACCAGTGTATTCTCGCCCGTTGCTTCCAATGCATTTCCTCCATTGTTTGGATTTGTTGTAGTTCAAGCCTCCCATTTCTCAACTCTTCCCTTTATGGTATCGTAAGATCTGTATCCTCTTGCAAATTTTCCAATTCATGATTCCTATTGCCGAGCGCCTCCCTTCTTAGGTAGATGTTACGATATTTTTGTTTTGACCATCCTTTACGCTCCCTCCGAAGGCGTCTAGTCTTTTCCACCCAAATACCCACTGCTGAGGTTTGCTCGGTGGTCCGTGCCCACGACTCCCTAATCACCTGTCTTGTTTCATCAATCGCAGTCCAAGACTTCTCAAATCTAAATGGGTAGGATTTGTTCCCGTTATCCTGATCGCAGTTAATAACTAGAGGAAGATGATCAGACGTAAATCGAACTACGGTCTTCACTTTTGCCAATGGGAACATATCCTCCCATTCGTTAGACACCAAGACTCTATCTAGTTTAGCTAGGATAGGGTTTTGTTGCATATTAGACCACGTGAATTTCCTATCTACCATCTCTAGCTCCAAAAGTTCCAATTCATCTATGGTACTATTAAACCTCTCCTGCTCACCGCGGCTATGTCCCCTACCTCTATATTCATCATGGTATCTCGTGATATTGAAATCGCCACCAACCACCCATGGCCTGTCCCATCTATTCCTGATATCTTTAAGCTCTTTCTAGAAGTCCTTGCGCACTCTCGAATCGTAAGGACCGTACACTGTCGTGACGACATGTTCCCAGTCATCGCTTCTCCTTCTAATTCTAATAGAGACCGAAAAGTTTCCGATCCGCTCATCTAAAATCTCAAAAACCCTATTGTCTACTCCAACCGCGATTCCTCTGGAATATCTCGCCGCCGACTTAAATCTCCAATCAAAGTTGGCCACCCATCTAAGACTAGTGAAATCCCCAATGGAGTGATTCTCAATTATAGTTTCTTTGCAACCCACAAATGGTAGGTCGAATTTTATTAATAGTAGCATAAATCAATTTTTTCCCCTTTCTGCCTCATCCCCCTAACGTTCCAAAAGATGTACACCATTAAAAAAAATGATTCTAATCTCCTACAATCTACGTCCTCTGATCCTCCCTTGACCTTAAGTTAGACTCACCCTAGAATCCCCTCTAATGATTGCTACATTTTGTAACTGTTCTATCCTGTTGGAACCCATGGTTAGACCATAGAGACTAGCAAAATAAATAATCGATTCGTCATTTAAAGAATTCAGAATGGAACAGTCGTTAGTTAGATTACCTCCACCAGCCGGCTCTTTTTCTACTTCCTTAATCATCTGCTGCTTTCCCTTCCTCTTGTATTCAGTGAGTTTCTTGCTGTTGCTATTGGCTACACCTCCTCTTGGCTCCTTGTCGCCGATCTCTGCCTTGGTCTCCGAAATGATATTATCCTCGCAAATTCCATCTATAGCCTCTATAATTCTCCCACGAGTATTGTGATCTGAAAATTGCTGATTGTCAACCTCTTGAATTTAACTCTCATCCGCTACCCCCAAAACTGATTCTTTAGTCGCACTCTCTCCTTCATTTGTTGTAACTTTTGGCCCACAACTATGCAGCTGATATGGCTAAAAATAGGGTTAAATCGGAACTGTTCAAAATGGACATGAATCTTAAAGCCACAGGGACAGGAAGGTAATTTTGCCTACAAACGGGCCCAAATTGGGAACCGGATCTCTCCTCTTGGACCCGCCAACCCCTGAACGGATCCGCTCAGCTAAGAACGGGTCCAAACCCGTTTAGGACCAGTTCAAACAGGAGAGAAGGAGATCCTGATTCGTCTGTATCTGCTGGAGGTGGTTATAACCACTTCAATCCAGTCACCCCTGGAAGTAGGGATTCATCCTTATCCCGAAACAGATCCCATAGTGGCTATAAATACCCCCTACCTCCTACTGTCAAAGGTGATCACTCTTTGCACACTTGACCTCTCTCCCTTCACTTTTTCTGTGTATTGACAAGAGCGTCAGAGGGTTCGTCGCCGGGATCCATCCAAGTGTCTCGAACGTTTGTGCAGGTCTGCAGGAGCTTCAAGGAGTCAATTTGTCAACAAGGAAGAAGAGGGATTCAGCCGGTTCGAGTTCCTACGAACCTACAAATCTCATCTATTGCCCCCACACCAGATTCAGCAGCAACAGATTGGTGCCATCTGTGGGAAAACTCGACAAGCAACCCCACCTTCATCCTTCAGCCATGCCTCCCAAGAAGAGAGCCGCAAACTCCAATCGAAGAACAACCTCTTCTCATCCTCCTCCTCCTCCGCAGGGGGATCTCCCTCCACTCAACCAACCGACCTTGCAGCTCGATCAAGCTCCGCAGTCCATTCAGCAGCCCTTGGGACCCCAACCCACAGTGGGAGAACACTCTCGACGAAGCCACCACAAGCAACCTGTACATCAGGTTTATGTTTCCATTCACAATGCCGACACAGACTCTATGGCTTCCCACACTCCTCCCACTCCAAAGGATCTGCGGGATGTACTCAACAATCGGCAGACCGGGCATGGACCCGATCTTCGTACCCGTCTGGATGAGAGGCAAGCTGTCACGCCCCGCTTTCCAGAATACGGAAATACAAGCACGTAACTGAGGCCCAGCGAATGATGTAAATACACCATTCATAAGCTGTACAGTTAACTCAATAACAAGATAACAATAATAACCACGCAAGCATGTAAAATCACAATAGGATAAAAAAAGTACATAACATAGTACATGACATAATGCATGACATATCCAACAACTGGAAAACACAAAGTTGTTACGAGTCAAACACGACCGGATTACAATAAGGAGTATATGAATAAAACATGGACTAAAATAACATGAAAATAAACAGGACTAAAATCTCTGCTCAGTAACACCTTCGGGTAATTCTGCATCTGTGTAACGCCCCGCCCCAATACTCAGACAATTTTAATATTTTTTAGAATACAAATTAGATACTATGTAGTACAACTGCCCACCACAGCCTGCCTCTCAAAAGGTGGTTAACCAATTAGGTGACTCTTGATCATTGGCTAATAGTATTTATACTCAAATTATCCTATCAAACTTCCCATGTGGGACTAAATTTCTCAAATTTCTCAAATCCCGTGCAGACCAGTCGACTGCTACCAGTACCAGTCGACTGTTCGCTCAAGATCTGGGGTATTACATACACCCCCCCTTAGGAATCAGCGTCCTCGCTGAGTACATGGCACACCTCTCGTGTAGGACCGCCCTTTCTAGCCGATGTAGTATAGTCCATTATCCCGGAGATCAGTCACTCTCAACACCGCAGATCGGATACCACACTCAACACCGATCCCGGAGATCAATGACTCTCAGCACCGCAGATCGTAGGCCCTCTACTACGCCCGGTGTCGAAAGTCAGCTCTGATACCATTTGTAACGCCCCGCCCCAATACTCAGACAATTTTAATATTTTTTAGAATACAAATTAGATACTATGTAGTACAACTGCCCACCACAGCCTGCCTCTCAAAAGGTGGTTAACCAATTAGGTGACTCTTGATCATTGGCTAATAGTATTTATACTCAAATTATCCTATCAAACTTCCCATGTGGGACTAAATTTCTCAAATTTCTCAAACCCCGTGCAGACCAGTCGACTGCTACCAGTACCAGTCGACTGTTCGCTCAAGATCTGGGGTATTACAATCTGGGCCTGCAAGTATATTATTACAAAACGAAGAAACAAGGAGGTACTCATTAATGCAAGTCACAGGCCACAAGTGGTACAAGCTAACGGGACAATTATAAAACAAAACAAAAGCAGGAAAAGAGCAAGGAATCAAGAAATATGTAATAGGAGGAATACAACATGCAAACAGAATCATGAATAAGACACATGGAACAAGTGACATGCATGTAAACTAGTAAACAAATCAATAGGAACATGTACATGTAAATGAGTAAGCAAGCAACGAGTTAACATGAACGCGTAACATGTAAACAAGTAAGCAAGTCATCATGAACATGTAACATGTAATTGGATCATGTAAGTGTACATGTTATGCGTCCCATACCACATGGTTTCTACACGCAATCAAGTGAACATTTAGACTAGTGGTGGATTCTATAGATCATGTACCTGGGAAAAACATGTCAAGTTTATCTTGTATCAAGGTACGTGCAATGTGGAACATAGTGTAACTTGTAGCGTGAAACATGTAAACCTGTAATTTTACAAACTTGCAACTTATAACTTGCAACTTGCATCAGGAAATCACGAGCTCCTGTCCGAGTACGCTCTTCTATATTGTCAACTACTAAATCTTTCTCCTTATACCCTGGCTTGTTATCTTTTTATTACAATCAAACATGAACAATATCTACATGCAACAATAAGGACGGGTAACATGATATGGTCGAGTATCAAGGCTTATGCAAGGCAGGAAAATATATTTCTGGGTCTATAAAACATATGGATGTGATCAATGACATATGCAAACTTAATCAAGAATAAAAGATATTATAACAACATGCAAACTAGTAACAAGATAAGCAATTCATGCACAACATCCTGTATAGTTCTAAGAGTATATATGTGTATCGTATTCATGCAATGTATATGGCAACAAAGTATTTGTGATCATGTAAGAATACAGGAATGACGGATTATGTATAATACGAACAAAGTCAAAGAATATACTTGCGGTATTTTACAAAGGAGCTTGTACTATAACAAACGAATTTGTACAAGAGATACGTGCCTATTAGTCGACGATGATGATATATAACACCAGAATAACGGGATCAGAATCCCGGGCAGTGAAGCACGTGCAAGATACGTGGCAGCCACGCCAAAAGAGCAAACTCCACAACAGCAACAACAACTCAACAAAAGCAAAACAACCCCTTCAACAAACTCCAAGACAGCAACTCCCCAACAACACCAAACACCAACACAATAACCCAAGCAATACAGTTCTCTCTCTATACCAACACAACAATAAACACCCAAGAGTACCAATACAATCAAATCTCTCTTCCATCAAACACCAAACACCACAACACCCAAACAGCAAATCAATAACCCCAATTCTAACTCCTTCTTCTTCCCAATTGCGACAGAGAGAGAGAGAGAGAGCGATCGATGGTGGAAGAGAGAGAGAGAGAGAGAGCATGGGAAAAAGAAAATAGCAACGGGGACTGGCGACGGGAGGCTTGGGGATTCGCGACTGACGGCAACTTCAGAGTGCGACGGTGGGAGGGGGAACGACGAGCGACTGGGGATCTCTGGTGGGCGACGAGGAGAGGAGCAGCGACAGGAGTGACTGAGAGCTCCGGGATAACTGGCGGAGGGCTCGACTGTGGCGGTGTCGAGGTGAAGGAGTGGTCGAGCGGAGGGAGCAGGGGGCAGGAGTAAGCGGTGGACTGAGCAGCGGTGAGGGCGGCGGTGCGAGCAAGAAGTAGGTGCTCGACTGTGGGGGATTCGAGCGGAGGAGGAGTTCGACAGGGAAGACGAACGGAGATCCTGCGGTGCTCGACCATGGCGGGGGGTCGAGGTGGTGATGTGACGACGGGAGGAGTCGCCGGTAGGGGGTCGACTGTGCATAGGGAGAGTGCCAGAGAGGTGTCGCGGTGGAGAAGAAGAGCGGAAGTGTGTCGACGGCAGCTCGAGTAGAGGAAGACGAAGGTGGTTCGAGCAGGGAGTGCTCGAAGGCAGAGGGGGATGGTGCGAAGGCGGAGGAGGCGCGGTATTGGTGAAAGAGGCAGGAGGTTGAAGACGGAGGGAGCGAGGTACTCAAGCGAAGAGGAGGAGAACGACGAGATGGCAGGGCGTCGAGAGGGAGACGAGACGACAGCGGTGGGTCGACGAGACGAGCAGAGGAGGTGGAGTTGTTTTGGGTATCTGTGGTTTCATTTTTCGAACAGAGGGGAAGGGAGAAGAGAGAAAACGGGGGGAGAGAGAGAAGAGGGAGAACGTGAATGGGGGGTGATTAAATATATAATAATATCATATAAAGTAATGGGGTGAGAGAGTGGGGGGGGGTAGTTACGAGGTGATGGGGGAAAGTGCAAGTAAGGGAATTGAAAAGTGGGGAGTTGGAGTACGGGACAGAAAAGTGGGGGATATGTGACGGAATTGTATACGGGTAGGTGTGGGATAATTCTGTACAAGTATATGGGTTCTGGGTTAGTGGGTTTGGGCTTGGTTCATGGGCTCAAAATAAATCAGTTAGGGTATTGGGCTAAATTTTGTGCTTAGATTAATTAAATAAAATCAAATACGAAATTGGGCTTAGAATAAACAATTGAGTTTCAGATTAACAAATAATAAAATCAAAATACAAAATTGGGCCTAAAACAATTGGGCTTGAGCTAAATATTAAACAATTGAATAATTTGTACATTGGGCTCATAAAATAGTTTAAATAATAAAATCAATTAAGCAAGAATAGTTATAAGATACTGAGGATTTAAATACGGAAAAATACTTTAAAAATACGTATTAATGAAAACAGGAGTTACACGGGCCTGCGAGGCGAACCCTTGCCATGAGGACCAGAGAGATCGATCACCACGCCGATCAAACTGCGGGAGGTCCAACTCTCCCCAAAGGCGGAGAGAGTCACCCCAACATCGTCCAAGACGGAGTAGCTCCCCGGCTGGCCGTCCTGCGCCCCGGGCCTAGAAGGAGCAGGAGGCCTCTGTCACAAGAGCGGAATTTCAGCAATTCCAGGAGGTAGTCCTCCGGGCGCTCAACGCTGCCCCCAACAATGGCCGTCGGGCTCCCAGCCCTCTGCCAGCTCCTCGCCATCCTCACCACCCCATAGTCCTTGACCGGCTCTGAGCCATCCTTGCTCTCCCGAAGTCCCATGCCGGCTCCGAGCCATCGCCGTCCCTCTCCTGACCATCACCTTCGCTCCCAGAGTCCGTGGCCCGCTCCGAGCCACCACCGTCATTCTATCAGACCACCTCCTACTCAGAGCCATTGTCGTCGCAACCTGTAACCCCTGTTTTCATTAATACGTATTTTAAAAGTATTTTTTTTCCGTATTTAAATTCTCAGCACCTTATAACTACTTTTTCCTAATTGATTTTATTATTTAAACTATTTTGGAGTCTAATTGTTTAGTATAAGCCCAAGTTGCATTTTTATTTTTATTAACTACTAATGTGAGCCCAGTTGTTATTTAAGCCCAATTCCACATTATGATTTTATTTTATTTTATATTTAATATGAACCCAAAAATTCAGCCCAACAACCTAATTGTTTTATTTAAATATTTTTAAGCCCAAGCCCATATCCACTCCCTATTGGACCTCTCACCCAAACCCAATAACCCAAATCAAACCCCCAGACTATCCTATCGGGTTAATCCCTATCAACTCTCCTAATCACTCCCCACAATCCCCACTATCTCCACAATCCGTAACTTCCCCCTACTATCTTTCTACTCCCATTATTATTTTAATACAATAATCCCCCTTCTCTCTCTCCCCGCACCCTCTCTCTTCCTCTGTTCAAAATCAGAAACGGAAAAACCCAAACCCATCCTTCATCTTCCTCCTCCTTCTCCCGCTCAAACCAGTCGAGCTCATCTCCTCGCCGCACCTCTCTGTAGCTAGCATCGCAAGCCCCGACCTCGACGAACCCCGTCCACCTCCCATCAAAGCTTCGCCAGTCACTCCCCATCGACAGCCTCGACAACCCGAGCCATCCTCGACCTCCTCCAGTCGCGAACCCACCACATCGACGCCCTCGCCCTATCGCTTCCTCCGTCGTAGAGCCCCGAGGTCCCAGTCAAACCTCGCCCCCACCAGCGTCATCTTCATCACCTCCGAGAACCCTTCGGTGTGCCGCTCATTTCCGTCCAGTCGTCGCCTTCCTCTCGCCCTGAGCGCGCCGCGCCGTCGCTCGTCGCCACCTGAGCACCGCCTCTGCCAACTCCATCGACGCACCATCCTTGAGGCCATTGCCTACTTTCACCATCGAAGCTTTGCCATCGCTCGCCTCGCCATTGCTGTGCCTGCTCCAACCCCGCTCACTCATACCCCTTGCAATGGCCTCCCACCGTTGCCGCCATTGACTCCATCGCCATCCTCCCGAAACCCCGTCGTCATCCCCGTGCGACCACCCAGTCGAGCACCTCGCCTTCGGCAGCCTCCCCTGTTTCAATTCCAGAAATAGAGCACCATCGTCAACTCGACGCGCGCCCCGTCACCGTCATCGACTGCTCCACAGTCGAACCGGACATCGTCACGAACCCCTCCGCTGTCGCATCACCATCGTCGTCCTGTCGTAGTCGCCGCTGCCGCTCTCGTTCCTCCGCGATCTCTCTCTCTCAGTCGCGTGGGGAAGAAGGAGCGTGAGTGGGTGTAGTGGCTGTTCGGTGTTTTGTGGAGGGGATTTGTTTTTGCCGTTTGGTGTTCCACTTGGGATCCGGTGTGCGAGAAGGATCCGATTGGTGGATTCTTGCTGTTCCGCGTTGTGTGCACAGCGAATCCGAAGGACGTGTTTGCTGTTTAGGCGGATCTTGGTGCGGAGATTCGTCCTTGTTGCTATGTTGTTGGCTTGGACTTCTTGCACGTATTTCGCACGTAGTTTTCGGAATTCGCCGGATTATTTTCTTTCGGATCTAATCTTCAAAGGCAAGTCATTTCTTATCGAATATTTATTGTATCATATTCGATATTTTTAATGAATTCTGCAAATGGATCCTATTGAATATCGTAAAATGTTATTGCATCTATCGTTAGGATGCCACGGATTTACACGAGCGAATCCAAGTGGTAATCTCGACTTCGTGCCATCTTTTTGCCTCTAATGTATAGGGATCTTACATACACCCATGTAGTTATAGTTATTGAATATAAAAATAGGGAATTGTTGACACATTTCATATCATGACATTAATGACAACTAGCTATAGTAGATTGTATAAATTAGTTGATTGTTAATGTGATTGCTATTGATAAATTAGTTGAGTTGTAATTATTATAATTATGGACATCATCTACCATAATACCATATTCACAAGATTAGTTCGCTGTGATTATGATTATTAAACTCCAATTTATTATTCTTAACTTTTAACCGTTTTATTCAAAATGGACATGTTGACTATTCTGGAAATTATGCCAACCTGAATCTTATTGTGCTGTTTCAACCTAAATAACTTCATTAAAATTAGAAACTCCCTGAAGATGAAACGTAGCCCTATTTGTCTAGATGTCAATATACACCAGAATTTCCGAATTCCGATTTATGACCCTTTTGCTACAGCTGCGCTGTAATTCCAGATTAATGTATATAACATGTTAGGCTAATAAATTAAGTGAACTAATGATTATATATGGCCAAGATAAATTCCAGATTTGTAGATAACACGTTGAGGGTGTTAAAAACTATTTTAACTGATTTTTGTAATGATTATTTACTGCCTTTATAACTGAAATTAGACAACACTGACACCCAGCCAGAAACTAAAATCTATAAGGATTATCCTAGCTATCGTTGTCGAAATGTAGACTTTAAGTATGCGTTGGAACCGGGCAGGAGTCTAGTTTCTAGACCACCTGATGGATCCACATTTGCTATCCTGTAGCAACGGGAATTCTGATTTTGGTACAGCAACCTACTGTTGTCCAGAATTGGGTTCTTATGTTTAATAATATATAACTAAATCTATAATGTTATTTTTAGTGTATTAAATTGTATATAGAATATTGCATGATCTTAGGGTTGTTTTGTCACCTTTACTAGCGTCCCTTATTAATCGCATTATTGTATGATAATTGAATAAAGAAAGTAAAGCAAGCTGGAGTTAAGGGTTGATTAAGGTAGTTGATGACATAGTGACTGTACTCGGAAGAGGGGCCCGTGTTTCCCTAATTATCGGTCTATCGGTCTATTGGTCTATTAGTTATATCGGTCATCGGTTAATTGCAGATTACTGACTTCAGTATCTCGATTGATTCGGTCATCGGTCATTATTGAATATTGTTCCCGAGTACATGAACTATAGAATCTACCACCTTAGTCTAAACGAAATTGATTGTATGCATCGAACCTGTGGTACAGCACATATGGGATACAGTAGTACGTGCATTAGCTAGGATTAAAAATGAATAATAGACCTAAGGCTCTCATCACATTATCATTGCATATTGTTATCTTTATCGAACAGTGTTATCGTTATTATTGCCATTATTGATATTGTTTATCGTTATCATGATAAATCATCGTTATTGCATATTATACTATTATTGAATTTTCACTGTTCAACACTATTGACTTCATCGTTTATTGAATTCATTGCTATACCACCATTGTTATTGTTTCTCTATTTCTCCACTTGCATGTCCACGACTTGCTCTAAGGACAAATTATTCTTTTTTTTAGATGAACAAGTACAGGTAAACAAGGAGAATTTTCAGAAAGCATTGGTGAGCAGTTCTTCTACGATTGGAGCAGGAGTTCCTCGAACTATTTGGTAAGTTCTTATATGCCAGATTTGGTTATTGAATTTCATTCCCGTTTATGTGATCATGTTTCCTGCGTGGTTGGGATTAATTTTTCTTATATTGTTGAGTTAAGACTGGTACAGCTTATGGATGATATGAGTTGGCGTACTTATATCATTCGCTGGGCCTCAGTTACATGCCTGTGTTCCCGTATTCCGGGAAGCAGGGCATGACACAACCCCAGCCCTCCTCGGCATGAGGGTGAGTCTCGGGGCTCAGCAAGATACGACCAAAGGGAGGACTCGGTCTACCGCCGTCTCCACGAGATGGAGAGGCGCCTGGGCCAGCTGGACCGAGATGAAGAACGACGGGCGAGGGACCTCCTCCCAAGCCCAAGCAGGCCCCCATTCTCTCGAGCCATCATGGAGGCTCCAGTCCCAAACAACTTCAAGCCTCCACACTTCGAGACCTATACCAGGAGTCGGACCCTGCTGATCACATTGAGAGTTTCAAAACTCTCATGATGATCCATCACGCATCCGATGCCCTTCTCTGCAAGAACTTCCCGGCTACACTCAAGGGGCCGGCTCGGGAGTGATATTCTCGAATCGCGCCGGCATCTATCTTCTCCTTCGATCAGTTCGAAGGACTCTTCCTCACGCATTTCGTGAGCAGTCGCCGCACGGAGAAGACGAGCACCTCCCTCCTCTTCCTCAGCCAAAAGAAGGGCGAATAGTTGAGGGACTATATCAAGCGCTTCACTGCTGAAGCTAGTTCCATCGCTTCCTTGGAACCTTCGGTGGCCACTGTCGCCTTCCAGTCCAACGCTCTCAATGCTGACCTCAGGGCGTCCCTCGCCAAGAAGCCCCCTCGGGACTTCTCAGAGCTCTTATTCCAGAGCGAGAAGTACATCCGAGCGGAAGAAGCTCTCCACCACCCCACCTTTGAAGCATCGTCCTCCACGAACAAGCGGAAGGGTGCAGAAGAAGGAGCTAAGAAGCTCCAAAAGGACAACGGGGGTCAGCGTCGTCTCCCTCCTCGGTTAGAGAAATTTACTCTGCTAAATGCGAGTGTGTCCGCCATCCTGATGGAGATCAGGAATGAGGGACTCCTACCTCCTCCTCCCAAGATGAATACCCCGGGAAAGAGGACAGACCGGAACAAATGGTGTCGTTTCCATCGGGATCACGGGCACGACACGGATGAATGTCGGGCCCTTAAAGACGAAATTGAGGCCCTCATCCAGAGGGGGTAGCTCACTCGCTTCGTCAGGAAGGACAGGACCGATCTGCCTCCACCGCCCAGGGGGGGCTAATAGGTGAGCAGAGCAGCATGCGGAAGCTCCGGAGGTCGAAACAGAGGCCATCCTGCACTTGATACACGAAGGTCCAATGGGGGGAGATTCCAACTACTCCCGAAAAGCCTTTGTTAGGAAAGTCAATTCCGTGCAGAGCCATCCTCTCCCCAGGGGCCTAGGAGTCCCTGTGACATTCTCCGATCGGGACTTGGAGGGCGTCCGCACACCCCATTGCGATGCCCTCGTCATCAACCTCCAAATGGCGAACTTCGACATTCATCAAATTTTGGTGGACAACAAAAGCTCCGTCAACATCCTTTTCTTAGAAGCTTTTAAGGGCCTCTAGCTGTCGAAGGGCCGGCTCAAGCCCGCAGGCTACACTATTCACGAGTTTACCGGGGTCCCGATTACGGTGGAGGGAGTTATAACCCTCGACGTAACTACTGGAAAGGCCCCGGCAACTCGCACGGAGCCGATGGATTTCATGGTGGTCGATGTCAGGGCCTCCTTTAATGTTATCCTGGGTAGACCGGGTTTGGCCGCACCTCAAGCCATCCCTTCAGCCTACCATATGAAGATGATGTTCCCTACACCCTCAGGGGTGGGAGAAGTGAGGGGGAGCCAAGAAGCAGCTCAGAAGTGCTACATGACCTCGATGGGGGGGTCCGGTTCTTTCTTTGGAAGCACTTGAACTTCCTCAGGAAGGTGGTCAAACTATCTCCGAGCCCAGGGACGAATTAGAGGAAGTGGCCTTCTCTGAAGATGACACCATAAAACATTTCGCGTCAGCAAGGCTCTCTCTCCCTCCGTTAAGCAAGACATCTCCCGGTGCATACGAGAGAACCGAGACCTCTTCGCCTGGACTGCAGCCGATATGCCCGGGATCTCAGAGGAGCTCTCAATGCACCGTCTGAGCGTCACCCCTGGGGTCAAGCCTGTCTACCAGAAAAGGCGGAAGTTCGCTCCCGAGCGATAACATGTGATCAAAAAGGAGGTTGAGAAGCTCCTCAACGCCCGATTTATCCAGGAGGTAAACTACCCTGAGTGGCTCTCCACTGTGGTGATGGTGAAGAAAGCCAATGGGAGCTGGAGGATATGCATCGACTTCACCGACCTCAATAAGGCGTGCCCGAAGGATCCTTTTTCTCTTCCCAGCATCGACGTCCTGATCGATGCAACCTCCGGGCACGAGCTCCTTAGTTTTATGGATGCCTTCTCAGGGTACAATCAAATCCGGATGTTCCTTCCCGACATCCCAAAGACCTCGTTCGTGACGGACCAAAGCCTCTATTGCTACCGAGTTATGTCGTTCGGCTTGAAAAATGCGGGAGCAACGTATGAGCATCTTGTGAATAGGGTTTTTCAAGACCAAATTGGCCGAAACATGGAGGTCTACGTAGACGACATGTTGGTCAAGAGCACCCGAGCGCAGGAACATGTTCTCGACCTTCAAGAAGCCTTCGGGGTGCTCAGGAGGCACAATATGAGACTAAACCCGAACAAGTGTGTATTCGGTGTCTCATCGAGCAAGTTCCTGGGGTTTATGGTTAGCCAAAGGGGCATAGAGACCAACCCCGAAAAGATCCAGGTCATTCTCAAAATGGCTCTCCCCTCCAATGTCAAAGAGGTGCAGAGGCTCACGGGGCGCCTCACCGCAATTGGGCGATTCCTCTCATAGTCCGGGGAGAAGTGCCTCCCTTTCTTCAAGGCCCTCCGGGGGGCTAAAGGCTTCGAATGGGGGCAACAACAATAGGAGTCCTTCGACAAGCTCAAAGAATATCTAGCTAATCCCCCGCTCTTGAGCAAGCCAGTGCCTGGGGAGGTCCTCTACCTTTATCTTGCAGCCTCGGAGCAGATGCTCAATGCGGTCCTCATGAGGGAAGAGGATAAGGTGCAGAAGCCCAACTATTATGTGAGTAAGGTGCTCTGCGACGCCGAACTTCGTTACCTTAAGTTGGAGAATATGGCTCATGCTCTGGTCATGGTGGCCCGAAAGCTCTGCCCCTACTTCCAATCCCATTCGGTGGTCGTCCTTACTGACCAGCCACTGAAACAAGTTCTCCACAAGCCCGAGACCTCTGGGCGACTCATGAAGTGGTCCATCGAGTTGAGTCAACATGATATCAGCTACCAGCCTAGATCGGTAATAAAGTCCCACGCTCTGGCCGAATTCATTGTGGAGAACACCATCCCCGACTCTGAAGTCATCTGCCGACCCCTTGGTCTGGACCGTTTATGTAGACGGGTCCTCTTGTGCCGACGGAAGCAGGGCTGGCATCATCCTAACCGGCCTGGATGCTTTTGTCCTCCAATACTCCTTCCATCTGAACTTCCCGGCATCAAACAACGAAGCGGAGTATGAGACCCTCATAGCAGGGCTCTGCATAGCTCACAAGGCAGGCGCCGAGCGAGTAAGGATCTTCAGCGACTCCCAGTTAGTCGTCAACCAGGTGTTTATGAGGATAGGGGTATGGCCAAGTACTTGGCAAAGGTTAGGGAGCTTCTAGCCCTATTTGAAGATGTTCAACTCCAGCGCGTCCTTCGAATGGAAAATGCGCAGGTAGATGCTTTCTCTTAGCTCGCCTCCTCCTCCCTCCAAGGTCTAGAGCGGACCGTCTTGATAGAATTCCTTCTCAGACCAAGCATTGACGAAGACTCCCCGGAGCCAATGGAAGCCTACCCCTTAACACTTGGAGAAAACTGGATGAAGCCCCTCCTCGAGTACCTCATGGACAGAGTCCTTCCTGAACACCCGAAAGAGGCTAGGAGGATATCAGGACGCAAGCTGAGCAGTACACACTTCTTGAAGGAGTCATGTACAAACGCTCTTACACTCAGATAGACGGGAGACCCTATCTGAGATACCTCTCCCCGGAAGAAGCAATCTATACCCTAAGAGAAGCCCATGACGGTTTGTGTGGTGCGCACTTAGGAGAAAGATCCCTCGCCCGCAAGCTCCTGAACTATGGCTACTTCTGGCCCACACTATTGAGTGACTCTGAAGAATACGTCCGCCAGTGCGATGCCTGCCAGAAATTTTCCCCAATTTGTTGCCTACCCCAAGCACAACTGACCTCCTTAGCGAGTCCAATCCCTTTTGCAATGTGAGGGATGGATTTGCTCAGTCCTTTCCCCTCGGCACCGGGCCAGCTGAAATTCTTAATAGTGGCAATAGACTACTTCTCAAAGTGGATCGAGGCCGAACCGCTTTCGACAATCACCGAGCACAAGGTCCAGAAGTTCTTTTGGAAGAACATCGTTTGCCGGTTCGGGATACCTTGCATCCTCATAACCGACAATGGGACTCAATTCACGGGAGCGACCTTCCGTAATTTTTGCAAAGACCTCGGCATTCAGCAATGCTTCTCTTCGGTATCTCACCCTCAATCCAATGGTCAAGAGGAGGACGCAAACCGATAAATCCTCTCTGGTTTGAAGAAGAGGCTTGACAAATCCACCAAGGGGTTGTGGGTCGAGCAACTCCCCAATGTGCTTTGGAACTATGGCACCACCAAAAGTACTCCGACGGGGGAGTCCCCCTTCAACCTCACGTATGGTTCCGAAGCTCTCATCCCTTTGGAAGTAGGCCTCCCTTCACCTCGGCTGATAGCCTACAATGAAACACAGAATGCGAACCAGCTTCGCAACTGCGTAGACCTCATAGATGAGATCCGTGAGAGAGTCGTGATTCGACAAGAGACCTACCGCCGTAGGGTCACTCAGATTTACAATAAGGGGGTGTTTGGTACGCGGTAATGTATAAGGGAATCTAGGATTACCCTTTTGATTACCTGGTTTGGTAAGATATGGGTATAGTTTTGTAAATAATTTTAAATTCCCAGGGTTATCAAAATAATTAGTTGGGAAGGATAAACATTCCCCTTGAAAAGGGTGGGATTTGTGGATTCCTCCACATAAAAAATGAGTGAGATTATTGCATACCCAAAATACCCTCCAGATGATGAACTTACAAGGGTAAAGCCTATTTGACATCACCTACACTTACAACTACGTATAGCGATTGCAACAACACCATAAATAGTCAAGAGTACAAGAATTTTTTTCCCTGTTCGTTTTCTTTCCAAGTATGAGATGGATGAGAAAACAATATGTATTATAATTCATTAATCTGACATGCAAAACCGAAGAAAAACACGTGTGCATTCGAGATTTTGTCAACGTCTTCTTTTTCTAGGGAAAGATTCAGCCAACATGCATACCTAAGCATTATAGGGGGAAAAAAAGAATTCAACCAATCAATACCAGTTGCCAAATGTTATCACATTTATTGAAATGCTTATATATAATTAAGCTGTAAGCCAATCATATGTATCATGCTTCCTCTTGACGGCATTACGTGCTACAAAAATTACAACTCAACCTAGGAGGTTCATTTTTTCTTTTAGTTATGTTCTTCATCTAACTGGTTGAAATATATTTGAATCACAGTGTAATTTTTTTTAGTAATCTATTTGCTAATTTACTAAAGTTTTATAAGATATCTATCAGTATTGCTTTTACACATGCATGCATATACATCAATTACTTAATTAGATAACTTTTATATTTATTTATTTTTAAATAAAGCCAAAATGGTATTTTCGGTAATGTCTACTATAGAGATGGATTGATGGGAATGAATTGTTCTATACCAAACACGGTAATAAAGTATTCTCAGGCATGTAATGTCGTATACCAAACACGGTATTGCAACATTCTTGGGAATCTTCATTCCCACCCTCATATTCCTGGGAATCCACCAATTCCTAGGAATTCTCCAATCCGCGTACCAAACGCCCCCTAAAAGGGTACGACTAGCCAACCTAAAAAAAGGTGACCTAATACTCAGAAAGTTGTCAATCTCCGATCCAAGCAAAAGAGGCAAGCTGGCACCCAATTGGGAAGGACCGTATAGGGTCTCCAGAGTCATTCGCCCGGGAGCGTATCAACTCGAAGGCCCGGGAGGCAGGAGAATACCGAGGACATGGAATGCGGAGTACTTGATGAAGTACCAAGATGGTGTCTAAACACCACTCCAAGCAACTTCCCCAAGAGCGCTCCAGAAGACTTGTCTAGAGTCCTTACTTATAAACACCACTCCAAGAAACTTCCCCAAGAGCGCTCCAGAAGACTTGTCTAGAGTCCTTACTTGTATTTTCTTGTTATCAAAGTGTAAAGGCGGCTCGCAACTTAGAAACGGCCACCCAGTTGTTCTCAATAAAAAGAAATTTCTTCTTCTCAAGTTCTCTATTTTTGGGTAGTCTAACTCTACTTACAATTTTTTTTTGCATTAAAAACAACATGCTTAGAGTCCAACACTTGGTTCGACTCCGCTTCAACTACTTGCTTCTAAGTGAGTACGAAACGGATCACCATTCGGAATTGCTCCTACAGCTGTTGATACTTTCAAAATGACATGCTTGGAGTCCAACACTTGGTTCGACTCTGCTTCAACTACTTGCTTCTAAGCGAGTACGAAGCGGATCAACATTCGGAATTGCTCCTACAGCTGTTGATACTTTCAAAATGACACGCTTGGAGTCCAACACTTGGTTCGACTCCGCTTCAACTAGTTGCTTTTAAGCGAGTACGAAGCGGATCACTATTTGGATTTACTCCTACAGCTGTTGATACTTTCAAAACGACACGCTTGGAGTCCAACACTTGGTTCAACTCCGCTTCAACTACTTGCTTCTAAGCGAGAACGAAGCAGATCATCGTTCGGAATTGTTTCTACAGCTGTTGATACTTTCAAAACGACATGCTTGGAGCCCAACACTTGGTTCGACTTCGCTTCAACAACTTTCTTCTAAGCAAGTATAAAGTGGTTCACCATTCGAAATTGCTCCAACGCTTTTGGCTCCTACAACTGTTGACAACTACAAATGCTAGCAAAGCGTGCAAGTTCACGAAACAAGTATTATTTCATTAAAGTTTGAGATTACAAGTCTAATTACAAGGCTAACTACTCATCTTTACATTGAGATACAAAACTTGTACAAAGAAAACTGCAAAATCACAAGGGAGACGTCCTAATGCCTCCTAGGGAGTATGATACTCCTCTTGAGCGACAAACGAGGTCGGGGAGCACCTTGTCGCTGTGACCCTACACCCGTGGTGGTCTCTAGGCCGGCGAGCCTAGTTGTGTCTCTGAGAGTTGCGCCGGCTGAGGCCCCACTCGACGAGCCAGCCACTCTGCTCTGTGCGTCTCCAGGGCACCCTAAGGTGGGAGACGAACGTAACGCTAACTCGTGAAACGACCGACCCTGCGAGTACTCACCTCGGGTGCAAGAAGTGGTCCTAACGTTGCTCCTCTCCGAAAGACGCCGTAACCGGTGAATCTCCGCTTCTAACTCAACGATTCGCTCCTTCAGCGAGTTATCCGTTACCTTAATCTATAGCTGAGGCGTTCGACTCGTATTACCTGCACGAGAAGCTTCGGTGATAGTTTGTCGAAGTTGCGCTGTCTCCAAACTCTATTCGAGCATCACGTTCTTTAGACCATCTCTCTCTGCTTTAGCCTCGAACAAAGACTGTCGAAGGGACTCTAGCTTCTGGCCTAGCTTGCTGGCATTCGAGGGACTCCCCTCCTCCCCTTTCCGAGCTTGGTCCTTCAGTCGCTTCAGTTCGGAGTTGCGACGCCTCAGTGTCAGCTTGTGATGACTTAGTTCTGCCTCACTCTTGAGGAGCCTCTCTCGACTTCGAGAACGAGCCAACCTAGCAACCCCTAGGTCAGACCGATGGCGAGATACCTTGGCACCTCGAGGCACTTCGGTGAGAGGTAGTACTTCGGTGATCTGAAAAGAACAAGTGAGATTACTGAGTTCAAACACAACCGCTACAAAATTCAAAGCAACGCCGAACTCCGACACTTGTTCAAAAAAGTGTTTTAACACTTGTTCAAGAGCGAGCTTCAAAGCAACGCCGAACTCCGACACTTGTTCAAAATAGTGTTTTAACACTTGTTCAAGAATGAGCTTCGAAGCAACGCCGAACTCCGACACTTGTTCAAAATAGTGTTTTAACACTTGTTCAAGAATCAGCTTCGAAGCAACGCCGAACTCCGACACTTGTACAAAAAAATACTCTAGCGCTTGTTCAAGAGTGAGTTTTAAAGCGATGCCGAGCTCCGACACTTGTTTGAAAAAGAGTCCTAACAATCGTTCAAAAAAAAAGAAGAGTTTTTTCACTCAATGCCGAGCTTCAACACTTGTTCAAAAAAATTTCATTAAAAATTTTCAAGATTACAAGCGGTGGCTAGTCCGCAGTTCGGCACTACATAAACAAAAACAAAAACAAAAAGAGAGAAACAAGAGGCAAGACGGATCAGGGGTCGACCTCTGTTGAAGGACCCTCCTCGGGGGCCACGATGACCAGGGGCTCGGCCTCCGACGGAGCCTCACCCTCGACCTCACCATCTTCAACTTCGACCACCCCGGTCTCCTCTTCTTCTTTGCCCTCTTCCTCACCTTCGGAGATATCATCGAAGCTGGGGACAGGGTCCGGAAAGAGATGCCACCCGACGCAATCAACTTCGGGAAACTTCCCCTTCACCTCGTCTATGGCCCGAGCATATGCCTTCGCCATGTTTATGACCAGGTACCCCTTCGCCTTCTCCAAGGCCTGCTCCTTAGCCTCCTTCACCTTCTCCAGGACCTGTGCCTTGGCCTCCTTCGCCGCCTCCAGCTTCGCCGCAGCTACGGCGTCCTCCTTCTCCTTAGTTGACTCTTTGGCAGCCTTGAGGAGCCGAGCGTTATCCACCTCCAGCTTGGCGACCATGGCCTCAAGGTGCACCAACCTCGAGTTATTCGACTCGGCCTCTGCCTTCGCCTTTTCGAGCTTCTTGGCGATTCGAGCCTTCTTACCTCAAGCCCTATCTGCCTCGAGCTTCATCTCTTTTTCCTGTTCAGCCACCTTCTTCATCAAGTGGCCGAAGTGGCACGTGATCTGCGGAGTATGGGGTTTGGATTGTTTAAGAAATAAAAAAAACTAAGTGCTCGGCAAAAGAAAATCCGGACTTCGAAAACTTACCGACATCGCTGAATGAGCCACTTCGAGGGCGTCGTCCCCCACACTACCAGCCTCCATCACCGCTTCATTCTTCGGCGTGGCAAGATGCTGAATGGCCTGCATGCATGCCGACGAGTCGCCCTAGAACCCGTCGAGCTTCCGGACCTGCCAGTCCGGAACAAAGATCTTCTTGTGCTCCTCGGTTAGGAACACCTTGGCTTCGGTAGTCAAGGGCGGGACTGCTAGCCCTAGGGCTGCCGACATCGGGAAGATTGCCAACTTGGTCGAAGCCGAAGCGGCCGAAGGCTTCGGAGCGGAGGGGGCCTGTCTCACTATTTGCTCCGCTGTGGCGCGGTGGGCCTGTGCCGTCTCCGAAGGGTTTTTCGAGGCAACTCTCTTCCTCTTCTTTGGGGCCTTGCTGCTCAGGGCTCCACGCTGCGACACCAAGTCTTCGAAGTCCATTGACTCTGCCGAAGATAAATACCTTCGCATCCTTATCTCCACCTGCCGGCGTCTCATTAAACAACGGACCATCTAAATCTTTTTGACAAAGATACGCTATCATCTGAATTTTCCACATCGCGAAGTCACTCCCATCGAACCTCTCGATTTTCGACTTGCTATCAGTCATCTTGAACCTAGTGCTCTGATACCACTTGTTGCAGAATCTACCAATAATTGGTAGTGCTAATAGCGAAAATACACCACAAGCAATAGAAACTTTCCAAGAACTAAATGAACTAAGCCACCACAATATATGCAAGATCCCACAAGAACACAATCAATACATAGAGATAACCAATACTTCTAATTTCCCAAGAAATATAAAGATTACAAAGAGATTACAACTCTCAATCTCTCTCTCACCTTTGAAATACTCGGCCCAATCCCCTTTTGAAGTTGAATAATGATAACAGCTCACCTCTTGATCTCATCGATACAAACCCTAGAGTCTACAGCCATATATATAGCCCTCAAGTAAACCCTAAAAGATAAACACAAATTTAGCTTATTGGGCCTGAATCACATCAGCCCAAATAACACACAGCGCCAGTGACAGTTGACCGCACACCCGGTCGGTCGATCGCAACGTGTGTGCCTCTTCCTATGTCGTATTGTGTTTATAGTGTATCTGATCCTCGTATCAGTTAAAGGGTGCGAAGAATAAGATTTCAGTGTTTTATGATATGGTTACACTTGAAGATAGTGATGATTTTGATGTTGATGAATTTAAGGTTAAATTTGAGTCAATAGTACATAATTTGTATAACACTTATTATCATACTTTTGCATCTGCTACTGATAGTCAAACTACAATAAATACAGCATCGTCGTCTGCCAAAGGTAAGGATATTGTATATGAAGACACATCATATGATTTATGGAGTAGGATTCAAGCTGGATTTTAAGCTCTATAAGGAATCTGAAAAAGTGGTCAACTAGGAAGTTGTAGTAGATGATCTTAGCTGTCCAAAAAGTCCAATTTTTTAAATTCTGACAAGTATAGCACTGTCTATGATCTTTACAAGTTTCAGCCTTTTTGCTGTCTTTTGTTGTTCTTGAATTATGTTCAAAGAGCAGGGATTTGAATTCCATAAGGAATCTGAGAAGGTTGTCAGTTAGAGAGTTGTAGTAGATGTTCTAAACTTTCCAAAATGTCCTATTTTGTTAGATTCGAATAAGCAGAGTAGGAGTTATGACCTTTACAAGTCGCAGCAACTGGCCTTTATTAGCTGAAGCTCGTTGTTTAGATTGTTTAAAGTTTTTCTAGCCCTTATTGACTGAATCTTTCACGTCCCGCTTCCAAAAAATACGAGAATACAAGCCCGTGACGAAGGCCCAGCGAATGATTTTAACATCATCCATAAGTTGTACCAGTATTAACTCAACAACATGAAAAGAAATAATCACAACCACACAGAAAACATAATCACATAAACGAGAATAAAATTCAATAACCAAATCTGGGATACAAGAACTTACCAAATAGTTCGAGAATATGCAATGCAGTAACAGTTCGACGAGTTCCTTTCAGTTACCCATCACAGTACCTGTATGACATAACTCAAAAGAAAGAGAAAGAGAACCGGTTAGAGCAAGCTTTGGGCGACAAGTCGTAGGAAGCTGTAAAATAGGAAATAAATGACTATATAACAAGAATAGAAATTGGAACGATATCGGAGTCAATAAATGATAAACGGTAACAAAATCAAAAGTTGATAATCAATATTTCAGAATCAGGAATCAATGTTTAATAACCAGTATTCAGTATTAGTGTCAATATTCAGTGTCCATTTATGTCTATGAGTCTTTTATTAATCCTAACTAATGCACGTACTACTGCATCCCATACTACAGGTTCCATGCATACAATCAATTTCGTTTAGATTAAGGTGGTAGATTCTATAGGTCATGTATGCGGCACAATAGAACATTTCAATAATAATCACTGGCTATTGAGCAATTTCTTGCACAATAACGATAACACTGGCCATTTGCAATTTCTTGCACAATGACGATAACACTGGCCATTTGCGATTTCTTGCACAATGACGATAACATTGGCCATTTGTAATTTCTTGCAAAATGACGATAACGATATTTTGGGAACGAGGTCCACATTCCCGAGTACAGTCACTATATTATCAATTACCCTAGTCAACCCTTAACCCTGGTTGTTATCATTTTATTAACAATCATTTATGAACATGCATGTGATCAATGTGGACGATGGTATCAATACTCATGCAACATGTACAATTAATGAGACCGGTAGCACTAGTACAATTTCAAGATGATATCGAGATTATACGATACATGAAATATACAAGGCCCAATTCATTAAATATGAAAAATACCGTTCACATGCAAAACATAACAATATATGGACTAAGTGTACTACGATTTCTATGTGCAAGATTGTAAGTTTCTGTGTCAGGAACCGGGTCGAAACCTCAGTACAAAGTCAAGCAAATGACAAGACAGTATATGTGAATGTTCAATAGTACAATAAATTTACAGTTTGGGATTGAAGTCAACAATAATAGCACGATGAGAAGACTATGAATCAATAACATGGTACAATAAATAAATAATGGAGTTTAATTACATATGATATTCAATTTAATTACTACTTGCCAGATTTCAAGGAGTATTTTCTTGAACTGGAAACAATAAAAATGAGTTCAAGAGACGCTTGTCTGTTAGGAGACGATTCTGAATATAAAAGGATAATGGAATTAGGATCCCGGGTGACAAACCACGATCACACGTGCGAGCCACATGCAAAATACCAAATAGCAAGAGTAACTCAAGACCAAATAGCAACCCACTCCACACCGGATTCAAATGAACACCAAACAGCAACTCCGGATCCGTTGTACTTGAACAGCAAACAGCGGAATCAACTGCTAGTTCTCCTTCTCCTTCTTCACTTCAAGAGAGAGAGAGAGAGAGAGAGTGGGAAAGGGGATGACAACAACTGGAGGCAATGCGGTCGTAAAGCGACGGCAGTGGCGACCATGCCAAAGGTGGCAATGACGAGGCGTCGGTGGTTGGGAAGCGATGCCGCGACGAGAACTCCGAAGCTCGAGTGATCTCTGTTTTGCTCCAAAACAGGAGAGATGAGAACAGCGGTGAGAATGGCAGTTGGGGGGCGATGCAGCGACGATCGACGGTGAGGGCAGTTAGGGCATGCACTGGCGGTGGAGTTAGAGGCAGCCAAAGGTTGAAGGTGGAGCTTCGGCGATAATGGCAGCTCGATTAGGAGGAGGTCTGCGACTAAAGAGATGATCGAGAGGTTGAGAGCGGATGAGGAGGTCGAGAAACGATGACAACGGTGAGGATGAAGACGATGGGGATGACGCACAGGGTGGCGACGGAGTGGTGAGGCAACGGGAGGTCGTGAGGGGGAAACCGAGCGGGAGCGGCGCTCTGTTTTTTGGAAGAAAAACAGAGGAGGGCGGTGGCTCGAAGGAGACGACGATGGAGAGGAATGGCGACACTATCGAGAGTACCTCGATAGAGGGGGAGAAGACGAGGAGCTTGAGGGCGAGCTCGACAAGGATGGATATGACGATGGCAAGGACGGAGGTTGCTGTGCGATGCGGTCGGGAAGCGACGGCGGCGCAAGGCAGAGGCGAGCCGGAGTGATGGAGGAAGATGAAGTCCTTGGGTTCGGGGGTTGGTTCGACGAAGGCGAAGGGGATGAGAGAGTTTATGTTTCGTTTGAGGAAAAAACAGAGAGGAGAGAGAGGAAGGGGGAGAGGTTATATTAAATTATAATGATATAATAATGGGGGAGAGATTATAGGGCTAATTATTAGGGATTCAATTTTGGGGGTTACAGAATGATACGGTTAGGAGTGATTGTGGGGATTGTGGGGGAGAAGATCTGGGATTGACTGGTCAATAATAGATTAGAGGGAGAATTGGGTTAATGGGTAGGCTAGGATCCAATAAGAGATGGGCTTGGGTAGGGCTCAGATTATTAATAAATAATGCAAATGAATATAAAATTCGGGCTTTAGATGATGGACTTCATATTGCAATATTAAAATGAATGGGCTTTAACAAAGTAGTAATAATAATAGTAATAACATTGGGCTTTAAGAAACAATAAAAATAATAACAATAACGGTAACAAAAGTAACAATAACAACAAATATTGATAATTAAAATAATAATAACAATAACAATAATCATAATAGCAATAATCATAATAATACTGATAATGATAATAATAATAATAATAATAATAATAATAATAATAATAATATAATAATAATAATAATAATAATAATAATAATAATAATAATAATAATAATAATAATAATAATAATAATAATAATAATAATAATAATAATAATAACAAAAATAGCAATAATAATGAAAATAAAAATAAAAATAATAATAATAGTAATAATAAGATTATGTAACAAATAAGAATTGGATTTAAACAAACTTATTAAAGTAAATCAAAATATTTTTGATTTGGCTAAGATATAAATAGCCGATCAACTATAAAATGGAAAGTACAGTTAAAACACACCGTTATTCATAATAAACAAAATTTTCGATTAGAAAAGATTTTAATAAAAAAAATTCCAAAAAATTGAATTTAACACAAACTAAATTTATAAGAAATCGAAATACAGAAAATATTCGGGAAATACGTATTTACGGGAACGGAGGTTACAGAATCGGAGAAGGTTATAAACTAGAGAGTTCTAGTAGAGGTTCTCACCTTTCTAAAATTTCCTATTTTGTTAGATTCCGATAAGCGGAGTAGGAGTCGTGACCTTTACAAGTCACAGCAGCTGGCCTGTTTGGCTGAAGCTCGCTGTTTTGATTGTTCGAAGTTTTTGTACCCCTTATTGACTGAATCGGAGAAGGTTATAAACTAGAGAGTTGTAGGAGAGGTTCTCACCTTTCTAAATTGTCCTATTTTGTTAGATTCCGATAAGCGGAGTAGGAGTTATGACCTTTACAAGTCACAGCAGCTGGCCTTTTTGGCTGAAGCTCGCTGTTTAGAGGGTTCGAAGTTTTTCTACCTCTTATTGACTGAATCGAAGAAGGTTATAAACTAGAGAGTTGTAGTAGAGGTTCTCACCTTTCTAAAATGTCCTATTTTGTTAGATTTCGATAAACGGAGTAGGAGTTATGACCTTTACAAGTCACAACAGCTGGCCTTTTTGGCTGAAGCTCGCTGTTTAGATTGTTCAAAGTTTTTGTACCTCTTATTGACTGAATCTGAGAAGGTTGTCAACTAGAGAGTTATATTAGATGTTTTTATCTTTCTAAAAGGTCTAATTTTGTTGAATTCCAATAAGAGTAGCATGTTCAATTGCTTCTAGGATGTTTGAAGACTTTTATGTTGCCTTCACAAATAAAAGATCAAATTTTGTAGTAGTTTGAATCATGCACTTGATTATGAGTAATAAGTGTTCCTTGTGTTTATAAGTAGCATATTTATGTTAGGAAATAGTTCACGCTAATTGTTAGCAAATTGTTGTCGCATACATAGCCAGTCGGCTCGTATGTAAGTTGTTTTGCTCGTATGTAGCTTATTAGCTAGTACTCAGTTATTGTACTCATCTAGGGTGATATCATTGCCCTATGGGCCATTGACCATCAAGGCGTGTATTTATTTTACTCCTCGTGGACTATGGACGAGTCACCCCTCGTGCACCGTCAAATCTTAACAGGTGTAGGTTGATCGCGGGCCAGGAGTGTAAACGGAATCCAAGTTGCATGTGAATACGTTCGTATTGATGGGGTCTTGGATCGATGAGCTATGAACAGGATCCGTAGGGATTCTGGTAAGTCTAGGTTGAGCACCTAGTAGAATTATCTTGCGAAGTCTAACTTAAGACCTAGCATGTTGTGTTAGTACTGTTGTCATCCCTCAGTTTGTTTAGGTTTAATGACATCGTTAGGGTAGTAACTTATGGATATTACTACTTAACCCTTATTTATTATCATTTCGCCGAAGGGAAAGAGTTGGTATTAAGGTGTTACATAAAACGTGGGTTTTATGTAACAGGTAGATTTTTGGCCAACTTTTCTACTTATGCATGACCATCTTGATATTGCCCATGCAATCAGTATTATCAGCCAATTTGTTTCGGCTCTTCGTTCAGTTCACTATAATTCTCTTCATTGGTGCCCTCATATATCTTCGGGATATTATCACTAGCTCATTATTCATATATTCTACATCTAAACAGAAGCTTAGTGCAAATTCTGATTCAGATTAGGCATGTGTTCCTACTTTCCTACTTCCAGACAGTCTACCACATGTTTCTGTTTATTTCTTAGTAATTCGCTGATCTCATGGTGAAGCAAGAAACAGACAGTTGTTGTATGTTCTTTCACAGAAGCTAAGTACAGAGCAATGATAGCTACCACTAGAGAGATTGTTCATGTTCGATGGATGTTATCAGATATGGGTGTCACTCTTACAGGAGCTACTCCTCTTCATTTTGATAACCAGAGTGCCTTGTATATTGCAAGCAACCCTATCTTTCGTGAACATACGAAGCACATACAGATTGATTACCACTATGTTCATGAGTGCATTTTACTTCATTTTGTGACCTCTTCACAGCAGACAGCAGACTTCTTCGCTAAATCCCACACTGTCCAGAGATTTCGATACTTGGTGGGAAAACTCACACTGTTCGACCCACCGTGAATTTGAGAGGGGGAGTTAGATATTATATTATATTTGTCCCATATTGGAATATGTATTAGTTTAGTCTTTGCATATCTCCTATATATTGGAGATATTATACTCAGTTATAATCAATCCAATAACATTTTCTCAATCTCTATGTTAACCTTAACAAACCTTAATGTAGTTATTATAAGGGTAAGGTGGAGAAGGAGTTCCATTACTCCATTTTAGTCTCACTATTTTTCTTCGGATACAATTGTAGTATACCTATGGGAAAATTTTAGTGAAGTTAGAAACAACTTAATAGGTTGACTACATGCACCTCCATTTTGACTTTAAAAATAATATGGTGGCATTGGAGTTTAAGACACATATCATACGGTTTATTTTATCTTTGAGGTGGAAAACAAGGAGGTCGTATACCTTCAAAATATTATCCAAACGTACCAAAAGTTTAGATAACTATATGTAGATAAGTCACCTCCACTTATCTCAACTAACCTCCATATTCAAACAGAGAATATGGAATCAACAAAAAATATTTGATTCAACTGATTTTATTTAAGGGGGAGTTTGATAAGAAGGGAGAGGTGAAAGTATGAAAGTGGAGACACTCTCACCAATTTTAATATTTGGTGAGATAAAAGTGAATGAAAGTATCAATTAGGATTGAAGATAGGGCATTGGACTACTGTCATGTATCTTTACTTAACCTAATACATCTCCCTAAATTCCCTAATGAGCTTCTAATGTTATATTCTTCAATCTACAATCATCAGGCTTCGAGGGTTCATTTTATTGTTCCTCTTCTGGAGTGTTGCCTCCACTGGAGCCTTCTAATATTCATTGCATCCTCTGATCTGCATTCATCCAATGTGTACATCACGCTAGCATCTCTAATGACTCCGGGGTCAAACGATTCCTTTTCTCACTCAAAATCCTACCACCAAGAGAAAAAGCACTTTTCGATGTGACCGTGGACATCGGGGCAGGGGCCATTAGCCATGGGAGAAAGAACAGAAATGAAGTTTCATTGGATTTCCACCAAGTTAACACATCAATCTTATTCTCAAACGGCAGAATGTCTTGTGTATTATACCAAGTTAATTCATTAAGTGTATTAGTCCTAGCTTTTTTAGGTTCTTCGGCTTCTTTTCGATCGGGATGAGAAAACAGAACAGGGAAAGAAAGGAGAAGATAGGAGAAGGGGGGGGATTTGGAAAAAGGGTAAATAATTATATAGATTTAATAATGAGTAATTACATATAAGCCCCCAATCTTCAAAATATTGCAAATAGACCTAACTTAATGCGTTAATAAGACTAACAATACAAAATTCATGAAATTATCTCATAATAATCCTCCCAAAATTATAAAATAAAGTAAATAATATTCCTTCACACAAAACTCAATTCATAACTCCCAATATATCAATAGTACCAATTTACCACAGATATCCATACCAATATCAATATTTAAATAAAATATATCAAAAATAATTTTCTCCACCCCAAAATATATAAAAACAGGTATTTTCGGTATTTTACAAATTTGAGGTGTTACAGATATCTCCTTTGATCGTTTGACGATGGACTAGTGAGTTTTGGTCCTGTTGGGGTCTCTAGGAATTGAGTGGGGGTCGGGTATATTCTGCGGTGTTGGGAGTCATTGATCTCCGGGGTTGGGTATACTCTGCGGTGTTGAGAATCACTGAGAGCGATTGATAACCGGGTATCCGATCTGCGGTGTTGAGAGTGACTGATAACCGGGTATCCGATCTGTGGTTGATAGTTAGGTATATTCTGCGGTGTTGAGAGTCATTGATCTCCGGGGTTGGGTATACTCTACAATGTTGAGAATCACTGAGAGTGATTGATAACCGGGTATCCGATCTGCGGTGTTGAGAGTGACTGATAACCGGGTATCCGATCTGTGGTATTGAGAGTGATTGATAATCGGGTATATTCTGCGGTGTTAAGAGTCATTGATCTCCGGGGTTGGGTATACTCTGCGGTGTTGAGAATCACTGAGAGTGATTGATAACTGGGTATCCGATCTGCGGTGTTGAGAGTGACTGATAACCGGGTATCCGATCTGTGGAATTGAAAGTGATTGATAGTCGAGTATATTCTGCGGTGTTGAGAGTCATTGATCTCCGGGGTTGGGTATACTCTGCGGTGTTGAGAATCACTGAGAGTGATTGATAACCAGGTATTCGAACTGCGGTGTTGAGAGTGACTGATAACCGGGTATCCGATCTGTGGTATTGAGAGTTATTGATAGCCGGGTATCCGAACTGCGGTGTTGAATAGTTTGATCTATAACTACTTGTACCTTTTTCTTCTATTGAACCCTACTATATGGAAACGTTAAGGGCTTGTACCGGACTTATGTAGAATGGGAGGCATAGACTCCGACAAGTACGCATTAGAGAGTCCGCATATAGAAATTGTGTTTTCTTGACTTGGTTTTATGCATGTGTTTTCCTGTTTTCTGCTACTACCACTTAGTTAAGCTACACTTGATGTTTTCAGGTTTTCCTGTCATTTCTTACTTCATAATACAAGTTTAGTATATGTTTCTCTCGTTCAGTACATGTTGTTTAAGAATCCATGCTTATCGTTTATTTATGTTGTTTGTTGTTTTATGTCACTCGCACCAATTATGGCTGACCCCTTTAGTTTTGGGGGTTAGGGATCATCTCTAGCCTCATGTGTTACAGGTTGTTGCTTAGAGTTTGGAGGTTGGATGCTTGAGATAGTTTTGAGTTAAACTGATGTAATAGAGCTTCGTGTAAAACAATTGTAAAAAGAAGTGTTGTAAAAAGAAGGTTGTAATTCAAGGTGTTTGTATTTCCGCTGTGTTTGAAAAAGATTGATGTAATAAAAGTTGGAATAAAATTATTTGTGTTTTTGGGCTATGTGTACTATTACATTGAAGTTGATGCTGGGATTGTGCCACGTATTTTCTAAGATATTATATTAGAAATTCGGGGCGCTACAGAGATTGGTATCAGAGCATGCTTCAATAGTAATAATAGACATAGTATGAAAACCAACCTAGGTGTGGACACTAGAGAGTGAGTACCTAGGTGTGGACATTAGAGTGTGAGCATCACATAGAGCCGAAACATGATGTTCTGGTTTGGGGTATGGTTGAGGTTTTGCCATAGGGTATGGTTGTGAATGTAAAATGTGTGTGATGCTCTAACTTTACCCTCATTTTGCAGTATTCAGAATGGTTGCACCCAGGTCCAGGAATGGTGGTAACAATGAGGATGGATCTGGTAGTTCTCGAGGGACTGGAATTGATCTTGAGGCTGAATTCGCCAAGGTGTATCAAACTCTGAATGCGCTGATGGCATTTAATTTGGCGCAGAATCAGAATCAGAACCAACAGCAGAATCATGGAGCTGGATAGGGATTGGTTAATGCTGATCCTATCAAGCAGATCGAGTCCCTCAAATACACGCAGGTACGGAGTATTTGAAGTTGAAGAAGGAGCGGAGAAGACAAAGACAACAAGAGAATGCAACAAAAACCAGAAGAAATGCAGCTGAAGAGTTGCGGTCGATTGTCCTGGGGTACGGTCGACCGACCACTCGACCGCAACTAGGCTGCTAGGTATCTTCGAGTGTTCATGGTTCAACAGAGAGCGGGACAGTCGACCGACCAGGGCTTCAGGAGTGGACTCGACACACGTTGCGATCGACCGACCAGGTGTGCGGTCAACTGTCACTGGCGCTGTGTGTTATTTGGGCTGATGTGATTCAGGCCCAATAAGCTGAATTTGTGTTTATCTTTTAGGGTTTACTTGAGGGCTATATATATGGCTGTAGCACTTCTCAACCCACTCATCATTTTGAACTTTTTCATTCTGACATTTGGAGACCCTCTCTTCTACCTTTTAGAAATTGATATCTCTATTGTGTTGCCTTCATATATGACTTCACTTGATATATATGAGTTTTTCTAATGCGTCAACGATCTGAGATTCCTAACGTACACCAATTCTTTACGACCAGGATTCACACTCAGTTTTGTGTGTGCATCAAGATTTTTTGCTCAGCGGTGCTCATGAGTACACTTTCACCTCTATGTGATCGATCCTTCAATCTCACGATACACTTTTTCAGCAGTCATGCCCTCACACACATGAGTAGAATGGTGTAGATGAATTCAAGAATCATCACATTCTTGATATTGCTCGTGCCCTTTTACTCACCTCTTCTGTTCCTCGTCCTTTCTGGGCTAAAGCTCTCATGACTTCTGATAGCATCATTAACATCACTCCCTCGTCTTTTCTATCCGGTATGACACCTTATGAGACTCTTCATCACTCACCATCGAACTATAGCATGCTCCGTACTTTTGGGTGCACATGTTACATCATTCTCCCTCCCACTGAGTGCACGAAGCTAATCGTCAGCGCTACTAAATGTGTTCACCTATGTATCAGTTCAGAGCACAAAAGATATCATTGTTATGATTCCTTAGCGCATTGTGTCCGTATTTCCCGACATATCTTCTTTGTGGAAGACTCTCCTTAATATCTGTCATCTCCTGAGGATACTAGCTTTCTAGATTCTCCGGTTCCCTCAACTACCTCCCCGGACACATTTTCACGCATTCACTTCGGTCCCAATCCTTTGGCTCCTTTCCTATCGCACACAGACATTATGACTTATGCCCTTCCTACAAAGGCCCCTCGCATACCACCTGCATCACCGCAGCCACATGCACACACACCACCTACATCTCCACAGCCACATGCACCCACACCACCTGTATTCCCACCATCGCATGCACCCACACCACCTGCATCCCCACACCCTGCACATCCACCACTTGTTCATCAGTCTACACGTACCACTTCAGGCATCCCACCGATATGTTAAATACCTGATGCCACTAGTCCCTCTGACCAGTTTGGTTTTGCAACCCTTGCCTCTTACTCACCACAGTTCCATGCATATTTCATCGCCATACACTCCACACGTGAGCCCAGAACCTATCAGAAAGCAATTCATTATCCTGAATGGCGGGAAGCAATTGCAGAGGAGTTCCCTGCATTTGTTAAGACTGGCACTTGAGAATTTGTTCCACTACTAGCGGACGTCAAGCCTGTTAGCTGTAAGTGGATCTTCAAGGTCAAAAATTGACCTGATGGCTCCTTTGAACGGCACAAGGCATGTCTAGTTGCCCGAGGATATACTCAGGAATATGGCATTGATTGCGATGAGACTTTTTCTCCAGTTGCACAGATGACTAGAGTTTGTACTCTCCTGGTTGTTGTTATCATCCGTCAGTGGCCATTATACCAGATGAAAATGAATGTCTATCTTCAGGGTACCCTTTCTGTGGTTGTTTAACCTCCTCTTGGCCTTACCACACCTCTTCGTCATATTTGTCGTCTATGTTGCACTATATATGGTCTAAAACTGGCTCCTCGAACCTGGTTTGAGTGCATTCGCTGTGTCATACACAGGTCAATTTCAGTTACAGTTTACAGGACCACTTTATGTTTATGCGGTCCACACCGCAGGGGAGGGTACTTCTACTACTATATGTTAATGATATGATTATTACTGGGGATGACTCTTTAGGTATTGCATCCACTCAGAGATACATTCACCAGCAGTTTTATATAAAGGATCTTGGCCGACTAAGCTATTTTCTGGAAAGATTGCCCACAGATCTCGGGGTATACTCATTTCTCAGCAGAAATACACATCAGACATTATCTCTGCTACATGTATATGCAGCAGAGATGGTGAGGAGAAAGTATCCAGGATTGTTTGGACAGTTTTCTTAACCCCTGTAGCTCGAGGACGAGCTTCTTTTGAGGTGAGTAGAATGTAACACCTCGAATTTGTAAAATACCGAAAATACCTGTTTTTATATATTTTGGGGTGGAGAAAATTATTTTTGATATATTTTATTTAAATATTGATATTGGTATGGATATCTGTGGTAAATTGGTACTATTGATATATTGGGAGTTATGTATTGAGTTTTGTGTGAAGGAATATTATTTACTTTATTTTATAATTTTGGGAGGATTGTTATGAGATAATTTCATGAATTTTGTATTGTTAGTCTTATTAACGCATTAAGTTGGGTCTATTTGAAATATTTTGAAGATTGGGGGCTTATATGTAATTACTCATTATTAAATCTATATAATTATTTACCCTTTTTCCAACCCCCCCCCCCCCCCCTCCTATCTTCTCCTTTCTTTCCCTGTTCTGTTTTCTCATCCCGATCGAAAAGAAGCCGAAGAACCCACTTTCGGCAATTTCTCCCCCACCCAAATATCCACCATTTCTCCACGGTTTTTTAATTAAACTGAGGGGTATGCTAATTGAAGGGTGCTCTAGCTCGTGGCGGAGTCCGTTTTTCGAAAGGATTTCGAAAAGGTAAACCCTAGATTTTATTTTTGTATAAAATTTAGTGTGGTTAATTTATTTTGAGTAAGAGTATTATGGTAGGGAGATTAGAAGATGTTAGGGGTAGTAGAGTCGAGAAATTAGCAAGTTGAGGGGGAATTTGCAAGTTGTTAATAAATTAGGATTTTGGGTTTGTAAAAGAGAATTATGTAGGTATAAATTATTTCTCGTATAGTAATGGAAAACATAGTTGAGTTATTAAAATATTTTGGGGGTGATTCTAGTTATTGTTTAGGGGATAAAAATCCCCGTAGGAATTTGTATATTACGTGCAACGCACGTGTGTATCCCAGACGTTTGACAAAACGCCTGGGTGATATAAAAATTGGTGTTGTTATTTTCTGTGGTTGATTTGGATGTTGTGAGCCTTAATTGCTTTGAAACTTGATAATAGGAAATTTTAACGGCTTCGTGTGCCGGATGGAGAAGTGATGCTTCGAGACTTCCCGGGCTATGAGGTGAGTATGAAAATATTTATACATCTGTTGTTTTAAGAAAATTTTAGTATAATTTGAATGATTGATATGAATCCCGGAATAAGGTGTATGTGTAAAGGGAAATTAGTGTTCGGTGTTGGTATGCGATATGACAATTAAATACTCGTCTCGTGTATTGATATAAATTTATAGACGATGGAGTAGTATATATATATGGGGATGAGTTATATGTATATAAGGATGTCGGTATATGGTGGATTGATGTAATTTTGAATATTCAGAGTGATGGTAATGTATTGTGTATATATATCTATATGTATATGGTGTTGTGATGTGTTAGTCTATTGGGCGTATGCAAACATGTGGGAATGAGATAATAAATAGTATGGTATATTCATGATGTGTGAGGTAATGATCAAATAAATAATACCGTACCGTTGTGAGGTGCAATATTATGATGTGATGATTTTATATATTAATTACAGTGATATTTTTTTGTGTGTGATGCATTGAAAGGGTAAGTGAGATGGTGATCATTGTTTATGCGAATAAGTTTAAATAAAAGATGAGATGCTATGATGATAAAGGGTGATGTTAATATGAAAAAGAAAATGTTAATAACAATAATTTCGGTTGACTTGAGTTGGTTCCCCAGGATGGACCTGGGAGAGCAGATACCTCCGGATAGACCGGAGAGAGATATGATACCTCAGGGTAGACCTGAGAGAGAGTTGATTCCCCAGGATAGACCTGGGAAAGCAGATACCTCCGGATAGACCGGAGAGAGATATGATACCTCACGGTAGACCTGAGAGAGAGTTGATTCCCCAGGATAGACCTGGGAGAGCAGATACCTCCGGATAGACCGGAGAGAGATATGATACCTCAGGGTAGACCTGAGAAAGAGTTGATTCCCCAGGATAGACCTGAGAGAGCAGATACCTCCGGATAGACCGGAGAGAGATATGATACCTCAGGGTAGACCCGAGAGAGAGTTGATTCCCCAGGATAGACCTGGGAGAGCAGATACCTCCGGATAGACCGGAGAGAGATATGATACCTCAGGGTAGACCTGAGAGAGAATTGATACTCTAGGATAGACCTGGGGTAAAATGAATATGATATGAAATGTGAATGAGAAAAAGAAGAAAGTATTTGGTGTAAGATGAAATGAAATAGTGAAGTAAGTGTATGGGTCGAAATGAATAAGTAATTTCGAGATGAGATTCAGAAAATACGAAAAGTGTATTAGTATGGATAAAATGAAGAAATTGTGTTATGATAATGAATACGGGAAGTAGAAAGAATGCATTATGTATCTTCTAAATGAAAGTGAAATACAGTATGATATGATTTGTTACACCTTGGAATTGTGTCAAGGAACTACTTACCCGCTATTTCTGTGGAAATGGTGGGAACTACCTGCCTTGGCATAATTTGCAGGGTGAGTGGGCATGATAGTGCTTATGATTAATGGAAATGAAGAATTAAATAAAGTGAAGATATAATGCGAGAGTGGTCACGAAAATGATTATTAAAAAGAAATATGTTGTGTTATGAGTTTGTTGTACCTTGGAAGTGTGTCACGGAACTACTTGCCCGCTATTTTCGTGAAAATAGTGGGAACTACATGCCTTGGCACAACTTTCAAGATGAATGGGTGAGTTGTTAATATGATGCCGGTATTGTGGGTTGGAAATAAAAAGTGAAGTTGATTGATATATGTGTTATATGGGAAAATGAAGGTAAGTTATAACAATGATGAGTTTGATGATGAGAATGATGATGTACTGAGATTGTAAAGAAGATAGTTATAGATGGGAGTAAAAGTAAGGGATTATGAGACATGATGATATGTATTATAAGAAATGAATGAATGCGGTGTTATGTAATATGAGAATGAAAGTTAATGTGTTACGAGATGTGTTGTAAATTATGGTTAAGTGTGATATCACGAAATTGGATGAACTTGCTGTTATAGATTGAACCAATGTGGTATTGTGAGACAAAATAATGTGATGATACGTGGGGTGAATGTGTTATTATGAGACTAAACATGGGGAAGGTTATGCGATTAAAATGAATGCATAAAGGGTGATACGATGAAAATGAATAAGATGATTTAAAGTGGAATGAATGTGAAATAGTGTTACGAGATAAGTAGGAAAGAATACGAGTCATGTGTATAAATGAAAAGGAATGGTAAATGAAATACGTGGTTGAATTGTATGAAGAAAATGTGGTAGTGACATTAAGTGATTATTTATGTAAATAAAGAATCGGTGATGTGAAGAAATTATCTATATGAGGTGATAGGATGTGGGGTATATGAGATTACCATAAAGGAATTCTGTGTGAGAAATTGATGTGAATAGTTCGGGAAATTGTGGTATGGAAGCGAGAACAAGAAATAAAGAAAGTGTGTAGGGGTGGTATAAGATTATGTGAGTGTAAAATAAAGTTATACGTGAGTTTATCATGATGCATATAGTGAAGTTATGGATTTATACAATTGGATACAGGGTTGTAGAATACCTTGATATTCGTATGTATGACGTTTTATGTGCAGATTTCAGGTTGAATCTTCTTATCTTGATATTCGTAAGTTTAAGATATTTTCTTTATATAAATTTATTTATTTATTAGTTTAGTAAATTATACTCACACCAGAAATGGCTAACCCCTTAGTGTTTGGGGGGTTAGGGAGTCCCCGGACTACCCTGGGCCCCTACTGTTACAGGTCCTCAGCAGTGCAGAGGAGAGGCGTAGATTGCGTTGAGTGTAGCCTTTTACTTTAAATTTTATGTATAAGTTCAGTTATGTGAATAGTGGAATGTATGGTTTAAATTGTATTTTAGATGTATAAGCATGTATATGATGATGATGAGTATAGTGTGGAGTAGTATGTGGTGGTTGTGACCCGTACCCATCTCATTGTGGTGTATCGGGCCCTGTGGTAAGTTTTACAAAGGTTTTTCTAAAAATTTTACTTCGTTTTCAAAGAAATTTATGGTTTTTATTTGATATTGGATATTCTATTATGAGTTTGGCCCCCAGAGCATGATATTATATTGCCTGTGTGATTCTGCTCATTTTGGCCTGGGGAGCCCATGATATTATTGCTTGTGATGTAAGCTACGGAATTTAGAGCAGAATTCCGTAAGCTTTTTGTGTTTCGGGGCAGAAATTTCATGGGAGACTCTGCTAAAATTTTTATTGAATTATAATTTTCTTAGTTTATGTTTAAAGTGATATAGAAATTGAAAGAATTGATTTTGGAGTCAAAAAAAAATTTGGGGCGGTACAATATCTCTCCACTCAACCAAACCCAAATCTTTATATAATTCCAGAATCCAAATACAACTATAAAATATCTTGAAAATATATGTTTTGTAGAAACATTAACCTTTAGATTAATAAGTTATAGATTAAAGCATTTAGAGTAAAAATCATTTGAAAGAACATTCATAGATATAAGGGTACATCAGTACCAGTTGACTATAGAAAGCATAAGTCGACTGTCCAGAAGGGAAGTTCCATGATCTTAAGAAAATAAACTGAGGGTTATAAGTTGACTTATAAAAGTCATAAGTCGACTTACCAGAGTGTTTTAAGTTGACTTATAGAAGTCATAAGTCGACTTACCAGAGAATATAAGTTGACTTATAAAAGTCATAAGTCGACTTAGCAGAGAGAAATTCCAAAAATCTTTTAAGAGAATATTCTAAGTGTTATAAGTCGACTTGCCAAAGTCATAAGTCGACTTACCAGAGAAAAATCTACGATAACTTTGAAAAATAAATTCTAAGTGTGCCAGTCGACTGAAAAGGGTCTAAGTCGACTGTCCAGAAGGGATTTTCAAGGAAACTAAAGATCATAGCAGCCGGGTCGTACCAGTCGACTGAAAGGTCATGCCAGTCGACTGTCGGCCTACATACTGCATAGTTTTGGTTGTGCACAATCAACAGATACATGGATTTACTTTACAAAACGAAATCTCTAAAAAGTATATTTTTGATATGATCAAATATAACTTATAGGATATACAAACAAAGGTCCATATAAACCAATAAAAAACCACTTGAATTGATTAAAATAACTTTTTGATGAACTTCTTCAGAATAAAACATAAATTGTGCATATAATCAAAATAGGGTTTTCTTAAAATAATTTACTGATCGCTGAAATAGTTCGTATTCAGATCCAAACCATCTGATTATCAAAACTCAATAAAAATCCCAATTTGGGTGTATTTCCTCAATCTCAACTAAATTCTAAATTCTCCAATTTTCATGTCAAGATCTCTTGATTCGTAACTCTTCCATTCAATTATCTCAAAAATCTGAATTTCTACCACAACTCATAACCAAAATCCGATTTGTAATCATCAGATCCAATTGTTCACCCATCCAATCCCTTATTGTCATAATCATACTCAAATCCTAAACATGCTTTCAAGCAATAAGAAATTTATCAACCAAGATCTACTAAACGTTCATAGATTTCACCAACATAATACAACGACAACCATTGCATCGTTCTCATACAAAATACACTAAATAAACAAACATGTCAAACAAACAACAAAACAGTCGTTCACATAAATCAAACCACAAAAATAAAGTTCATATCGCTCACCTTAGGAATGAAAAGATCCAACAAGAAAGCCTCCCCTTTTTTTTGCGAGATCCAAAATCCTTCTCTTGATCCTCCCAAAAATCACAAAATATAATGTTGTGCAGCGAATGACGGCTGCACGCCCACTTATATAGGCCGGAAATAATGATTTAAGGTTTTAGAAACGCATTTGCAAAATAGTCCTTCCAAAATATAACTTTACATATATATAGTTCTATTCTTGGAAACTCAATAAAAACCATTTAAATTAGGATTTAAAAGTAAAATATACTCATTAATCTCAACCGGTACTGTTCAAAACGTCCAGAAAATACATTTTGCATTTCAACCCCTAAAAACGGTAAATTTGCAAAAAGGTCCTTCTTTTCTCAAAAATTGCAAATAGATCCAATTAATTTCAGAAAAATCTGGAAAAATAAAAAATAAATTCCAAATATTAAATAATGATTTTCCATAAAGAAAATTTGACTTTGAACTTCTCAAGAAACTATTTGCACGTGTTTCGCACTTGTAAAAAATAAATCTTTAAAAAATATTTATTAAATTTCCAGAAAAATCATTTTAATTCATTTTCAAATATTTAAAATAATATTTGAAAATACGGGGTTCTACATCGGACCCCCGTAAATTCAGGGTGGGCCTTGAGAATGGGTCAGGTCCTGGTCATAATGACCTGTTGCATTTTCGAATCGGTTCTGGATCTGCTCAAAATGGACCGGATCCGGACCTGGGCCTGGACAAAAAAAAACAAGGAGAAGAGAAGAAGCAACAGCCCCGCTCCCTGCTCCTTGCTCCCCACTCGCCGCTCGCCGCTTTCCGCTAGCAGCTACCCCGACCCGACGGTTACCATTTTTTTAACAGAATCTGGACTCGACCCGACTCAACCCCGACCCGATACTAGTGCTGAATAGACGTATACCCTATGCATGTAAATGTTAAGATAATAAGTAATTGTTGGAATATCCTGTGCATATAAACTTTAAGATAATAGCCTAATGAGTAAATAAGTTTCTATAACTTTCTACAACATTTTTATTTTGGGCTTGTAGATTAAGATGTACCTTTCGTTGGGAATTTCAGCACAGCAGAAGTTGAGCGAGATGTGCTAACTGATCACAATGAACAACCAACCAAACATAGACCACACTAAACAAAATAGCACACACAATTTGTCCCAATTCGGCGAATCTAATCCTATATATGAAGAAATAACCGACGCAAGAGTTACAATATTCTCACCAAGAATCAGTCAATATCTCAGGCCTCACTAGAAAATACTCTACTATTTACAATGAAAAATTCTCAGATGAAATATTAACTCTCATGGAGGTCATTAGGGGTGTTCATCGGTTCAAAACCAAACCGAACCGAACAAAACCGAACCGAACCGAACTTTTCGGTTTGGTAAAATTGAAACCGAACTCCGAACCGAACATGTACATTTCGGTTTTAACCGAACCGAAATATATCGGTTCGGTTCGGTTAATAACCGTACTAACCGAACTTAAAAAAAGGATTTCTTTTTTGTTCTGGAATAATAAGATTTGTGGAATATTGATGTATTGAACCTGCGGTTCAAATCCCTTTTGATATTATATATTAGAGTGAGTTGGCATTCATATGCAAGAAATTTTGGTTTTCGCTTTGTTTGTATTCATGACTTGCTGTCAGGATTGAAACATTTTTTTGCTTCTTTCTACTAATCCATCTTACTTGCATTCTTCTCCCAAATGCAGGAGCTATACTTGCTTTATTTGTGTTAAAGAAATAATTCCACTTTTACTGTATTTATTTCCCCTCATTTGTCATTTTCGAATATTAAGGCTGTTGTTGTCGGTAGATTAGAAATAGAATTAATTTGAGATGAAAAAAAAAGTTCGGTTTTTTTTTTCGGTTCGGTTTTTTTAGAACCCAACCAAAAACCGACCCGAACTCTCTAACAAAACTACGGTTTGGATCAAAACCGAACCGAAAAACCAAAAAAACCGAACCGAATTGATAAATTTCGGTTCGATTCGGTTCAGTAATCGGTTTTAACCGAAGTATGAACAGCCCTAGAGGTCATTACAATTATTTATAGAGATCTAGAAAATGCTATGTTGTAGTCTTGATCCTTCAAATAGACATGTGATAAGAGTCGTACGATATAACTTGAAGAACAAACTTGGGCTGGAAAAAAAACCTAAAGATTCAGTACATATACGGTTGCTTGCCAGTTGCAGTCGATTGCCCAAAATGGCATTCGATTGGTTTGAAGTCGACAGCAAATAGAGTGCAACTCTGATAGTTGCAGTCGATTGCCCTAATGGCAGTAGAGTGTCATCTCCCCGACAACCCAAAAGCAGCAACCTTTTTGCCTCATTTCTTTGCTTTGAAACCCCTTACCACTTCGCCCTGTCCTCTTCAAATCAGACGAAGTGTGCAGGACATAACCCTAACACCTTTGATTCAAACCTAGGCGAACAATTGACAATCGACTCTATCGACTGCCCTTGCTCTCTATCTGATAAATGTAGACTGCCAATTGTGGACACTAGACTATCCTAATCCAGATCTTAAATTGAAATTTGAGGTTTGGGAATAAAAGCTGATATCTGAATTCTAATTGATCTCGGATTGGGGGCTATGTAAGGAGATGTTAGTCTGCTTTTCTAGGGTTATGAAAAAGGTTAAACTGTTGGAGATTTTTAGGATTTGATTGAGAGAGCTATTGTAAACAAGAAAAATACTTTGTGAGCTTGGGGAAAGAGATTGGTGAGTTTTGGTTGAGAGAAATGTTTGTGGAAATTATTGTTCTCTGATTTGTACTCTTCTCATTGATTTAGTGAATTTCCACTGTGTTGGTTTCCCCATTTAAGATCTCTTTATTTAATTTTTATCAATTTTCTATATTATGACGTTGTCTGAAGAAAAATCCATAATTGCTGTGCTCGTTCCGTCGTGCATCAAAGGGGCAATATTTATTTTCCAACATAGAGAGCATGCCATGAATCTGTTGCAACTTCTTAAGACTCAATATGTAAGTGAAGAAGCAATAGGTGTACAATCCATCCGATTAAAAATTCTCACCTCTCTTGTGACATGTGTACAATGTGCCAAAGATCTCAGAAAAGGACAATAAAGTATAACAAGTAATATTAGTGAACTTTGGTCCAATCGACCTATATGTCTGGTCTAACTTGACTTGTGTTACCTTTGTTGGTATTGTAAGAAAATTATCAATGAAAAACAATAAAAAACTAATTTGCCAAGCATTTATAGTTTGGAAGGCTTCTCATTTTTAAGTAAAAGATGACAGGTTCGACTTTATTCTGAGACAAAATTAATTTAGAATGCTGAAAAATTTCTCTTTTTTCAATGTAGATAGAAACTGCTGCATGCAAACATATATATATATATATATATATATATATATATATATATATATATATATATATATATATATATATGATATGGCTAAAAATAGGATTAAATCGGGACCGTTCACATCGGAGACGGATCTTAAAGCTCAGGGGTAAAACGGTAATTTTACCTACTAGCGGGTCCGAAGCGGGTACTGTGTCTCCTTCTCACAGATCCAATAACCCGCGAATGGATCCACCTCAACTAGGTACGGGTCCCGACCCGATACAAACCCAGTCCGACAGGATAGAATTAGGGTCTCTGATTGAACCAAATCAACGGGCCTGATTCGCGACTATCCTCTCACCGGGAATTAAGGGATTACATTCCTAATCTGATTACGAGGATTTTACGCCTTATCAGATCACAGGAATCACATTCCTAATCTGATCCCAACGGCGACTATAAATACCCCCCACCTACCATTGTTACAGGTTAATCACTTTTTTGCCAACTTAAGTTCTTTTTTAATCATCACTGGTTACTGACAAGAGCGTCGGAGGGTGCATCGCCGGGATCAACCCCGGTGTCTCGTACTTTCCTTGCAGGTGTACGACGGGAGCTCAACAGCCCAACTCCGACGAACAGGCTTGGATCCGCTATTCAGGTTTTTCCACGAACTCACAAATCTCATCTGTTTACCTCCACACCAGATTCAGCGGTAACAGATTGGCGCCGTCTATGGGAAACCATACGAATAGCCTCCTCCTCTTCCTCGTCGACTAGCTCTTCTCCAGCCATGCCTCCCAGAAAAGTAAGATCCAGGGGGTCCAACCGTGGACCCAACCCTGTTGATCAACAGCAGGAAGTCCCCGTCCATCCCGCTCCGCAGCAGGGGCAACTTCCTCCTCCGGCTGAGGACCATTCCCAACAGGACCAGCCTCCTCTTCTGAATCAGCAACCCCCTAACGGTCCCGCTGGTCCAAACCCGCAGAAGCAAAAGCAACCTCTCCATCAGGACCGCATCTCGATACACAATGCCTCTACGGACTCTTACGCCTCCCACAGTCCTCAGGTCTTTGACCTTCGAAATACCGTCCTCAACCGGCAGAAAGATGAGGATCTTCGCCACCGTCTGGATGAAAAGCGGGCCCGAGAGGGCCAGCAACGTCCAGATGAGCGAAATCCTCACCACCGAGACTATAGAAGGTCCCCTACCCGAAGAGGGATGAAAGAGTCCCCCGAACACCATAGGAGAAGACCTCATTCCCCTGCCGGTCGACAACATCCGAGGAACGATGAGGCACCCATCACCTGTGCCGAGTTCCAGCAGTTCCAAGCAACGGTGTTGCAAGCCCTCAACCTCCGACCCAACAATAACAATGCTCAGAGGGCTCCTACCCCTCCACGGGTCCAAAGTCCTCACCATCGGTCCATAACTCCTCCTTCGGCTCCTAGCAACCAACAGCGCATGCCTAGCCCTCGCCGCTCCTAGAGCTACCGTCGTTGCTCCCCTTCCTATGAAGACGATTCCAGAGGCTCGTTTGACTATCGTCGAAGGGACGATGCTCTCTACCGCCATCTCCACGAGATGGAGAGGCGCATCGGCCGAATAGACAAGGATGAGGAGTTAAGGGGAAGGACCATCCGCCCGAGCAGACCTCCCTTCTCCCGGACCATCATGGAAGCTCCTATCCCAAGAGGTTTCGAACCCCCGAAGTTCGAAACTTACTCGGGGGAGTCGGACCCCGTGGACCACATCGAAAGCTTTAAGACCCTTATGCTAATCCACCAAGCTTCCGATGCTTTGCTGTGCAAAACCTTTCCCGCCACTCTTAAGGGTTCGGCTCGGGAGTGGTACTCCCGCCTCGCCCCGTCTTCCATATTCTCCTTCGAGCAATTCGAGAGCCTCTTCATCACTCATTTTGTGAGTAGCAGACGCACGGAGAAGACTAACATCTCGTTACTCCAGCTCCGCCAGGAGAAGGGAGAGAAGTTGAGAGACTATGTGAAGAGGTTCACTGCGGAGGTCAGGTCCATAGCCTCCCTCGACCAATTCGTTGCAACAGTCGCCTTCCAATCCAACGTCTTCAATTCCAGCCTCCGCTCCTCTCTTGCTAAGAAGCCTCCAAAGAACTTTGTCGACCTCCTTCTCAGGTGTGATAAGTACATTCGTGCCGAAGAGGCCGCCTACCTTCCAAGCTTCGGAAGGTCTACCTCAGGGACGAAACGAAAGCTGACCGAAGAAGAAGAGGCTAAGAAGCTTCAGAAGGACGACAATGGCCAGCACCGCCCGACTCCTCGGTTTGAGAAGTTCACCCCCCTCGTTGCCAATATATAAGAAGTTCTTATGGAAGTGGACAAGGAAGGGCTACTCCGTGCTCCCCCTAGAATGAACACACCTGGAAAGAAGAGGAACAAAGATAAATAGTGCCGCTTTCACAGGGACCACGGCTACGACACGGATGATTGTCGGGCTCTCAAGAAGGAGATTGAAGAACTCATACAGCGGGGGCACCTGACCAAGTTCGTCCGAAAAGAGGGGGCCGAGCTTCCCCCCTGAGGAGCCAACAAACGAACAGAAAGGCCCGTCGAGCTTCAAGACTCAGCTCCTCCCAAGAGGTCTTCACCTCATCGTAGAAGTAGGATCTTGATTTTCAATAAGGCCGATGCTTGTAACCCGGCCAACATCATGTAATAATGACTTGCCCTATTGAAGCAGCCACTTAGTTTATTTCAATAAAACCTTGCGTTTTTTCATTGGAGATTGTTGCTCTTGCTTCATCTCTACCTCTCCGAGTCATGACTCATTGAAAGGTGAGTTCGGAGTCTAGCTTCTTCTACATGGCTGCTCCCACGACTTACTAAGCTCTTCACAACGAGTTCGGAGTCCAACACTTGGCTCGATTCCTCTTTAAATAACCTGCTCTTCAGCGGGTTAGAAGTGGTTCGCCATTTGGAATTGCTCCCACAACCGTTGACTACCTCTACCGATGGTTCGGAGTCCAACACTTGGCTCGATTCCTCTTTAAATAACCTGCTCTTCAGCGGGTTAGAAGTGGTTCGCCATTCGGAATTGCTCCCACAACCGTTGAATACCTCTACCGATGGTTCGGAGTCCAACACTTGGCTCGATTCCTCTTCAAATAACCTGCTCTTCAGCGGGTTAGAAGTGGTTCGCCATTCGAAATTGCTCCCACAACCGTTGAATACCTCTACCGATGGTTCGGAGTCCAACACTTGGCTCGATTCCTCTTCAAATAACCTGCTCTTTAGCAGGTTAGAAGTGGTTCGCCATTCGGAATTGCTCCCACAACCGTTGATTCTCTCACATAAGCAGCGAGTTCGGAGCTAAAGCTCTCCTCTAGAGTTGCTCCTCACACTCGTCTCACAAATGGCTCTCTTCCAGAGCCGAGCTCTTCACTCCGCTCGCCTCCGAAGCAGACATCTTCTCAACGAGTTCGGAGCTCACAACTCTCTCCTAGAGTTGCTCCTCAAACTCGTCTCACAAATGGCTCTCTTCTAGAGCCGAGCTCTTCACTCCGCTCGCCTCCGAAGCGGACCTCTTCTCAACGAGTTCGGAGCTCACAACTCTCTCCTAGAGTTGCTCCTCAAACTCACCTCACAAATGGCTCTCTTCCAGATCCGAGCTCTTTGCTCCACTCGCCCTCGAAGTGGACCTCTCCTCGACAAGTTTGGAGCACAACTCTCTCCTAGAGTTCCTCCTCACACTTGTCTCACAAATAGCTCTCTTCCAGATCCGAGCTCTTTGCTCCGCTCGCCCCCGAAGCGGACCTCTTCTCAACGAGTTTGGAGCACAACTCTCTCCTAGAGTTCCTCCTCACACTTGTCTCACAAATAGCTCTCTTCCGGAGCCGAGCTCTTTGCTCCACTCGCCCCTGAAGTGGACCTCTCCTCGACAAGTTTGGAGCACAACTCTCTTCTAGAGTTCCTCCTCACACTTGTCTCACAAATAGCTCTCTTCCAGATCCGAGCTCTTTGCTCCGCTCGCCCCCGAAGCGGACCTCTTCTCAACGAGTTTGGAGCATAACTCTCTCCTAGAGTTCCTCCTCACACTTGTCTCACAAATGACTCTCTTCCAGAGCCGAGCTCTTCCCTCCGCTCGGGTGCCGAGCAAGTGCCGATCCGACCCCAACATCAGAGAGCTCAGTCGGCTAACCGAGCAAGTGCCCATCCGAGCGTCAAAACGGAGAAAACTCACTTTCTCCTCAACATTCGCGTAAGATCTCGATCAAACGGCTCAGATCATGCCAGCACCACTACACGACAAGATAGTGTTTTCTTGGAAACTGTGCCCGCCTCGAGATCCGCGCTGAGATTAACGGCTCAGATCGCTCCAGCTGCACTAAACGACAAGATAGTGTTTTCTTGGAAACTGTGCCCGCCTCGAGATCCGCATTGAGATCTGACGGCTCAGATCGCTCCGCGTCGCTCGGTATTCCGAGCTGAGCGACTAGCGATCCGACCCACTCGCGTCTCTTCTTCGCCCCTAGGGTCTTCCCAGCACATCTTACAAAGGTCTTCCTAGCCCAAGGGTCTTCCTATTACAAGGATCTTCCTAGCACATCTTACAAGGGTCTTCCTAGCCCAAGGGTCTTCCTAGCACAAGGATCTTCCTAGCACATCTTACAAGGGTCTTCCTAGCACAAGGGTCTTCCTAGCACATCTTCTCTGCCCCTAGGAGTGGAGCTCCTCTTCCAAAATCCCCAAGACCAAAGTACTTATCAACTTCATGAAGACAAGCATGTTGCGGGGCTATTTTGACCATGAAGGAGGGTGAATCTTCATCCCACTCCTAAAGAGAAGTTGTAGATCTTCGAACTGGCTTCGAAACGAGGGGTCGCACTCCCCGATCGGACCTCCGTAGCACCGGGAAAGTGGGTCTTAATGCAGCTGCGCCGAATATCTCGGAAATCCGAGCCGAGCCACTCGCGCGAGGGAGAAATCCGAACCGAACCCGAGCAAGAATCCGAGCTCTTCCCATCCGAGCCCCAACATCAAAGAGCCCGGTCGGCTAACCGAGCAAGTGCCCATCCGAGCGTCAAAACAGAGAAAACTCACTTTCTCCTCAACATTCGTGTAAGATCTCGATCAGACGGCCCAGATCTTGCCAGCGACGCTAAACGACAAGATAGCATTTTCTTGGGAATTGAGCCCGTCGCGCCACCATCCCACGGCCCAGATCGAGCCACGTAGCTCGGATCTCCAATCCGAGCTACTGCCCTACCGAGCTGCAAAATGGCCAAAAAATTGCCTCAAAATTCGTGCTCGGATTCGCCGAACAAGACGCTAAAAAAAAAAAAAACCACTGCCACGTCACCCGTCTTCTTTCTCCAATCTCCTGGCGCCAAAACCAAACGAGCAAAAACCCAAAACCCGATCTCTACCTCCATGCCTCGCCACCACCATGGCCGAGCTCCTTCTCCAATGCCGAGCTCCCCCTCCGTCGCCGGCTTCCTCCGACGCCGAAGCTCACACCTCCATCTCCATAAAAACCAAGCTTCTCTTCAAGCTCTGTTCGTCAACCTCTGCCGAGCTCACCAACCCCATGGGCGAGCTCCGAGCTCCTCGTCGAACCCGTCGTTGCCGAGCTCTCTCTCTCTCCACTGCCGAACTCTCCACTGACGAAGACGAACTCGCCACTTCCGAAGACGAATTCGCCATCAGCTCCCTCCTCGAGCTCCGCCGTGGCCGATCATGATGCCGAGGTCTGAGCTTCAACATCTCCTTCGAGCTCCCTCGAGCGAGCTCTCGTCACCAAATTCCGACGAGCTCGACTGCGTTCGCCAAGAGCAACACACCTTCTTCTCCGCTATCGAAGTGTCGACGAGCCCACAGCCAAGCTCCGTCGACACCGAACCCAACTCCTCCAGGGCCGAGCTCCGAGCTTCGCCACGTTCACCACGACGTCGAGCTCCACTCCCTTCCGTCGAGCAACACTCCTCCACTGTCGAAGCTTGACCTCCCCCCTCCACTACGAAGAGCTCCAACGATGACAAGCATCGAACCCATCGTCAAGCTTCCCTTCGCGAGCTCTTCTCCTTCGCCGAACGACCTCCCGCTTCGTTCACCGAGCTTGCCGGGCTCCGCTGGCGCTCACAGGAACGAAGTTGGAGTCGAGGACGGAGACGGAGTCGGGGTCGGAGGCGTCGTTGGGTCGAAGTCTGGGTCGAAGGAAACGAAGAAGAAGAAGGGAAAAAGAAAGAACAGAGCTGGCGGGAGTAAAGAAAGGAAAAAAGAAAAAAAATATATTTTTTATGCCACGTGGCGAGCCACGTGGCTTCACCTCAGTGGTCGGCTCCGGGATCGGATCCGAGCTGCGCGAAATTGGGCGAAGTTGCTCGGTCGGCTAACCGAGCAAGTACCAATCCGAGCTGAAAAGTGAAGAAAAACGATACCGAGCAACTCCCACCGTTGGATCTTCGCAAAAATCGCGCAAGAGTTGATGAATGGCTCAGATCGCGCCACGTCTCCACAAAACGACAAAATAACGATCTTTTGGGATACGCGCCTCCTCGAGATTCGTGCCGGGATCCGACGGCACAGATCGGGCCACGTGTCAGGTAATATTTAATTAATTAATTAATTTATTTAATTGTTTTTTTAATTTAAAAAATCCGAAAAATATTTAAAAAATCGAAAAAAATTAATTAAAAATTCTAAAAATAATTATTAATTCAGAAAAATTATTTTAAAATTCTGGAAAAATAATTATTAAATTAGAATAATTAATTAATATTTTCGATAATTAATTATTTAATTCGGAAAATGAATAAAAAATTCAAAAAAATGAGAAAAAACCCAGAAAAATCTGGAAAAATCACCAAAAATCCAGAAAATTCTGAGAATATTTTTGGGCATTTTACATGCCCAGAATAACACCGTTACACCCCAAGCAAGATCCAAAACTCCCTTAAGAACACCGATAAAATCCCGTACGCCATTAGAACAGTAAAACTACTCCTCAAAGACTGAAAAACTCACTCTTTAGGAGTGGGGGGCTCGTGATATGGCTAAAAATAGGATTAAATCGGGACCGTTCACATCGGAGACGAATCTTAAAGCTCAGGGGTAAAACGGTAATTTCACCTACTAACGGGTTCGAAGCGGGTACTGGGTCTCCTTCTCACAGATCCAATAACCCGCGAACGGATCCACCTCAACTGGGTACGGGTCCCGACCCGATACAAACCCAGTCCGACAGGATGGAATTAGGGTCTCTGATCGAACCAAATCAACGGGCCTGATTCGCTACTATCCTCTCACCGGGAATTAAGGGATTACATTCCTAATCTGATTACGAGGATTTTATGCCTTATCAGATCACAGGAATCACATTCCTAATCTGATCCCAACGGCGACTATAAATACCCCCCACCTACCACTGTTACAGGTTAATCACTTTTTTGCCAACTTAAGCTCTTTTTTAATCATCACTGGTTACTGACAAGAGCGTCGGAGGGTGCATCGCCGGGATCAACCCCAGTGTCTCACACTTTCCTTGCAGGTGTACGGCGGGAGCTCAACAGCCCAACTCCGACGAACAGGCTTGGATCCGCTCTTCAGGTTTTTCCACGAACTCACAAATCTCATCTGTTTACCCCCACACCAGATTCAGCGGTAACAATATATATATATATATATATATATATATATATATATATATATATATATATATATATATATATATATATATATATATATATATATATATATATATCGTTTTTCTACCTTTCATTTTCCCTTTTTCTCTTTCCGTCTTTTCGCCCCTTCTTACTTTCTTTCTCAATTTAAACATTTTTATGACAATAAGATAGGGTTGGCAACCGGCCCAGGCTTGCCAGCTCGCCAGGCCCGACACTGTAGCGGTCGGTCTCGGGCCGTGCTACCATTGGGATCGGTCCTGGTCGGGCCGGTCCTAATGGAGTGAAACTCCAGTCATAATCGACCCCAACCCGCATGCTCCGGTCCCGAGACGGACCAGAAGTTGTTTTTTTTTTGCTTTATTTTTTCCCCAGGGTTTGTAGTTTCATAGATTTTTTTTTACTTGTTTCACCCCCCCTCCCTTCCATCATCTTTTTCTATCAATTAAGAATAGAATCAACAGATAAAATAGATAAAATCTAAATAATATTACAGGAAATTCCGATTTGACAGGGAGATCCTCTTTCACCATTGTTATTCACTTTGGTAGCCGACAATTTGCATAGGATGCTAAAATCATACAAAGATAAAGGATTGATTAAGGAGTTGGGAATGAGGAAGAGGGTCTCCACTGTAATGAACGTCCAATACGAGGACGACACCATAATTTTTGGGAAGTAATAACATTGATCGGGCTACATTTCTGAAGTGGGAATTGTATCTTTTTGAGCATTGGTCGATACTAAAGGTAAATTTTCACAAAAGCACCATTTTTTTTCGGCGACACGGGGAAGAATGGTCTCATGATAACAGCTATTCTGAATTTCTTGATTCAGAAGTTACTTATTAAGTATCTTGGTCTGCTAGTAAGAAGCGGGAACCTCAGGAGGGTGCATTAGAATGAACTGATTGCGAAAATTGTGAATATACTTGATGGATGGAAGGGGAAGATGCTTTCTTTCGGGGGTCAACTGATTATGCTTAACTCTGTGATCAACACTATTCAATTTTACTTTCTGTCATTCTTTGAGATACCAGTTTGGGCTATCAAGAAGATAGATAAGCTAAAACGTCAGTTCCTCTGGCATGGGTCAGAGGCGGACAAAAAAGGTTATTCATTGCTCAAATGGGGGTTGGACTGCAGACGAAAGAACTTCGGAGGGTAGAGAGTTATCAATCTTTGACAAATGAATCAAGCACTGCTTTGTAAGTGGTGGTGGAAACTCAGATTAAAGACAAAGGCCAAATGGGCTACAATAATAAAGGCAGTTTACCTCAGAAATGAAATTGTGCACCAAAATTAGAAGAATATTGCATCATTTCTTGGTTCAAGTAGGGGGTTTCGCGCACCAAAAGGCATTTTTCTTAGCAGGAATTACCTTCTTCATTGGGAACAGAGCGGAGATTTTACTTTTGGAAAGTCAGGTGGTGCAGTCCCTACAATATATATGGCTTTCTACAGCGGATTTATTACAGCATTTAAGTGTTAATGCTGTTGAAATGATCTATAAATGCATTTCTGAATAAAATACTGTCTTAGATAAATTTTGAAAATTATTCTTAGCTACGACAACATTTTTAAAATGCTGTATTTTTTATAGCGTTTTAGAAACGCTGTAATATCTGTAAATAAACGGAAGTGCTAGGGGTAAAAAAGAAATTTTAACTCAAAAACCAAAATCATCTAAAATCCTCTCCTCCCCGATCTAAATCCCAAATCCATCGGTCCCTTTCGCAAACCCTCGTCCAAATCTCCAATCACTCACTCCTGCTCCCCATTGATGGAATGGAAGGCTGACCTTCCACCGAGGAGGACCAATCGCAGTCATCCAATCCTCCAACTACAACAAGCTCACTTCGTCGTCGACTTCCTCCTCCTCCTCCTCAACCCTCTCCACTTCATCGCCCAATTTTTTACGGCACGTTAATGCCGTATTCAAGCACCACCGGCCCCCCGGTGAGTAACGGAATAACTTTTCTAGGGTTTCGTAGAAGACGGGATCTAGGACTTGGCAGATTGGGGTTTGTTAGGGTTTTTTTAAAATTTTGATTGGTGGAGGTATAAATTGATTTTGTAGTTAATGGAATGCAATTGAGGAAAGAATTGAAATTTTTTACCAAAAAAAGTGACTTTTTTAATATTAAAAGTTTGAATTACAGAAATACTTTGTGTGCAACTAATGGAAGCCTTAACAATTGGGGAAAATATCAGGTTGTTCTTCTCTTCGTCCCTTTGTTTTGTTGAACATTGAATGACTATGTCTTGATTCGGACTCAAAATGTATTTGACGGTACCTTTTCAGATCAACATAGGTCCGCGGGGTGGTTCTGATTGGCCAATAAGAATACATTGCATGTAATTCATTTTTTTGATTTTGTTTAGATTAGTTACATCGACTTGCATTTTGTTATATGGAAATATGTTGAGATCAATATAGGTCCGTGCCATTACTTTTTAGTTAAAAGATTATACTAAAAAGTTGTCTTGTTTGAACATTCTCAGAGTTTGGTCATTATATCAAAATGCATGCACTTATTTAAGGGTTGGCCTAGAGATTTTCTGTTAGATTTAGAGAAGTAGATTGAACACTTAATACATGACATCATAATTAGATTACATTCAATGTGAATGTGGAAATTAAGTGGACACTATGTAAATGACAATGCATGCTGTTAGGATACACTCAAGCAAGAGAGCTTCTGATCCTAGATTATCATGTGAACCAGTCGGTGGCTTGTGTCATCCCCTTTGGCATCTACCACTAAGTGAACATCAGTAGATCTATGATGAAAATACTGACTTCATAAACTTTTTTTGTGATGCATTTGCAGATGGATCTTTCCTTTTCCTTTTTCTTTTCTTTACTTCATCCTTTACACATTCAGATATGACTGATTTTCTAGTGGCCTACGTCACTTATGTAGTTATGTGCTAATTTCTATCCTTTATGTAGTTATGTTCCAAATTGAAGACAAATTATCTGAAGTGAAGGTTCTTGAATTTGAAGGCAACTGCATAAGGCTATCAATGAAAACAGATATTGCTTCATCAGAGGATTTTTTAAGATTTAAGTTGGATTGCCTTGTAGAGCCATCTATACTGGAACATGAGTTGTTAATAGAAGTTGCAATGCAGACCTTGGAACTGCAGAAAGTCAAGGTATGCTGGCAATATGCATAGGATAGTAAATTATATTACAAAAAAGATTTTTCTTCCTTTTGTTGTTTGTGATTTAAAAATTGGATTGAAACTTCTAGTTTGTTTTGAATTCACCTTTGTTTAGCTTCAAATTTTCTAAATAAAACCCCAGGAGATGTTAAATTACTTGTGAAATTACTTGGTCAGTCCCCTGATTTTTTAAATCCTCTGATGACTAAACTTTGATCAAGAGCCCATTCCATTTTACATAAAGGGAAAATTGTAGTACCCTGTTGGTAAACCAATATTTTTAATGCCACTTAGTTCTAACTTCTAAATTGTTTTGTATACCTATTTTTCTAAATGCATTTAGTTTATTCTCATCTGCTATCTATGAAATTTTTTAAGATGATATTTAGTGCGAAATTTAACTCGTTCATGTCCTTTTAGTTTGAATATTTACGCAAAGGGTAATGAACTATACATTTACAAAATGAGTGTATATCCATAGTTTTGCAACTAAATGGGTATAAAAATGGTTCAAAGTTGAGATGTGAAAACAATTGTCCTTTATAGAAAATAGAATTCTGAACGGTGCTTATGTGACTCTGGATCCCATCATATTTTGTATCTATGCATAATATTATATCTGAGTCATATGATCAAACTTATACTAGAGAGACTATATAATACTGATAGATCTAGAAAACTATAGATCTTGCCAATCTTAAGGTTGCTTACTTACTATCTCTATTATGCCTAAAATACATAGAAGTAGATAAGTAAGTTTTTTTTTAACTCGTGAGTGTTATGCCCTGTTTATCTTCAAGCTCTCTGGCTTCAGAATATAAGAGATCATCTTGCTGGTTGCTGCAGGTCCTGTTCTTGCCTAGGTATCTTTATTATGACTTCTTTTAAATTAATGCCAGTCACTGTAATGTATCATGTATGTGGTTTTAGTATTTTAGTTTGTTGTTCACTAGTTCAGTTATGAATTTAGTTTGTTGTTCACTGCCTTCTTACTATGTTTTTTCACTTTTTTGAGTTAAACCATTTTGAAGATCAGGTGGTCCTCTTTTTGCAGGAAAAAAAAAAGAGCTGCATCATCACTGTCAGCTGCATCTTTTTGCAGAAAACCATCAGGTTCATATAACTATAGGGCGTTTATAGAGTTGCATCATTTATTAACTTGCTGATATTTCTATATACTGGAAGGTAATAGTTTCTTTATAAGAATATAGCACATATATTAGATAGGTACTTTTTGAGTTAAACCATTTTGAAGATCAGGTGGTCCTCTTTTTGTAGGGAAAAAAAAGAGCTGCATCATCACTGTAAGCAGGCTCTTTTTGCAGAAAACCATCAGGTTCATATAACTAAAGGGCGTTTATAGAGCTGCATCATTTACTTACTTGTTGATATTTCTATATACTGGAAGGTAATAATTTTCTGCACAATTTTCAGTAACAATAAGGTTGGTTACTTTGTGCAGGCGGGATTGAGCCGTTAACCTGTTGTGAACCAAAGGATCTAAACCAGTTGTGGCATTTGTAACTGGTGGAGCCTGGATTATAGGGTACGTAGATTACTAACAATGGTTCAAATGTACTGTCAAGATATCATATGGAGTCGTTTTGAGTTATGATAAAAAATTTATTGTCGTTAGTTTTATATTGAGTAAATTGGGGAAGGGGCAAGGCAACTTCTGCTATGAATATTGTATCCTCTCATCCAATAAAACAATTTATTATTTCTTCACCTACTCTCAGTAGTAACATGGTATCACATATTCAGTGAATTGTCATGGAATTGTTTGTTAAATATTTTGTTAATATCGTAATAGTTTCGGCTATGTGCTACTTTGTTCTGTTTGGTTGTGTTACATAATTCTGTACAGGAGCAACTCAAAAATATAGTCAGTTTGCCCAGGTATTAGATTTTATTGTAAGACTTAATCAATCTTTACATTCGGTGACGAGTAATTTTGCAGTGGATGATTCAGGTTCTTGGCTCTTGGAACACTATCAAATTTGCATTGGAAAAGACAAGTTTGGGGAAGAAATGAAGAAATGTTCAACTGCTGCTGGTGTTAATGTAAGTTTATATGTTATTGAGTCAATTATGTAAGTTTTATATCTAAAGGCTTTCTTTAGGTTGCTTTGTGTTTATATAGTCAGATCATTTCAATTGTAATTTTTTTGGTTATCCATTGGTTTTGGTTTCCACATCTGCAGGATTTTGTTATGTAAAATATGCAGCTTCGGAGAAAGCTGATAGAGCCTTTGCTTCCATTGATGCTTTGCATCATCAATACACTTTGCCAGGGGTGGGTCTTTGTTTTTTAATTATTTATGCATTTTGTGGAAGATTTGTTTACTTTCTACTCTATTATGCATTATGAGTCAGTGCAATTGTAAACACATAAATAACACCTGATAGTAAAAATAGGCTCTTCTATTACAATAGTTGTAGGTGATTACAATTGTATGAATTGACAGTACATACCATGTCTTGGTTGCATTACAAGGAAACACAGTACATATAAATATTTGAAACATACATACATATCTGGAAAAAAATATTAAACACGATATTAGAAACTGAAACTGAAACCACACAGTACATGTAAATATGCCATTACAAGGAGCACAAATTAGAGCAACATGCCAACATCAAATAACCTTAGACAAATGACATCATGAATTTACAAATTCGCTGTAGCCATAATTTACAAAATCCAAATGACTATTCAGGAGCCAAATAGTGCATATTTCTCACACAACATTACAACATCATGAATTTACAAATTCCTGTATAGTTTTCATTTAGGTGGCATATATGAGTACCAATTACCTTTTCAAAGTCCCTAGATAGTATTAGAATCCTTGTAGGCTTGACCAAAAGCTTGCTATGGTCACTAGTGTGTGCAATAAAGGAGTGGGAATACAATGAAGACCTCGTACTAGCCTTTTGAAGAAGCATTTGTTGTTGCTATTGGCATGCAAAAAGGTTTATGAAGTCATTGAATGACTGAATACATTAAATTGGGGTTTTCACTTTCTGCTGATAAAGTGTTCCTCAAATATACAAGGGCATATATCGATCAATCCAGAGGACATAGGAAAATTGATGTTGCATCAGTAACTTGTTTGCTTCCTTCTATTTACAAATATATTTGCTTCTACTGCAGATTTATACTTCTATTGAGTACTGAGTGCTAATAAACTGGGTTCCCTTTTCCATGTACATGAACACAATCATTCTCATATACTACTACTACAGATTGGAAATACTCTGACATTTTTTCTTCATTTGACATTTATTAATTTGACTTTGACCATTATTAATCACACTTTGACATTTTTTCTTCATTTGCAGGTTGGAGATGTCACACATGAACCGAAGAATTAGAGTTGTTTTGATGTTAGTCACTCAAGGATTTTCTTGTCGTCAGTATTAAGTCTATTGAAGGACTTTTTTATGAGTTTATTGTACGAAATTTTTTTATGATGCAAGAATACATATATACTTGTACACAAATTTTTAGAACTTTTATAGGTTGAATGGTTATTGATATTTTTGATATATCATTTTTTACTTGCATTTGGAAATTTTTTTTGTATACAGGTATAAAAAATAACGTTCTTAAAATGCCATAAAAAACACCCTCTCAAAATGATACCATTTTCAAAATGTTGTATGTTTAGGGTATGTTTTCAAAACACTGAATTATACGATAGCGTTTTGGAAAAGCTGTCGAAATATAGCATTTTGCAAACGCTGTAAAAGAGATTGCATTTCCAAAAACGATTTATGTTTGATAGCGTTTTGGAAACGCTATTTATTGATAGCATTTTGAAAATGCTATCAAAGCAACAACATTTTTGAAAACGCTATAACAAAGAATGCGTTTTCGAAACGCTTATAAAGACACAGCGTTTTGAAAAAACGCTATCAAAACATACTGCTATCGCTACTGTTATCTAAAAGCCAAAATTGGGCAAAATAGCCAACGACTACAACAGTCATTCGAGCCAACTTTTGGATATTTTGGCTAAATGGCAAACGACTACAGATGCTATTCTGCCAAATTTTACAAAATTTGGCAAAAAAGGTGCTGCAGTCGTTGGCCAAATACCCAAAATTTAGGTTTCGGAGCTATAGTAGTTGGCTATATTTGACAGTCGAAATGACAATTGCCAAAATATAACTAACGAAAAATGATTTTTCGTCTATTTGATAGGACAAAATATTATCTTTCGTTGGAGAGACTTTTTTATATTAAATCCCATCGGACGGGAAATAATACCCCGTCCCTAAAAAAAAAAATCTTTTTAAATTTATCATAAGAGACAGAGAATAAAATTTCGTCTGTGCTTTTCTTTTTTCACGCGCAATCATAGGACGAGGGATAATATCCCGTCCTTTTATTTATTTTCAATGGTCCGACGAGGGATAATATCCCGTCCGTCCCAATTTTTTTTATAAAAAGTGTTGAAATTGCCTGGGACGGGAGATGATGCCCCGTCCCATACAATTCTCACATTAAAAATCCTATACATCAACCCTATAAATTTCTCTATGGGTTAAATTTAGGTTTAAATCGTAATTAATTAAAAATTAATTTGGATTAATTTAATAGTTTTAAAGAAATTAAATAGGATTTAAAGTATTTTTTTTTTTAAATTAACAGTTTCCCGTCTGTTCGAATTTTTTTCTTTTCGTGGGACGAAAAATTATTTTTCGTCTAAGATTTTAAAAAGTTAAAAAACCCAATTTCTAGCTTTCAACGACTGCACCAGCGTAAAGTCATTTTTTCCATTTCCATTTCCATTTGCCAAATACCCAAAATTTGGAACTCCACGACTACAAATGCTCTAATGCATGTATTCCATAAACTACATATGCTCTAACGAACTACAGATGCTCTAATGCATGTATTCCATAAAGTCAATGTGTTCCACGAGTTAATGATCTTATTTCATTCTCAACACAAATGTAGGATATAAATATTAGATGTTCTGTCTGAAATCAAAGTCGATACAAACTTATATCTACCTATCTAGTATTCAGTTAATTACAAAGATATGGCATTTCAATATTGTAATTCCACAATCCCTGCTCCAAAGCTTACTACAATGGCCAAACCCTTGAGAGCTGGGAGCATTACAAACACTAGATTATTGATTGGCTTTCGAATTACAACTTCATCTCGTCATTGCAGGGAGAGGATCTAATATGTTTTTGGGGTCATTTTTAAGAGTAAGCTTGACATTTAACTCATTTTATGCATCCATAAAGTTGTAAAATAATTCTGCAAACAAATAATACAAAATTTTATTGGAAAATAAAAATAAGCAGCTGCTCTAATGGCTGGTCTTTATTAAAAAATAATTAAAATATATAGAGGAGGTGGACATTAAGAGCCCTTGTTGAAGTTCATGAGGTGTCTCACTTTTTAAGTACCTGCTGATATTTCCTTACCCCCCGGATCTCTAAGTTGATGAGCCATTAGGTGAACAACTTGGTAGACCTTGTCTGGACTTGCGTGTTTTGAATTGAGCCTCCCATTGTTTTGTCGAGAGATCTCTTCAAGTTCGCCAATGTGTTTAGACATGACTGTTTCTTTTCGTTGAATGAGCGGAGTGGCTTCGAGCGAGGGATTCAGGTCTATTACTATATTCTAATGAGTACGAATTTGGACCTAGTGAGAGATGACCAGTGGCTTCAAGCTTGTTTACGAGTTTGGATTAACTGTGACTGCTTTCTGGCGGTAGCTCTATGGCATCGTGGGGGAGAACCGAGCCTCCCATTGCGGCGGTGTAGCATGCTGGTGCTACTTGTTGGCTCCCTACAACTTGCGGCGGAGTTGTATGCGGTTTTGACATCGACTACCATAAAGTCCAGTGCTTCCGTTCGAATAGCATGGGATTTTCCTGCTGTCACATCGAGTGTGACGACTTTTTCTATTTGAACGGGTACACCGGACAATCCGTGGAGTGTATAACTGGCTAGCTTGAGTCAGTATCAAGAGAGATTTAGGCCATTGAAGTGTTCATGAAAAAAAGTTTATTGAGCTACCGTTGTCCGCTAGGATGCTGTGTACCTCATGATTCGTCATACAAAGACTTATAACCAATGCGTCGCAATGTGGTGTTCGGACACCTTCTAAGTCTTTGTTGGTGAAGGATATTAGGATGTTTGTGCTGTTGGCAGGCGAGATGTTATGCACTCAGTTAACTTCCCTCATGAAGGTTTTGCGAGAGAAGTTGGAATCTCCCCATTGGCCCTCCGCGAATAGAGTGAAGAATGATGATGTGTTCTAAGTCTTTTGATTCGGATGGCCTCTCATGTCATTTAATAGACCCCCCATGCCGGAAGGGTTTTGGCGTTGTTGTGTTATTGGACAAATTGAGAGAGATAGCCCCGGTGTTAAACTGCTTCTTTGAGGTCTCGGCAGTTGTCGGTAGTGTGTGCATAATCTCTATAAAATGCACACCGCTGGTTCCTATCCATTCTCTTTCTAGATGTGGTCATCTTAGGGAAGGGTGGATTATTCTGTCCTTCTCAACTTCCATGAGGATGACTAACACACTTGTGTTAAGGGGATTAAACTTGTCGAAGCATGGTGTGGGAGGTGGACAAAGTTGAGCTGCATCGTCTTTCTGAAATTTACTAGGTCCTTCCTTGCTTGCATTCTTCCATTTGTTCCCAGAAGATGGATCCTTCTGGCACTGAAGATAAAGAGCTTCCTCAGCTCTGATATACTTGTTACTCCTTTCCACGAGCTCAGTGTAATCTTTAGGAGGGTTCTTTGTGAGGGAGGCCTTCAGGTTTTTGTGAACGACGTTGTGGCAGAAAGTGGTAGCCGCCACTGATGATTCTAGGGAAGAGATGGACCTTGCTTCGGCTGTGAAGTGCTTGAAAAAGTCCTTCAGCATTTCTTCGTCCTTTTGCTTTAATTCCAACATGAAGCACTTGTTTTTTCAGCCTTGTATATAGTAACAAAGTGTGCTATGAAAAGCTACTCGAGCTGGTTGAAGGAGAATATTGACTATGCAGTGAGGCGACAGTACCATTCCCTTTCTGATCTTTTCAAAGTTGCAGGGAACGTTCGGTACACGAGTGCATCGGTGGCATTATAAACCATATTGAGAGTTTTAAAACTCTCAATCTGGTCCGTAGGTCAGATTCACCATGATAAGATTCAAACTACAGAGCTTTGAAGTTCTTTGGAATGGGTCCATCGATGATGGATTTGCTAAAACGAGGTCAACTAGGGCAGTAAGCCTTGCTGGAGAGGTTTCATTCATTCTTTATATGTTCCAAGCGAGCTTCTACTTCTCAAATGTGGTGAAGGACTTGATCATCCTTCTTTTGGGATCTAGTTGAGTCGCTAGATTCTTCTTCTCTCAAAAGAGTAGGGTGGCGGCTCCACGAGCATCGACTCTGATCTTGAGTACCTAGGATATCTTGGAGGATGTCATGCTTGAAGTCCTCCAATTCAGCCCTAGTGACTGGGGCCTCTTGCTCTTTGTTTCTCTCAAGATGCTTTCGACTCTCACGAGTCAAATTTTTTCTGCAGTTCGCCCGTTATGTGAGGAGAAGTGTTTTGATATATGCCTTCGGGTGAGTTGCTTCTTCAGTTCACTTGATGTTCTGAGCAGGAGGCCTCGGCCCGGGTACATCTCTCATCCAAACAGATTTGTAGATTGCCCTTGTTGGCTGGCATTGATGATATGACCCCCGGGGACCTTGCGAGGCCATTAAGTCACTGGCAGCATTGTGGACAGAGATATGGTTGTGCAGAGGATGTTGATCACAGTGCAGTTTATGACGGATTTGTCGGGAGCCCTCGGTGAATTTCCATTGGTAGGAGCTTGATTGTGCTGTTGGAGTTGATCGAGCTGATAGGGAGGAATGGAGTCCTCCACGGGCGGAGCTTGCTAACGAAGAGAGTTTGCTTTACGGCTTGCGGCCGCTGTTCTCCCTTTTAGTCTGGGTGACATGACGGTAATTCTAATATGTGTAGTTTTCCATAGACGGTGCCAAGCTTTTGCTGCTTATTTTGGTGTAGGAGCAAATAGATATTGAGTTTATATTTTGAAGGAAACTATTAAAGATTTAATTTTTGAACATCGTCGAAAAAAGTGGTTAGATCTCCTGATATTGGATCTAGATAATTGATTGAATACCTTGACCTGAATCCGACAGTTGCTGATGCGGCCGATTGACCTGCAAAAAGCCTAAAACACCGGGGATGACCCTGGCGATAGACTTTCTGACGCTGACGTCAGAACCAGAGAGAGAATGAGAGTTTGAGAGAGAAATTGCAGATTTATTTATTACCTTCTGACTGAGGAGGGGGGAGGGTATTTATGGACCTAAAAAACAGTTAGGTTTTATATGAATTTGTATCTCCTTTCTGATTCTCCCCCTTTTAAGAGATAAAATCGGTTACTCTCTTATTAGGGATAAGAGTTTTGACTTACATCCCTCATGAACTGGGTGTTTCTCCTAGTAGACCTAGTCGCTTTTAATGGGCTTGAAAGTGTCACATGTCTTGTAGATGAGCATGAAGAAGGCCCGAACCTGTTAAAGAGGCCCGTTATGGTTGATCTAATTGTAGAAGTTTTAAGATTCGTTTTTGAATCATACGGCCCTGATTCGCTGCTGTTTTTACCATTATCAGTGGTCCATGTATGGTTTTTTCAATTCAAGAGTCTCAAAGAGCATTTTCATGTAGGGATGATTTTAGTAAATCCCCTCAATTTCTGGAAAAATTTTAAAACATTTTCCTCCGACAATAAACCTCCCTAACTTTCCCTTCTTAGAACTCCCTTTAACACCATTAATGATAAATAAAATTTATATAATATCCTATGCATATAAATTTTGAGATAGAGGCTAATGGGTAAATAAGGTTTTAAGAGGTTTCTCGAAGAGCATCCACAGTCGTGTGCTATTTATGCAAAAAAATGCATTTTATAGCTAACGACGAGCTGCGGTCGTTTGCTATTTATGCATTTTTTGCATAAAAAGCAACAGTACATCTCTACTATTTTAATAGGAGAGTTGGGGTTGTAAATAAACAAATCCTAATTTTGTAAGTGAGCAAACCCGTACAATATACGGCCAAACTAAATCTACCAAACATACCCGTGTGATGCATGTGCAGCCCCTAAAAAAGGAATATTTTATCCAATGCCCCCATTTAAAATGTGAAAATTAGCTTATACCCCCACTATTTCTAAAAACTAAGAAATACCCCTATCTCTAATATTATAATGGGAGAAGGCCTTAGTGTCATTTGTAAATGTTTTGTCAATCTACCAACCCGTGCAATATACGTGCATAACTATTATAAAGGAGGTTCTAAGTTCAAATTCAGATTATGTCTAAATTTTTATTTTAAAAAACTATATTTATTAAGACGTGTATCGCACGTGTAAATTACTAGTAAGACATTTACGAGGGACTGACTGTTTTGCCTAATTTATAGAATTATTGACCCTTATTAAAAAGAAAAATCTCTGATCTCTAATATTATTATAATAGAAGAGTTGGTCGTTCATTTTTTAAATAAGTTATATTAATCATTCATTTACTCTTTTTCTTATTTACTGAAGTGTTGTTAGTTACCATCATATCCTCAAAATTTAAATTTATTTACCACATAATTATTTACAAAAATATCACTCATCTCTAATCTCTAATATCTCTAATATTATAATGGGAAATGGTCTTAGTATCATTTGTAAATCTATCAACACGTGTAAGGCACGTACATATCTATTTTAAATGAGGTCTTAGGTTCGAATCCACACTATGTCTGAATTTTTACTTTAAAAAAATTATTTATTAAGACGTGCATCGCACGTGTAAATTACTAGTTGCTATAAATGGCACAAGATATAGCAAAATGCATAATATAAGAGACGCAACTTTAATTTCCGTCCGACGAAAAAAAAATATATTTTTTTTTATTCGTCAGACGGAAAGTGAAGTTCCGTCCGACGTATTTTGTTTTAAAAAATGGAATTTAAAAATGGATAGCAATCTGGCCACTTCTTGGATGCAAAGAGGAGTTCCGTCCAGGGAGCGGCCCACCTTTTCTTTTTTTTTTTCTTTTCTTTTTACTTAAAAATTGTTTTTAATTAATAAAAAAAGTCATAAAATTTTTTTAAAATCGTGGAACGCAAAGTCAAGTTCCGTCCCTTCATTTTTTTCATTTTTTTTCTTCAACGAGTTAACGATATTATCATTTCATTGTTACCACAGATTTGTATCTGGTGGTGGGTGGTCTGTCCCCATATATATCAAATTAAGATGCAGCATTCTTCCTTAAAGTTATGTTCCATGAGTTACTTGTGTTTTCATTGTCACCACACAATTGTATCAAATTTCTGACCAACCTCTTATGACTTGTGTTCAATGTGCCAAAAATCTCAGGAAAAGGACAACAAGGTATAATATTATTGAATTGAGTTCCAGTCCATCTATATGTCTGGTGTAACTCGACTTTTGTTACCTTAATTAATAGTACTGTAAGCAAATTATCAACACAGAAATGATTTTGCCATGAACTAATAGTTTGGAAGGCTTCTCGCTTAAAAGTGGGAGATAATAGGTTGGACTTCAGTCTCGGACGAAATTAATTTAGAATGCTGAAAATTTTCTCTTTTCGCATTGCAGAACATCAAAAAAATTAAATTTCCTTTTTCCTCCTTTCATTTTCCTTTCTTTCTTTTCGTTTTTTCCGCCCCTTCTTACTTTCTTTCTCAGTTTAAACATTTATTAGTAATTTATACGTGCAATGCATATTTTAATAAATATATATTTTTTTAAAGTAAACTCAAACCTGAGACCTCTTTTATATTAGTCATGTACGAACAATACACGTCTGAATATATATAAAAAATTAAAATAAAAACTTTGACCCAGTAAGAACTTGAATCTGAAACCTCCTTCACATTAGTTATATATGTGCGTCACTCGCATTGATAGATTGACAAATGACACTAAGGCAATCTCCCATTATAATATTAGAGATTAGAGATTAGAGATTAGAGATATTACATTAAGAGGAAACATTCTTCCTTAAGAGCATCTGTAATCGTTGGCTATTTTGCCAAAATTTCAACACAAAAAAAAGAAATTTTGGTAGTGCAGTCGTTGTCTATAAACCCAAAAATTGGGTTTTAGATGAACAGTGGTTTGCCAAATTTGACAGACGAAATGGCTATTTGGAAAAAATAGCAGACGAAATATGATATTTCGTCCGTTCGTTCGGACGAAAGATAATCTTTCGTCGCTTGTTTTTTTTATATAATTTTTCCCATCGGACGGTAAATGATTTACCGTCCCAAAAAAAAAAAATTTAGCGCGTAATTCTCGGAAGAAGGATGATTCCCCGTCCTTGAAGTTTTTCATTTTTATTTTTTTTAATAAAAAAAGGTTGGATGGAAAATGATTTCCCGTCCGGCCGTTACATTTACAAAAAAAATCGCCGGACAGGAGATGAAGCCTCGCCCGTTCAATTTTTAAAAAAAATATTGAAAATGAGCAGGGACGGGAGATGAAGCCCCGTCCCATACATTTCTTTCCATTAAAATCCTATACAACCACCCTATAATTATTTCTATAGGTAAAAATTAAGTTTAAATTAAATTAATTAAAAATTAAGATTTATTTAAACTTTAATAAGAATTAATTACGATTAATTCTACATTTTTTTAGGAATTAATTAGGAATTAATTTTTTTAATTTTTTAAAAAATACAACGGACGGAAAATAATTCCTCATCCGTAGTTTTTTAATTTAAAAAATAAAATAAAAAATAACGGACGAGAAATGATTCTCGTCCATTCAATTTTTTTAAAATTAAAACCTAAAATTTGGGTTCAAACGACTACGGCTCAAATTCATTTTTTCTATTCCTATATACCAAATACCCAATACAGATGCTCTAATGCATGTATTCCATAAAGTTAATGTGTTCCACGAGTTAATGATCTCATTTCATTCTCAACACAAATGTAGGATATAAATATTAGATGTTCTGTCTGAAATCAAAGTCATATCTGAAAAGATACAAACTTATATCTACCTATCTAGTATTCAGTTAATTACAAAGATATGGCATTTCAATATTGTAATTCCACAATCCCTGCTCCAAAGCTTACTACAATGGCCAAACCCTTGAGAGCTGGGAGCATTACAAACACTAGGTTAATGGTTGGCTTTCGAATTACAACTTCATCTCGTCACTGCAGGAAGAGGATCGCAGCTAATTACCAGCCGAATTTGTGGGACTACCAATTCCTCCAACACCAAGACAATGAGAGTCGTGTCACTGATTATCAGGTGAGTTCTCATGAAAAATGAACATTTTTTGAACAGTTTTTGACCTTATCGTGAGGTGAGGTTCGTATTTACGACATTTTCTGTACTCTAAACCATGAAGCATGATATATGGATGTATTCCACCTTTAATTTCTTTCAAAAAGTTTAACCAATTTGTACAAGATCGTAGAAACTGATAACAAAATTTTCTCATCCCTTTCATATATGTAAATTTGTCTCCTTAGCCTATATACGTACCTACGAACTTGTGATTTATTTTTTCTAACACTTTCTTGAGTTTTTTTTCTCTTTCTTTTCTGGCCTAATAAATTAATTGATATTCTTGATATTGTTATAGGTCGAAGTGATTTTAACTCACAAAGAGAAACTGGAGAAAGTAAAACAACTTTTCCTGAAAGAAACCAAACTAGTGGCACAATTGGAGTTAGTTGATGCCCTTCAACGCCTTGGTTTGGCCTATCACTTTGATGAGGAAATTAAGAATCTCTTCGGATCTATTTCAGCTGACACTGCTTGCAAGAGTTTAGCACATGACCTCCATGCCACTGCTCTGCTCTTTAGATTATTCAGACAAAACGGCTTTCAGGCCTCGCAAGGTACGTATATGTATTGCGGTGGAAGGTTTAATTTGTGTGGAGTATTCTCACAATTACCTCAACATGTCAGATTCGTTCAGAGCCTTCAGAGATGATGAGGGCCGATTCAAGGAATGCATCTACAATGATCATCGGGGAATTCTAAGTTTGTATGAAGCCTCACATCTTGCTTTTGACGGGGAAGATATGTTGGAAGAAGCCAGAGTGTTGACAACCAAACAACTGAATGAGCTCAAAGTAAACGTTGATCCACAATTCAAGGAGAGAATAGAGAGGGCATTGGAGCTCCCATTACATTGGAGGAGCCCAAGGTTGGATGTCAAAGGGCAGGTTGAGCAATATGATCAGAAAACGGACCAAGTGCCACCTGAACTTCTTCAACTTGCGGTCCTTGATTTCAACATAGTGCAAGGCATATACCAAGGGGAGCTCAAGAGGATGACAAGGTAATTTGATGAGCATAAACCCATAATTAAGAAACGTGCTTAATCAATCATCTCAGATGACTAAGTATTGCACTTTGTAGGTGGTGGATAAATCTCGGCATTGCAGACAACTTACATTTTGTGAGAGATCGACTGGTGGAGTGTTTCTTCTTTGCAGCAGGAGTTGTTCCTGAGCCTAAACTTGGGTGTTGTCGAGAGCAAATAACAAAAGTATGCAATCTAATTACAACTCTTGACGATGCTTACGACATTTATGGGTCGCTTCATGAGCTTGAGCTCTTCACTGAAGCTGTCAACAGGTGAGTTGATTTATACAAGTGAAATGCTACTGCATCATATTAATTAAATATTAGAATTTTGAACTGTTGCGAATAATCTGAGCTAATTGTCGCAAACACAACATGGGAGTATGATAGTTACCAACAATAGTGAAGGTTTGTCGGCACTCGGCAACATGCAGAAGATAATTTCAACCCTCAAAATGAAGTCACCTTTATTGCCCTTGGCACTCTAGCTGTGTTGCTACATCGATTCGCATATCTTTCGTTATGCTTGATCAGAATTCGGAATTACATCTAAGGCACGTACACGTGCAGCTAAAGGGAAAAACAGAATTAACTAACTACTTGAGAGCTTTTTCAACCCGACCCGATCACTACATCCGACCCGAAACACCTATTCGCAGACTGAACAGTATCACACAGTAAATGTATCAGCTTTTAACTGATACATGCTCTTCTCTCTTCTTCCTTCTTTATTGCTCAATGTCCTTCTTTCTCTTCCATGCTACCCCGTAACAATCAATTTGTTTCCCCTAATATCCAAATTACTTTTAACCTAATATTCAAATTACAACCAACTTACAATTATCAAGAAAATGAATCCTAGTTAGTGTGGGGCGATGGTAGTTAAGCAAGTTAATAGTTTGGGCTCAAATTTGAACTATTCATGTCAAAGTGAGAGGTACTTAGGGTCACTCTCATATCGGGGGGCTTGGAGGGGGCATTTGTGTTACCATTGGGGGCGACAGCCGTTAGAGTTGGCGTAGGTATGTTGCGATTATGGGTAACAGTAGACAGTGGACAAGCTAGGTAGTGAGAAATTGGCCTAGTATTGACCTAGTCATGTCGTATTTGATGGATGTCTGTGGTTTCTCATGTATCTAAAGGCCTGAGGTGACGTTTGTGGTATCGTCGGGGGTGACGACAGCTCGCGTTGCGAGGTGGCGGGGTTAGTCTATGGTGGTCAAGCTAGGGGATTAGAACGAGGTTTCATTCTGGACATGGGTATATCAGAGTGGTGAGTGTCTGCGATCTCTCGTACGGTACTTGAAGTTAAGGTTTGTGTCATTGCTGGGGACGATAGCGGTTGTGGTTGCGAGTGCTGGCGAGGACAAACGGTGTACAAGCAAGTGAATGAGAGAAAATGAGCCCAAATTGGTATGAGGAACTTGTTGTGACGAGGTCGGTCAATCAGTAGGATTTGATTTTGTTGTATTATTTGTTTGTTGGTTGGGAAATATAAATTCCATGATCCAGCTTGTTGGGTTTCTTGAACTTCATAATTCTATTTTTGATTATATATTTTGTTAAATTCTTTTTAATGAAATGCGGGGGCTTTCAACACACAGTTGACGATAAAAAAAAACATGTCAATTATTAGCAGCATTTTAATCTACTAGAATTATAACAATGAGAAGCCAATCGATCTTATATTTTTTTTAAAAAAATCCATAATATTTGTACAATCATAGTTCATTTAACACAATACAGATGAGACGACGAGTAATCACTTGTATGTACTAAATCATTTTCATAATTGCTTATAGATGGGAATTGAGAGAATTGAGAGGGCTTCCAGAATCCCTGAAGACTTGTTATTCTGCTCTTTATAATACAACTAAGGAAATCGCTGAGAACATCCTTCAGACTGATGGCACGAATGTTCTACCTTACCTGAGAAAAGCGGTAAGTCTAACTAGCCATATTGTGAAGCCTCAATTGCATGCTTTCTAGATGAAATCGAATTTGCATTTGCCATCTTCAGTAATATGTCATCTAATTTATACAATCCTTTGAAGTGGGACAACACATGCACACAAGAGACCAATGCCAAAAAAGAAGAAAAGCAATATGATATAGGAATAGTAGATATCTTATTTGAGGAAATATATTGTGTAAATGGCAAGAATGGTGGTATAGTCTCTAGATATCTCTACTATTTTAATGGGAGAGTTGGGGTTGTAAACAAACAAACCCTAATTTTGTAACTGAGCAAACCCGTGCAATATACGTGCAAACTACATCCACTAAACATCCCCGTGTCATGCACGTCAAATCAAAATATACAAATTTATTTAATTTAATGACTAAACTTTTTTATAGACGTGCATCGCACGTGCATTATACTAGTTATATGTAACCCCAGGTCCAAAGGCTTCAATGGCTATCGTTGTCATTGATGTCAGTCTTAAAAAGGACTTCGATGCAACAATAACATAATGTTATAATGTGCTTAGAAGATAGAAAATTTCTTCATAACAAGCACATGGAGTTAAAAGTTTAAGCATCATAGTGCATATGCCATTAGACTAAGCCAGCTAGAGTCAAATCAATATGTAACCAATCTGCATACATGACTGAAATTAATGATTCGTAGTCTATTATTAACCTTCTTAATTTGTATGTGCACTCCTTCTGTCACTTGCAGTGGTCAGACCTATGCTTCAGTTTCTTAATCGAGGCTAAATGGCAGTCGACCGGATACTTTCCAACACTTGAAGAATACTTGGATAACGGTTGGATCTCTGCATCAGGACATGTGCTAATACTTCACGTCCTCAGCTTATCAAGGCAAACATCAGAAACAATGCTTTGTTTGGAGACCTATCCAAATTCTATCCGTTTATCATCCCTAATATTTCGGCTTTGCAATGATTTAGCTACTTCTAAAGTGAGCGATACTTTAGTTTTCTATCATTCATACAAAAGAAGACTTAAACTTATGTCTGGAAGTAGTAATAATAGTAGTGACATTTTTCGTCTACTGTTGCAGGTAGAAACAGAGAGAGGCGATGCTCCATCATCTATACGTTGCTATATGCATGAGCATGGAGTCACTGAAGAGGTTGCACGAAAAGAAATAAAGAGATTAATTCATGATACATGGAAAAAGTTGAACAAAGAAATCAGTGATTGTAGCCCGTTTCCTAGAACTTTGGTCACAACAGCAACTAATCTGGCACGTACATCACACTCCACATACCACAATGGTGACGGTATTGGAGCCCCAGATCAGAAGAGGAAGGATCAAATTAAGTCAACAGTTTTTGAGCCTATATAAGTAAGACGAGGGGATTCCCAAGGGCATGCCAATATCAAACATGTAATTCAAGAATTCTTAAATAAAGAATAATGAGGACATATCTCTATCAAACATGTAATTCCCAAGGGTTCTATTTTGTTTGGTTTTGAAATTTAGTCATATCTCTATCTCTATCTCTATCTCTATTAAAATTTTTTTTAATGAGAGTTGGGGTTTGTAACAAACAAACCCTAACTTTGTAACTATATAAACACGTATAATACACGTCCAAACTATATCCAACAAATATAAATGTGCACCGCACGTGTAGCCCAAATCAAAACATTTAAATATAAACTATTTCCCCCCTTATTTGATATATTTTCATTTAATTTGATGACTTTACTTATTTTAGCCATGCATCGCACGTACATTATACTAGTATAGTTTGTTTGAGAGATTTGTTTAAGATTTGTTTGAGATATTTGTTTTAGATTTGCTTTGGATTTGTGTCGAGCCTATATATAGGCCTTGAGAATAATGAGAATGTATGTTATTATTGATGTTGCCGCTAATTTCGGTGTGGGGGCAAACAGATAGTATTTGTGAGTTCGTGAAAAACCTGAATAGCAAACACCTAACCTGTTCCGCCGGAGTTTGACCGCTGACTCCCGCCGTTCTCCTGCAAAGAAGTGCGAGACACCGGGGTTGATCCCGGCGACGCACCCTCCGACGCTCAAGTCAGTAACCAGAAATGATTATGAAAGAGCGTTTAACTAGAAAAAGATTGATTACCTCTTAATGGAGATGGGTGTGGGGTATTTATAGTCGCCGTTGGGATTAGATAAGGAATGTGATTTCCGTGATCTGATAAGGCATAAAATCCTCGTAATCAGATTAGGAATGTAATCCCTTAATTCCGGGTGAGAGGATAGTCGCGAATCAGGCCCGTTGATTTGGTTTAATCAGAGACCCTAATTCTATCCTGTCGGACTGGGTTTGTATCGGGTCGGGACCCGTACCCAGTTGAGGTCGATCCGTTCGCGGGTTATTGGATCTGTGAGAAGGAGACCCAGTACCCGTTTCGGACCCATTTGTATCTGAAATTACCGCTTTACCCCTGAGCTTTGAGATTCGCGTCCGGTATGAACGGTCCCGATTTAATCCTATTTTTAGCCATATCACGAGCCCCCCACTCCCGAAGACTGAGTTTGATCAGCCTTTGAGGAGTAGTTTTACTGTTTTAATGGCGTACGGGATTTTATCGGTGTTCTTAAGGGAGTTTGGAATCTTGCTCGGGGTGTAACAGTGTTATTATGGGCTTGTAAAATGCCCAAAAATATTCTTAGAATTTTCTAGATTTTTGGTGATTTTTCCAGATTTTTCTGAATTTTTTCTCATTTTTTTGAATTTTTTATTCATTTTTCGAATTAAATAATTAATTATCAAAAACATTAATTAATTATTCTAATTTAATAATTATTTTTTCAGAATTTAAAAATAATTTTTTCTGAATTAATAATTATTTTTAGAATTTTTAATTAATTTTTTTCGATTGTTAAATATTTTTTCGGATTTTTTTAAATAAAAAAAACAATTAAATAAATAAATAAATAATTTAAATATTACCTGGACACGTGGCGCATTTCTGACCGTCCATCATGATCAGATGAGTGCGCATCGTGAGGCAGATTACGATTTGGACACGTGGCGCGTTTCTGGCCGTCCATCATGATTAGATCTGCGCGCATCGTGAGGCAGATCACGATCGGGACACGTGGCGCGTTCCTGAGCGTCGATCGTGTCGTGATGCGAATTTTGAGACGATCGGACGGATCGTGTGCGTCGGCGAGTATTTTCTCCATATACGAGGGTCGGTACCCCGGCACCTCGGCTCGGAACTTCGGCTCGGCGATTTGAATCTGCCGAGGAATGTAACAAAGCCACGTGGCACCCCTTTTTTTTTTCCTCTTTCCTTCTTCTTTGTCTTTGCTGCTTCCGCTGCTTCTTCTTCGGCTCTTCGTTCTTCGACTGTTCTTTCTCTTCGGCTGCTCGTCGTTGTCATCTCTCTCCCAAGTTCTCCGTCTCTCCGACTCCGTCTGGCGGGGAGGTCGGCGACGAGGGGACGGAGCTTGGCGACGTGGAACTCGAAGCTCTGTGGCGGAGCTGAGAGAGCTGTGAGTCTGAGCTTCGCGTTAGACGATGGAGGTTGATGGCGACCGTGAGTGGGCTCGACGAAGCTCCGAGCTTCGATGATAGGCTTCGGCTGCTCATGCGTGCTCGGTGAGGAGAGGGTTCGACGTGGAGCTCGGAGAGAGGGAGAGCTCGGCAGTGACTGAGGTGATGGGTTCGGCTCGACATTGCGCTCGGAGCTCGGAGAGAGGGAGAGCTCGGCAGTGACTGAGGTGATGGGTTCGGCTCGACATTGCGCTCGGAGCTCGGAGAGAGGGAGAGCTCGGCAGTGACTGAGGTGATGGGTTCGGCTCGACATTGCACTCGGAGCTCGTTCGTGGAGGTTGGAGGAGGAGAAGATGATGGGAGCTCGGAGCTCGGCGCTTTGGTCGGAGCTTTGTGAGCTCGGCGTTGGAAGTAGAAGGTGGCGAACGTGGAGCTCGGAGAGAGGGAGAGCTCGGCAGTGACTGAGGTGATGGGTTCGGCTCGGCATGGCGAGTCGACGCTTCGGAGCTTGACGGGGTAGAAGAGACCGGCTGTCGCGAGTGGTTGGCGAGGGGGGCTCGCGAAGTGGGGGAGCCGCGACGACGTGGATTCGCAGTTTGACGAAGCTTCGAGCTCAGCGCCGGAGCTCGATGGCGTTCGGCAACGAGCTAGATCACGACGGTAGATCTTGGCAACGGTGGAGGCGGAGCTCGGAGTGGAGGAGACTGAGCTCGCGAAGGAGCGCGTCGTTTTGTCATGCTTTGGCATGGTGAAGAGCTCGGCGTAGGGAAGAGCACCGAAGCTTAGGGTTTGGCGGTGTGGAGCTTTGTGAGCTCGGTGAACGGAGCTCGGTGGTGGTCGTCGAGTGAGGAGAGCTCGATCGCGAGCGGTGTTGAGGAAGCAGGGAGACGGAGGTTGAAGGAGGCGTGGGTTCTTCTTCCTCTTGGTTTGATGAGGAGGAAGCCTGAGTGTTGAAGAAGAAGAAGTAGATTGTGAGGGGGTTTGGCGCCAAATCATAGGATGAAGCAGTACGGGGCTTTGGGTTCGGGTCCCTAACGGGTCCGAACCCGTCCCCTCAACTCCAAATTTTTTTCTGTTTTCTTCTTCTCTCTCGCTGCTGTTCATGCTCTTGTTCTTTCTCTCCTCGGCTTTTTCTCTTCTTCTCCTCTGCTTCGTGTTCGGCAAATCCGAGCACGGATTTTGAGAAGATTTTTTGCCACTTTGCGGTTCGGTAGGTCGGTAGCTCGGATTTGAGATCCGAGCTACGTGGCTCAATCTGGACGGTTGATCGCGATCGTGGCGCGAATCACGAGACAAGAGGCACGAGTTTCGAGAAAACGTTATCTTGTCGTTTTGTGGTGACGTGGCAAAATCTGAGCCGTTCATCATGTTTTAGCACGAATTTTGAGACGATCCGACGGTGAGATGGGATCGGTCGAATTTTTCTCCATATACGAGGGTCGGTACCTCGGCACCTCGGATCGGCAGCTCTTCTGAGAAGAAAGAGGAAGGGGAGGAGAGGTATTTGGGTTCTCTCCTCTACCTTATTCTTTCGCACAGTGGAGAAGAGGGGAAGAGGAAGGGGAGGAGAGGCATTTGGGTTCTCTCCTCTGCCTTGTTCTTTCGCACAGTGGAGAAGAGGAGAAGAGGAAGGGGAGGAGAGGCAACTGGGTTCTCTCCTCTGCCTTGTTCTTCCGCACAGTGGAGAAGAGGAGAAGAGGAAGGGGAGGAGAGGCATTTGGGTTCTCTCCTCTGCCTTGTTCTTCCGCACAGTGGAGAAGAGGAGAAGTGTTGGGGAAGAAGGAGAAGAATGAAGGAGCTAAGAAGGGTATGGGTCGGACCGTGGGTATCGGATCCGACCCCGACCGTTAGCCTCTTTTTCTTTCTTCCTCTTCATCTGCTTGCTTTGTTCGGCGAATCCGAGCACGGATTTTGAGGCACATTTTTCGCCGCTCCGCAGTTTGGTAGATTGGCAAATCCAAGCTACGCGGCTCAATCTGGACGGTTGATCTCGATCGTGGCGCGAATCACGAGACAAGAGGCACGAGTTTCGAGAAAACGTTATCTTGTTGTTTTGTAGTGACGTGGCGCGATCTGATCCGTCCATCACGCTTGAGTGCGAATTTGGAGATGATCTAACGGTGAGATCGGGTCGGCAGAATTTTTCTCCATATACGAGGGTCGGTACCTCGTCCGCTCGGCTCGGTGACTCAGTAGTTCACCCTTTGCCCGTAGTAGCTCGGAGAAGAGGAGAAGAGGAAGGGGAGGAGAGGCAATTGGGTTCTCTCCTCTGCCTTGTTCTCTCGCACAGTGGAGAAGCGGCGCTGGGAAGATCCTTGTAAGAGCCATAGGAAGACCCATTCTTTGAAGTGAGTGCAAGGAGCAACTCTAGGGGAGAGTTGTGAGCTCCGAACTCGTTGAGAAGAGGTCCGCTTCGGAAGCGAGCGGAGTGAAGAGCTCGACTCTAGGAGAGAGCCATCTGGAAGACGAGTTTTGAGGAGCAACTCTAGGAGAGAGTTGTGAGCTCCGAACTTGTTTGAGAAGAGGTCCGCTTTGGAGGCGAGCGGAGCGAAGAGCTCGGTTCTAGGGAAGAGCCACTTGGAGGGGGAGTGTAAGGAGGAACTCTAAGGGAGAGTTGTGCTCCGAACTCGTTTGGAAGAGGTATTTGAGAGACAAGTTTAAGGAGGAACTCTAGGAGAGAGTTGCGCTCCGAACTCGTGGGGAAGAGCTCCGCTTTGGAGGTGAGCGGAGTGAAGAGCTTGGCATTAGAAGAGCCATTTGGCAGACGAGTTTGAGGAGCCACTCTAGGAGAGAGTTGTGCTCCGAACTCGTTTGAGAAGATCTCCGCTTTGGAGGCGAGCGGAGTGAAGAGCCATCTGAGGGACAAGTTTTGAGGAGCAACTCTAGGAGAGAGTTGTGCTCCGAACTCGTTTGAGAAGAGCTCCGCTTTGGAGGCGAGCGGAGTGAAAAGCCATTTGAGAGAGAAGTTTTAAGGAGGAACTCTAGGAGAGAGTTGTGCTCCGAACTCGTGGAGAAAAGCTCCGCTTTGTAGGCGAGCGGAGTGAAGAGCCATTTGAGAGACAAGTTTTGAGGAGCAACTCTAGGAGAGAGTTGTGCTCTAATCTCGTCGAGAAGAGCCCCGCTTTGTAGGCGAGCGGAGTGAAGAGCTCGGCTCTGGGAGAGCCATCTGGAAGAGGAGTTTGAGGAGCAACTCTAGGAGAGAGTTTTAGCTCGGAATTCGTTGGGAAGAGCTCCGCTTTGGAGGCGAGCGGAGTGGGGAGCTCGGCTCTGGGAGAGCCATCTGGAAGACGAGTTTGAGGAGCAACTCTAGGAGAGAGTTTTAGCTCCGAACTCGTGGAGAAGAGGTCCGCTTCGGAGGCGAGCGGAGTGAATAGCTCGGCTCTGGGAGAGAGCGATCTGGAAGACGAATTTGAGGAGCAACTCTAGGAGAGAATTGGAGCTCCGAACTTGTTTGAGAAGAGGTCCGCTTCGGAGGCGAGCGGAGTGAAGAGCTCGGCTCTGGGAGAGAGCGATCTGGAAGATAAGTTTGAGGAGCAACTCTAGGAGAGAATTTGAGCTCCGAACTTGTTTGAGAAGAGGTCCGCTTCGGAGGCGAGCGGAGTGAAGAGCTCGGCTCTGGGAGAGAGCGATCTGGAAGATGAGTTTGAGGAGCAACTCTAGGAGAGAATTTGAGCTCCGAACTTGTTTGAGAAGAGGTCTGCTTCGGAGGCGAGCGGAGTGAAGAGCTCGGCTCTGGGAGAGCCATCTGGAAGAGGAGTTTGAGGAGCAACTCTAGGAGAGAGTTTTAGCTCCGAATTCGTTGGGAAGAGCTCCACTTTGGAGGCGAGCGGAGTGGGGAGCTCGGCTCTGGGAGAGCCATCTGGAAGACGAGTTTGAGGAGCAACTCTAGGAGAGAGTTTTAGCTCCGAACTTGTGGAGAAGAGGTCCGCTTCGGAGGCGAGCGGAGTGAATAGCTCGGCTCTGGGAGAGAGCGATCTGGAAGACGAATTTGAGGAGCAACTCTAGGAGAGAATTTGAGCTCCGAACTTGTTTGAGAAGAGGTCCGCTTCGGCGGCGAGCGGAGTGAAGAGCTCGGCTCTGGGAGAGAGCGATCTGGAAGACGAGTTTGAGGAGCAACTCTAGGAGAGAATTTGAGCTCCGAACTTGTTTGAGAAGAGGTCTGCTTCAGAGGTGAGCGGAGTGAAGAGCTTGGCTCTGGGAGAGAGCGATCTGGAAGACGAGTTTGAGGAGCGACTCTAGGAGAGAGTTTGAGCTCCGAACTCGTTTGAGAAGAGGTCCGCCTTGGAGGCGAGCGGAGCGAAGAGCTCGGCTCTGGGAGAGAGCCACTTGGAAGACGAGTTTGAGGAGCAACTCCGGGAGAGAGTTTTAGCTCCGAACTCGCTATTTTAGTGAGAGAATCAACGGTTGTAGGAGCAGTTCCGAATGGCGAACCACTTCTAACCCGCTGGAGAGCAGGTTATTTGAAGAGGAATCGAGCCAAGTGTTGGACTCCGAACCATTCAACGGCTGTGGGAGCAATTCCGAACGGCAATCTACTTCTGGCTGGCCTAGGGCGAGCCGAGGAAGTAAAGTCGAGCCGAGTGTTGGACTCCGAACCGTCGTTAGTTCAAGGGTTGTGGGAGCAATTCCGAATGGCGAACCACTTCTAGCTCGCTTAGGAGCGAACTTGCAAAGTAGAATCGAGCCAAGTGTTGGACTCTGAACCATTCAACGGCTGTGGGAGCAATTCCGAACGGCGATCTACATCTGGCTCGCCTAGGGCGAGCCGAGGAAGTAAAGTCGAGCCGAGTGTTGGACTCCGAACCATCGTTAGATTAAGGGTTGTGGGAGCAATTCCGAATGGCGAACTACTTCTAGATCGCTTAGGAGCGAACTTGCGAAGTAGAATCGAGCCAAGTGTTGGACTCCGAACCATTCAACGGCTGTGGGAGCAATTCCGAACGGCGATCTACATCTGGCTCGCCTAGGGCGAGCCGAGGAAGTAAAGTCGAGCCGAGTGTTGGACTCCGAACCATCGTTAGATTAAGGGTTGTGGGAGCAATTCCGAATGGCGAACTACTTCTAGCTCGCTTAGGAGCGAACTTGCGAAGTAGAATCGAGCCAAGTGTTGGACTCCGAACCATTCAACGGCTGTGGGAGCAATTCCGAATGGCGAACTACTTCTAGCTCGCTTAGGAGCGAACTTACGAAGTAGAATCGAGCCAAGTGTTGGACTTCGAACCATCGGTAGATGTATTCAACGGTTGTGGGAGCAATTCCGAGTGGTGACCCTCTTCTAGCCCGCTTAGGAGTGAGCTTGCGAAGTAGAGTCGAACCAAGTGTAGGACTCCGGACTCGTTGTGAAGTGCTTAGCAAGTTGTGGGAGCAGCCATGTAGAAGAAGCTGGACTCCGAACTCGTTAAGTGGTCCGCCTTGGAGGTGAGCGGAGCAAAGAGCTCGGCTCTGGAAGAGAGCCATTTGTGAGACAAGTTTGAGGAGCAACTCTAGAAGGGAGTTTTGAGCTCCGAACTCGTCGAGAAGAGGTCCGCTTCGGCGGCGAGCAGAAGGAAGAGCTCGGCTTGGAAGAGAGCCATTTGTGAGATGAGTTTGAGGAGCAACTCTTGGAGAGAGTTTTGAGCTCCGAACTCGTTGAGAAGGGATCCGCTTCGGCGCCGAGCGGAGGGAAGAGCTCGGCTCTGGAAGAGAGCCATTTGGGAGACGAGTTTGAGGAGCAACTCTAGAAGGGAGTTTTGAGCTCCGAACTCGTCGAGAAGAGGTCCGCTTCGGCGGCGAGCGGAGGGAAGAGCTCGACTTAGAAGAGAGCCATTTGTGAGATGAGTTTGAGGAGCAACTCTAGGGGAGAGCTGTAGCTCCGAACTCGTTGATAAGGGATCCGCTTCGGCGGCGAGCGGAGGGAAGAGCTCGGCTCTGGAAGAGAGCCATTTGGGAGACGAGTTTGAGGAGCTACTCTAGAAGGGAGTTTTGAGCTCCGAACTCGTCGAGAAGAGGTCCGCTTCGGCGGCGAGCGGAGGGAAGAGCTCGGCCTTGGAAGAGAGCCATTTGGGAGACGAGTTTGAGGAGCAACTCTAGGGGAGAGCTGTAGCTCTGAACTCGTTGATAAGGGATCCGCTTAGGCGGCGACCGGAGGGAAGAGCTCGGCTCTGGAAGAGAGCCATTTGGGAGACGAGTTTGAGGAGCTACTCTAGAAGGGAGTTTTGAGCTCCGAACACATTGAGAAGGGATCCGCTTCGGCGGCGAGCGGAGGGAAGAGCTCGGCTCTGGAAGAGAGCCATTTGGGAGACGAGTTTGAGGAGCTACTCTAGAAGGGAGTTTTGAGCTCCGAACTCATCGAGAAGAGGTCCGCTTCGGCGGCGAGCGGAGGGAAGAGCTCAGCTCTGGAAGAGAGCCATTTGGGAGACGAGTTTGAGGAGCAACTCTAGAAAAGAGTTTTGAGCTCCGAACTCATCGAGAAGAGGTCCGCTTCGGCGGTGAGCGAAGTGAAGAGCTCGGCTCTGGAAGAGAATCGTTTGTGAGACGAGTGCGAGGAGGAGCTTTTGGAGAGAATTGCGAGCTCCGAACTCGTTGAGAAGAGGTCCGCCTTGGAGGTGGGCGGAGCGAAGAGCTCGGCTCTGGAAGATAGCCGTTTGTGAGACGAGTGCGAGGAGGAACTCTTGGAGAGAGTTGTGAGCTCCGAACTCGTTGAGAAGAGGTCCGCCTTGGAGGTGGGCGGAGCGAAGAGCTCGGCTCTGGAAGAGAGCCGTTTGTGAGACGAGTGCGAGGAGGAACTCTTGGAGAGAGTTGTGAGCTCCGAACTCGTTGAGAAGAGGTCCGCCTTGGAGGTGGGCGGAGCGAAGAGCTCGGCTCTGGAAGAGAGCCGTTTGTGAGACGAGTGCGAGGAGGAACTCTTGGAGAGAGTTGTGAGCTCCGAACTCGTTAAGAAAAGGTCCGCCTTGGAGGTGGGCGGAGCGAAGAGCTCGGCTCTGGAAGAGAGCCGTTTGTGAGACGAGTGCGAGGAGGAACTCTTGGAGAGAGTTGTGAGCTCCGAACTCGTTGAGAAGAGGTCCGCCTTGGAGGTGGGCGGAACGAAGAGCTCGGCTCTGGAAGAGAGCCGTTTGTGAGACGAGTGTGAGGAGGAACTCTTGGAGAGAGTTGTGCTTCGAACTCGTTGAGAAGAGGTCCGCCTTGGAGGTGGGCGGAGCGAAGAGCTCGGCTCTGGAAAAGAGCCGTTTGTGAGACGAGTGCGAGGAGGAGCTCTTGGAGAGAGTTGTGAGCTCCGAACTCGTTGAGAAGAGGTCCGCCTTGGAGGTGGGCAGAGCGAAGAGCTCGGCTCTGGAAGAGAGTCGTTTGTGAGGCGAGTTTGAGGAGCAACTCTAGGAGAGAGTTGTGAGCTCCGAACTCGTTGAGAAGAGGTCCGCCTTGGAGGTGGGCGGAGCGAAGAGCTTGACTCTGGAAGAGAGCCGTTCGGGTGGCGAGTTTGAGGAGCAACTCTAGGAGAGAGTTGTGAGCTCCGAACTGTCTGAGAAGAGGTCCGCTTCGGAGGCGAGCGGAGCGGAAGAGCCCGGCTCTGGGAAAGAGCTGTTTGCGGGACGAGTGTGAGGAGGAACTCTTGGAGAGAGTTGTGAGCTCCGAACTCGTTGAGAAGAGGTCCGCCTTGGAGGTGGGCGGAGCGAAGAGCTCGGCTCTGGAAGAGAGCCGTTTGTGAGACGAGTGTGAGGAGGAACTCTTGGAGAGAGTTGTGCTTCGAACTCTTTGAGAAGAGGTCCGCCTTGGAGGTGGGCGGAGCGAAGAGCTCGGCTCTGGAAAAGAGCCGTTTGTGAGACGAGTGCGAGGAGGAGCTCTTGGAGAGAGTTGTGAGCTCCGAACTCGTTGAGAAGAGGTCTGCCTTGGAGGTGGGCAGAGCGAAGAGCTCGGCTCTGGAAGAGAGCCGTTTGTGAGGCGAGTTTGAGGAGCAACTCTAGGAGAGAGTTGTGAGCTCCGAACTCGTTGAGAAGAGGTCTGCCTTGGAGGTGGGCGGAGCGAAGAGCTTGACTCTGGAAGAGAGCCATTCGGGAGGCGAGTTTGAGGAGCAACTCTAGGAGAGAGTTGTGAGCTCCGAACTGTCTGAGAAGAGGTCCGCTTCGGAGGCGAGCGGAGCGGAAGAGCCCGGCTCTGGGAAAGAGTTGTTTGCGGGACGAGTGTGAGGAGGAACTCTAGGAGAGAGTTGTGCTCCGAACTCGTTGAGAAGAGGTTCGCTTCGGAGGTGAGCGGAGCGGAAGAGCCCGGCTCTGGGAAAGAGCTGTTTGTGAGACGAGTGTGAGGAGGAACTCTATGAGAGAGTTGTGCTCCAAACTCGTTGGATCTCGGCACAGGTGATTGGCGCCTCATCGTTCCTAGGCTGCTGCCGACCCGCAGGGGAGCGTGGTCTTCTTCTGTGATGCTCGGGGGACTCCCTCCTTCCCCTTCGGACAGGAGACCTTCTATAATCTCGGTGGTGAGGGGACCGCTCACCCGGACGTTGTTGGCGGGAGGCTCCCTCTCGGGCCCGCTTCTCGTCCAGACGGTGGCGTAAGTCCTCTTCCTTCTTCTGATTTTGGGGATTGTGAGAGGCCATAGAATCTGAAGAGGCATTGTGTATGGAGACGCGGTCTTGGTGGAGAGGTTGCTTCATGCGGGAGCCCCCCGCACCGGCATTCTGTGGACCGGCAGGACCCTTGGGGGGGTGCTGATTCGGAAGAGGAGGCTGATCTTGTTGAAGAGGGTCCTTTACTCGAAGCGGGGGTTGTCCTTGCTGCGGAGCGGGTTGGACGGGGACTACCTCTTGCTGATCGGCGGGGTTGGGCCCACGGTTGGACCCTCTGGACCTGATTTTCCTCGGAGGCCTGGCTGGAGAAGAGCTAGTCGACGGAAAGAGGAGAGGCAGCTATTCGTATGGGTTCCCACAGACGGCGCCAATCTGTTGCTGCTAATTTCGGTGTGGGGCAAACAGATAGTATTTGTGAGTTCGTGAAAAACCTGAATAGCAAACACCTAACCTGTTCTGTCGGAGTTTGACTGCTGACTCCCGCCGTTCTCCTGCAAAGAAGTGCGAGACACCGGGGTTGATCCCGGTGACTCACCCTCCGACGCTCAAGTCAGTAACCAGAAATGATTATGAAAGAGCGTTTAACTAGAAAAAGATTGATTACCTCTTAATGGAGATGGGTGTGGGGTATTTATAGTCGCCGTTGGGATCAGATAAGGAATGTGATTCCCGTGATCTGATAAGGCATAAAATCCTCATAATCAGATTAGGAATGTAATCCCTTAATTCCCGGTGAGAGGATAGTCGCGAATCAGGCCCGTTGATTTGGTTTAATCAGAGACCCTAATTCTATCCTGTCGGACTGGGTTTGTATCGGGTCGGGACCCGTACCCAGTTGAGGTGGATCCGTTCGCTGGTTATTGGATCTGTGAGAAGGAGACCCAGTACCCGTTTCGGACCCATTTGTATGTGAAATTACCGCTTTACCCCTGAGCTTTGAGATTCGCGTCCGGTGTGAACGGTCCCGATTTAATCCTATTTTTAGCCATATCAATTAATTTTTAAAAAAATATTTTGTGTTGAGTTGTTACTCTTCATTCTCTCCTTGTGTGTGTGTGACCATAAGAGAACATTGGGGTTTATGAAAAATTCTAAGAAAGTATTAGGGTTTATGAGAAACTCTAACTATACCCCTAAATCCCCAAATTACTACCTAACCCTAACCCTAATCCATTCCTTTCTTCAGCCGCCATCCACTTCCCCTCTCTCCTACTTCCTCTTTCCCCTCCTTCCCGAATGCCCTGACGCTCCTCTTTGCCCATCTCCAAACCCCGACCTCCCATCCAACTATCCCCGAATACTCTTTCTTGATCTCAACACCCCCTGACCTCCATCGACAGCAGCTACCATCCCCTCCATCAACCCCGACTACTCCTCCCTCATCTAAACCCTTAGCCGCCTCTCCCTCTTCAGGCGACCACCCCCGAAACCCCAAACCACCCCTTCCTCTTCAGTAGACCACCCCGAGCCCTCTTCTCCTCGCTGTCATTGATCCTATCGCCGTCGTCGATCCCCGCTGGCACTGGCACCACCGCGAACCACCGACGCACCCCCATCGCAAGTCGTAGCCCCAACAACGATCCCCGTCTCCTTTCTCCCAAGCGCACATCAACAATAATAATAGATCTAATCTATTTTTGCTTTGTTTGGGTCGTTATTTGCTGTTTGGTGTTCAGATCCAACAATATTGCAACACTGTCTACGAACTCGGTAATTTCATTTTACTCTTCAATTATTTGTGATAATGCTAATCATCTCTAGAATATTATTTGAATTTTCTGTTGTCCACAAATATTAAGTGTGTGCTTATACTTACTAATTATAATATGAATCATTATTGCATATCTTACATGCTAAAAATGGTTAAGTATAATTATTGATTGTTAGCCGTGAATCTTTAATTAGGCTTGTTAACTTATTTCATTTTTTGTAAATCCATCAACCTGTCATTAGTTTTAATTTATGACTTAATCTGCGTTACATGTTGATAAACTTAATCTTTTAATATTTTTAAAATATTTCTACTTAGAGTTAAGTTTACATGAAAGATACTTAGAAACAAAGATAAATGTTAAAATAAAACTGTCATATGGATTTGCATAACATATAATTGAGATTTTTTTCTTTGAACAACCATGAAGAAGATATTGTGGACAGATAATCTGTAAACTAAATGAAAATTTTGAACAGGAAAGTATTACTGCTTCTTCATCTTGAGAATGACAGGAAACTAGATTGAAAGATAAAATAGTTCTTATTAACATCAAAATACAAAATGCAATGGGGAAATGGAACCAATGATCTACCCTGCAGGTAAGGAATTTCATCTAGTGGAAGAGCTAATATTAGATTCTATTTATGGTAACATAATTGTTCTGTTGCTACTAATTTTGGTGTGAAAGCAAACAAATGATTTTTAGATTCTTCGAAAAAACAATAAAAGAAAACTTGTTGACTTCTTGCCGGCATTGACTGTTCCTCACCGCTGCCGCTAACCTGTAAAAAGTTTGAAACACCGGGATGAATCTCGGCAACGAACCCTCCGACGCTCAAGTCAATAATCAGGAAGATTATGAAAGATCCTGATTACTGAAGAGCGTTTGTGGAAAAAATATTGATTACCTTTTTTATGGTGGGGGAGGGGTATTTATAGTCGCATTTAGAGATAGTTTAGAGATAATCATTTATCCCTATGTCGCGGTATTTTTGGATAAGCAAGAGAGTTTAAATTATTTCATGATAAGATATTTGGTTTAAACCGTCTCTTAGAGATAATCATGAATTTAGATTACTCTTTAAATATCTTGGGTTTGTTCGTAATGGGTTGTTACCCTGACCCAATAAGACAGACCCGTTTTTTGGTTACTAGGCATGGAAAAGACCCAATTTCTATTTTTGAACCCGTTTATAGGTGAAATTACCGTTTTACTCTTGAGAGCTTTAAGATTCGTGCCCGATTTGAACGGTCCCAATTTAGCTTTATTTTTATGTACCCATATCAGTTTCTTTGATTTAATCAAAATTATTATAAGCCAATTAGTCAACTTATTCCTTCGAATTTTTTGGAATTTATTTTAGCAAACATAGTACCCATCACAACTGACCTTTCATCAATTATATATTCAGACACCGTAAGCAGAAGTATGATAATGATATATTATGCACTTGATATATCATTACATCTTTTTATTACCTTTTTAGCATAATTAAACCCTAAAACACCACAAAGATTAGATGAAAATGCACTCCAAAATATTCAAGGAAATATGAACTTACTGGATACCCATTACCAAAGACAGCCTGGAACAATGAATAAGGTATAGGCTGGACTGGGTGCAAGTGATGATAAACAGTGGTGAGAGGGATCGGGTGTTTTAAACCATCTAAGGAAACATGAACATAGCCAGAGTTAGGCCAATGACCACCTTCCACAAGAATGAATGGAACCTACAAACCCGCAATCTCTGAAGAGTTAATAACCAGATTATCATGAACAGCCACAGGTTAGTAATGTGAAGTATTAATTTGAATCTACAATCTTCAGATGCTTGCAGGCAGTGGCAATAGCTCACCGATCTCAAATAACTTGACCTCTGCCCCTTCCATGATTTTGCAAAAATTGCATGTAGATCAAAACTCCATCCAAAAGGACCTCTCCATTCATTGTAAATACACTTCAGAAATACAAATAAATATCAATATCTCAAGAAACATAGTTCTGTAGAAGAAAGATTAGCCACATAAACAAAATAAAAATAAAATAAGAGAATTTGCATAGAGATTCCAAAATGGATTTAAATTTTGCACTACTGCATTCTTTTTAGAGAGCATATAAAAAAAAAATCCATAACTTGACAGTGACCATATAAAGGAAGTTTGATAATATACATGTGTACCAAATAAGGTGAATTTTTTTTGTTAAAGCTAGTTTTTCAAGTGTGAATTCAACCAACACAAAAAAGAAAAGAAAAAAAAATAGCAGAAGAAAGAAAGAAAAGCCAACAATCCCTTTAGCAATTACCCTTTGTAGAAAACAATGTAAGTTGATAATGATGTGGTGAGTTATCAGTAGATAGAATGTTTCTGAAGTGTGAATAGAAAGAATCTCATGCTAAATATTTATATAGGTTTTCCTTATTGCTAGCTAACCTTTCAGGATCAGAGCTTCTAAAACCAGCTTAAACAGTAAGCAGAACAACAAAATGAATTTTCAGACATTCCTGCTATTCTTGATTCCTTATCTACAAGACTACAAGAGCCTAACATATTTGTCTAAAGTTATGAAAAAGCAAATACTCATGAATTCGGAAATATTCAATTTTGATAATCAGAAACAAGTTTCATCACTAGCAAAGTGCTCGAGGAACACAAACTTACTTACTAGGAATATAAAGCCGTCGAAATATACCTGCAGACAATATTTGATAGGAAATAAGGAAAAATCAAATGCAGGAGCGTTTACAAGGTAAGTCAAATCAACTCTATGTTGATGTCAAATGCAAATTAAAAGTTCTGAATCACCTGCGATGTAAGGTATCTTAGGTGGCAAATATCAGATCCAAGTAAAGGAGGAGCTTCATTGCTTTATGGAAAAGAGAGAGTTCTAGCCAGTTTCGTTACTGAAAATGTGCAATATCTAAGATGATCACATTAGCAACTACTTCTGAATTCCTAATTCAGTAACTGATATTTCAATTTAAATTTTGAACCAGATATATGAAATTAGAAGAAGGCAACAGAGACTTCTCTATACACCTAAAAACATCATTTACAGTAAGAATGGCTCATACAGATACCGGAGAGAACCAAGTAGTTGATGTCGCGAAAAGGAGAAGAACATCATTAATAGATCAGAGTCTCAGTCAAAAACGAAAAGGAGAAGAACATCAGTCACAGGTAGTTGATGTCACGAAGCTTGGAGCTCTAGAGAGGTGGCTACTCATGGAGAAACTCATCAAGCACATTGAGAATGATAACCTTTATCAAGTTACTTCACAGGCAAAGTTAACATTTATGAAAATATTGGAGCAAGGCAAAAAAAAGGGAGAGACAGGGGTTGTTTGTTATTCACCATTTAAGAGGAATTAGGTAAAATACCCTGAAGTGACCTAACTACCCCTTCAAATCTACTACCTACATATAGATGCTTAATAAAATTGGGTCGTGAAGTGATGAAGCCAAGTATAAAATTAATAGATTTATTTTAGAATGATACCTGGCCTTAGAGCAGATACACATCACACAAACACATTATTATAAGTATATGATTGCAATTTAAGAGGAATTAGGTACAATACCCTGAAGTGACCTAACTACCCTTTAACACCTACTAGCTACACATAGATGCTTAATAAAATTGGGCCTTGAAGTGATGAAGCTTAAAAAGAAATAGATTTATTTTAGAAGGATCCCTGGCCTTAGAGCAAACATACAAAAACATTATTAAAAGTATATGATAGCAATTTGGGTAGAATGAAGAAATCTTCCTCCTCTCCCTCATTGCCCTCCTACCAAGTTATGATAAAATGGAATAAGGAATTCATATATGATACAGCATAAGCACAAATGGTGATATATCATGCACTTGTTTGTAAAGTTGGCACCATATTGAATTTATATAATTAACTTACTAGTCAAAGTTGAATTTATATAATCTTTGTGAATATTTTGGAGTGCATTTTAGCACAATAAAAAGATGTAATGATACAGTACAATTAAGTTGGACTACAAACGACAAGGAAATCCCCGATGTTTTTTTAATCAATTATTAACTTGATTTCTTCATAACTACTACTGCTACAATAGCATTTGCAATTCTTAATAGAGTTGAGAATGTGAATGAACCCAATATAGGAGGGAAGGCTTTGTTGTAGCAGTAGTTGTCTTATATTATCAGACACTAGTTGGACAAGAAATATGTATAGTATTATCACTCATACTGTAGATCAACTAACATAAATGCTCTTTATCCAAACAAAAACAAACCAAAAACCTAACATTAATGCTCAATTACTATAGAACTCGATATGATCAGTATAGCACCCAGATAGAACACATAAATCTTTTACTCACCTTGGCCAGTCTCCAAGAAATGCTGAAGGAGTAAGGAGCTTCTTTCATTATTTAATGTAATCAAGGAAATGCATCTTACAGCTATGTAATTTGTTGAAAAGGTGCAAGTAGAAGGAGAATAATTGACATCAGAAGTAACCTTCAGTAAAACTGGTAGACCAGAGCAAAGAGAATTTTTTAGATTTGATACTAATATGCGTGGGAGGGTTTCCATGTAATTAATTTCATAGAAAGGTGTGAAAGGACATACCTCGACTTTGCCTTAATTCATCTTTCATAAGATAGACATCTTTACATGACCATAAGGTGAAAAGACTTACACAATACTTATTTTTCTTAACTGACAAAAATAGCAAAAGATCATTTGTAGAGTAAGAGATGGTTTTCATTTTATCATATACTAGAAAGATCATGTGTCTGCCCACCAAGAAAATCTGAAGATACTTTCTTATATTTAATGTAAAAGTTATCTCGCACCTTCAGAGTTAAAGATTAAAAAGCGAGCAGTGTTCACGACAGGACAAATCACTTACCAAGATCAATCAACACCCTCGGTTGTGTAACAGTATACTGAAAAGCAATGCTTTGAGTATAAGTGGGAGATTGTTAGGGTTATATACTGAAAGCATCACTTTTGTATTAACTTTATTTCCTTATTTTTTTGAATGAGAATCATATGGGAATATGTTTGCATATTGTGTTTATTATAATATTAATGCAAGTATCTGATATTCTATAAGGTTGATAATATGATGTGAGGTGACACACAGAAGTTCATATTATCAGTTCCCTATGGAATATATAAATAGTTCACAACCTAGACGGACTTGGATAATCCATTGGAAAGGTTGTAGTGTAATCTGGTATTAGTCTATCTTGACTATAGGTTTACACTAGTACACTTTGTGTGTATTGAACAGGACCACTTGAGGTTGTTTACTTTGTACTGACTGCAAAAGAGAACAAATACCTCTGTTATTATGGATGCTTATGCTCTTAATCCAGATATAATAACAGACACGTATATGCAGTGTGCATTACTTTGACTCATAAAAGAGTGAGATTCATTATGGATCAACAACCTTTATGAATTGGGTAATAGCATTGTATATATGATGGGCTGTTGATTGTAAAAGGAATCCATGTCCCGATACGTCGGGTTGATGATGTCCCCTTAAGGAGCTCATAAGGATTGTCATGTAAACCCTGCAGGTGGATTACATCCGACATGACAAATAAAGTTGAGTGGTACTACTTAAGGATAAAAGATGTTGATCAATATAGTTGTCAGTAACTTAATTTGATCGACGGACATTCGATATCTTAACATGGGGAGCTAAACGAGCATATAATAAAAGGAGCCCATAAATATAATTTGGGATTAGGAAGGTAGTGCAACAATAGCTCTTTAGTGGACCGAGCTATTGTTAATGGGCCTGGGTTGTGTGTTCGGGCTGAACACGGGATACCCAGATTCGTTAGGAGACCTAACCCTAATTTCTCCTCATGGTCCCTGCCGTAGCCTTATATATATCCTCTATTCTCTGGCCGTCATTGATTATCTGAGATATAAGATTTTTTTCTCAAAATTCGTGATTCACGTAAGGAGAGAAAGAGAGGTCAGCCAAGGAGAAGAAAGGTTGGGAGATCGTCGCCCACACGACGTCCAACCCGAGGAAGGAATACGTGCAGAAGATCTTGGGGTCGCTGACAGTTCGAGGTTGCTAGAAACTATCGTCTTCTTCTCATCGCAGGTATAATTCGTGATAGTATATAACCCTAACAATCTCCCACTTATACTCAAAGCATTGCTTTTCAGTATACTGTTACAAATCTCCCACTTATACTTAAAGCCATGCTGCTACGCATCTGACTCCCATTCCCTCAACATGACTATCAAAAGCCTTAGCTAGTAAGCTCTTAGTGAAGGGATCAGCTAGGTTGTCTGCTGATGCTATCTTGATCACAGCAACTTTTCCTTTCTTTACGAAATCTCGTATCAGGTGGCACTTACGCTCAATGTGTTTACTTGCCTTATGGGCTCGTGGTTCCTTCGAATTTGCAACTGCACCACTATTATCACAATAAAGTGTAATAGCCTTAGGCAAATTAGGTACCACATCCAAGTCCAATAGGAAGTTTCTGAGCCAAACCGCTTCTTTGGCTGCCTCAGAGGCTGCCACATACTCGGCTTCCATAGTAGAATCAGCAATACATTTTTGCTTGATACTCCTCCATATAGTGGCTCCACCTCCCAAAGTAAATACATAACCTGAGGTTGATTTCCTGGAATCCCTATCTGACTGAAAATCTGAGTCTGTATACCTCAAGGAAACTAAACTATCTGCCTGGTAAACTAGCATGTAATCTTTAGTCCTTTTCAGGTACTTCAAAATATGCTTTACGGCAGTCCAGTGCTCTTGTCCTGTGTTAGACTGATATCTGCCAACCATGCCAACGGAAAAGCAGATATCTGGTCTCGTACATAGCATTGCATACATTAAGCTTCCTACTGCTGAAGCATAAGGAACTGCTTTCATGTTCTCTATCTCTTTAGGTGTCCTCGGACACTGCTCCTTTGATAGGGCAATTCCATGCCTAAAAGGTAAGAAACCTTTCTTAGAATTTTGCATGCTAAAACGAGTTAGTATAGTATCGATATAGGAAGCTTGGGACAAGCCCAACATCCTTTTCTTGCGATCTCGTAGAACTTTGATCCCAAGAATGTGACCTACTTCTCCCAAGTCCTTCATATCAAACTGTTTGGATAACCATATCCTTACGTTAGATAATACCTTCACATTGTTTCCAATGAGCAAGATGTCATCCACGTAAAGTACTAGGAATACCACTACGTTTCCGTCACACTTTTTGTATACACACGATTCATCTTGACATTGATCAAATCCATAGGATTTTATCACCTGATCAAAACATATGTTCCAAGATCTGGAAGCTTGCTTAAGTCCATAAATGGACTTCTTGAGCTTACAAATAAGATGCTCTTGGCCCTTTTCAATGAACCCATCTGGTTGCTTCATATAGATGTCTTCCTCAAGACTTCCATTAAGGAAAGCTGTCTTGACATCCATTTGCCAAATCTCATAATCAAGATGAGCTGCAATAGATAAAAGAATCCAGATAGACTTAAGCATGGCTACTGGCGAAAAGGTTTCCTCATAATCAATACCCTCTCTTTGAGTAAAAACCTTTTGCAACAAGCCGAGCTTTAAAGGTTTCAACCTTACCGTCTGATCCTCTTTTTCTCTTATAGACCCACTTGCATCCAATGGCTTTTACACCAATAGGTGGTTCTACAAGCTCCCAGACTTGATTAGAATCCATAGATTCTATTTCAGAGATCATTGCTTTTTGCCAAGACTCTGCATCTTTATCTTGGAGTGCTTCATTGTAGGTACAGGGATCATAATCTTGTTCCTCAGGGACAAGGTCTGACAACTCTCCCAAGAACATATATCTATCAGGTTGTATCACAACCCTCCCACTACGACGAGGCACTATCGGTTGTGGTGTAACATTTGTGACACGTTGTGCAGTTACTGGTGGTACATCCTGTTGTACTGTTGGTACTGAAGTATTTGGCGTCTCACCTCTCAGTTCTTCTAGAACAGCTCTACTTGTGGGTTTATGGTTCATGACATAGTCTTCCTCTAAGAATCGAGCATTGGTGCTAACAATGACCTTCTGATCCTTAGGACTATAAAATAAACCTCCTTTTGTTCCTCTTGGATAGCCTACAAACAAGCGTACTTCTGTACGAGATTCCAACTTATCGGCTTTCCCATTCAGCACGTGTGCTGGACTACCCCAAATCCGAACATGTTTCAGACTAGGCTTACGCCCAGTCCACAGTTCTGTGGGAGTAATTGGTACTGACTTAGAAGGAACCAAGTTCAAAATATAAGTGGCAGTTTCTAAGGCATATCCCCAAAACGAATCTGGTAAATCTGAATAACTCATCATTGATCTAACCATCTCCATAAGAGTCCTATTCCTTCTTTCTGCTACACCATTCTGTTGGGGTGTTCCAGGTACTGATAATTGGGATGTAATCCCAGCCTCTGACAAATAGTCCCTAAACTTCCCAAAGAGATACTCGCCACCACGATCTGAACATAATGACTTGATACATTTTCCATGACGTTTCTCCGTTTCTGCCTTGTACTCTTTGAATTTCTCAAAGCACTCAGACTTACGCCGCATCAAATAAATATATCCATACCTTGAATAATCGTCAGTAAATGTGACAAAATATTCAAAGCCACCTCTAGCCTGGACAGTCATGGGCCCACACAAATCAGAATGAACCAATTCCAACACATTTTTGGTCCTATACCCCTTTGCCTTGAAAGGTCTTTTGGTCATTTTACCTACCAAGCAGGATTCACAAACTGGTAGTGCCTCCACTTCCAATGAACCCAAAGGTCCATCTTTAACCAGTCTTTGAATCCTTCTTAGGTTAACATGCCCCAATCGCAAGTGCCAAAGATATGTTTGGTTCATACAAGAAGGTTCTTTTCTCTTATTTATGTTAGAAGACATATTATTCATTTCCATAAGTTGCATCATGGGCGAAATAGGATTAATGACATATAGATTATCAACCAATGCACCAGAACAGATAAAATGCTTATTTTTTCTAATAACAATATTGTCATTAAAATAAACTGAATATCCATCCTTAACTAGCATGGAAACAGAAATTAAATTCCTTCTAAGTGAAGGTGCATAAAGACAATCTCTCAATGTCAAAGACTTATTTCTACCAAAAGATAAAATAACATCTCCTATTGCAACGGCCGCTACTCTTGTAGCGTCACCCATAAACAAGCATATCTCTCCATCACTGAGCCGTCTGGTTTCCTGGAACCCTTGCAATGTATTGCAGACATGATTAGTGGCTCCTGTATCTACACACCAGGTGTCGGTAGATAACACCGCTAAACATGTTTCAACAACTAGTAAATGAGATATACCTTCTTTGTTCTTTTGTTTGAGAAGTGGACAGTCAGTCTTCCAATGTCCTGACCCTTTGCACTTGAAACACTTGCCTTTCGGCTTTTTCACAGCGCCTTGAGGTCCCATGCCCTTCTTTGCTAAGTTTACTTGTTTCTGAACTTTCTTCTTCTTATCACCTTTCGGCTTAGAAGTAGAGTCCTTTTCAGTCACATAAACATGGGCATTCTGCTTGAAGAGAGCTTCAGCATCCTGTAGTTCTTTTGCAAGTTCTGCCAAACTATACAACCTTTTATTCGTGTTGTAATTAAGGCAAAACGAGTCAAAACTTTTAGGCAGAGTCCCGAGAATGATATCGACCTGGGTTTCCCCATCGATTTCAGCACCAAGGATCTCCATCTCATTTAGATGACCCATCATCTTGAGAACATGATCCCTTACTGGTGTCCCCTCAGCCATAGAGGCATTCATCAAACTCTTCATAGCAAATTGCCTAGCTACTCTACTCTGATGTCCGAAGAGTTCCTTAAGGTTGTACATCATATCATAAGCTGTGGGCATGGCCTGATGCTGATGCTGCAGTACATTTGACATAGATGCCAAAATGTAACACCACGCCATCTCATCTACCTTATTCCACTTCTTATAAGCCTCTTTGACCTCTTCATCAGAGTTAGCATCAGGCTTAGGTGGGCATACTTCATTGAGTACAAATTTGTACTCTTCAGCAATTAAGACAATATCCAAGTTACGTTTCCAGTCAATATAATTAGGTCCAGTAAGTTTGTTTTCTTTAAGAATCACCATAAGTGGACTGAAAGAATCCATTTTTGAAATCCTGAGAATCACATAAAAAAAATTATGTAGGGCAAAACTTTTTGAATTAATTAAATATTGATTCCCTCAAAACAATAAAAAAAATTCATCAACACCTTAAACACCATGAATTTAGCATGTCACGATAGTGTGGACGTATACAAATTCAATATTTGTTCAAGTAGGTTTTTCCTATTAATTTTACTATCATGTCAACACAACTTTATGACAAATAAAATTAATCTGTTGGTCGTGCTCTGGTCCTACAAATAATAGCAGTGACTCCGATGGGGAGGATACCATTATTTGTATCTAAGTGTATACCATTGCTTAATACTAAGTCCATTATCTTGTATTGAGTTTCTTCAGATGGAGAAGTGAACACATACTAGGTAACTTTCTACAATTATCCCTAAGGAAGTTTGTACTGGTGATCCATAATTATACTCATCCGATATGGAGGAAAGCACTAAAACCAACACGCAAGTGCAATTATATCACCTACAAACCAGCAATGGAGACCGTGGGATTCATGTTAAATGAATTCCCTCTCCCACTTAGTTATTTAACAATGAGGGTTTTTCTACTAGTTAATTTATGTCCATGTTGTCCATTATTAATGTGATCCTAGTTTTTCAAAAAAATCACAAAATAATAAACATGCATAATCAGAATAAGCAATAATGGCAATAAATTTGAAAATAAATATCCAACTATTATGGCCATCTTTCTTGATTCTTCCCCGACTGTGCGAATCCCAAATCTGACCCTGTGCGGAGCTATCCGGGGTTCGACCTATTATGGCCATTTTTTTTTTTTTTTTTTTTAAGGTTTGGCTGCCCGATTTCTTCATCGAAAACCATCTGTTGATCTCCGGACTGCCTAAAAACAGCATCTCCTCCGGCGTCAGAAACAGCCACCATCGCCATCACGATCGATCGAAAAAAAAAATTAAAAAAAAATAAAATTAAAATTACATCAATCCTATGCCTCCCGAAGGAGTTCACACATAATCTAGATTGAAAAATTAAAATTATAAGCACGATCAACCCTCGTGATATAAATTACATCCACAAAACAACAACAACACAAACAAAACATGCATTGGACCATAATAGTTGGATCTAAGATGCCTGCAAAACCGAGTTAGAACAGATCTACATCTACCGATTAACATACAACGCAAGTTTTATTGGACAAAATGGATGTAACAATCAATACGCAGATCCAATACCGGCTCTGATACCAATTGTAGGAACTGTGATGATTCCCAGGACTACGGATTGGTGTGCGTATCGATCATAAAAGCTTAACAGATTTAATACGTGATCTAACCCTTTATAGCAGAATCTAGGGTTCACGAATTATACCTGCGATGAGAAGAAGACGATAGTTTCTAGCAACCTCGAACTGTCAGCGACCCCAAGATCTTCTGCACGTATTCCTTCCTCGGGTTGGACGTCGTGTGGGCGACGATCTCCCAACCTTTCTTCTCCTTGGCTGACCTCTCTTTCTCTCCTTACGTGAATCACGAATTTTGAGAAAAAAATCTTATATCTCAGATAATCAATGACGGCCAGAGAATAGAGGATATATATAAGGCTACGGCAGGGACCATGAGGAGAAATTAGGGTTAGGTCTCCTAACGAATCTGGGTATCCCGTGTTCAGCCCGAACACACAACCCAGGCCCATTAACAATAGCTCGGTCCACTAAAGAGCTATTGTTGCACTACCTTCCTAATCCCAAATTATATTTATGGGCTCCTTTTATTATATGCCCGTTCAGCTCCCCATGTTAAGATATTGAATGTCCGTCGATCAAATTAAGTTACTGACAACTATATTGATCAACATCCTTTATCCTTAAGTAGTACCACTCAACTTTATTTGTCATGTCGGATGTAATCCACCTGCAGGGTTTACATGACAATCCTTATGAGCTCCTTAAGGGGACATCATCAACCCGACGTATCGGGACATGGATTCCTTTTACAATCAACAACCCATCATATATACAATGCTATTACCCAATTCATAGAGGTTGTTGATCCATAATGAATCTCACTCTTTTATGAGTCAAAGTAATGCACACTGCATATACATGTCTGTTATTATATCTGGATTAAGAGCATAAGCATCCATAATAACAGAGGTGTTTGTTCTCTTTTGCAGTCAGTACAAAGAGAACAACCTCAAGTGGTCCTGTTCAATACACACAAAGTGTACTAGTGTAAACCTATAGTCAAGATAGACTAATACCAGATTACACTACAACCTTTCCAATGGATTATCCAAGTCCGTCTAGGTTGTGAACTATTTATATATTCCATAGGGAACTGATAATATGATCTTCTGTGTGTCACCTCACACCATATTATCAACCTTATAGAATATCAGATACTTGCATTAATATTATAACAAAAACAATATGCAAACATATGCCCATATGATTCTCATTCAAAAAAATAAGGAAATAAAGTTAATACAAAAGTGATGCTTTCAGTATATAACCCTAACATGTTGCATTTCAGAAGGTAGTGAATCCCTAGAATTGATCAAGGAGTATGGTTCAGAAATTGTCACCCCCTCATCAGTAATCTTGGTTATCCTCGTTAGATCAATCAACAGAGTCATTGTCTCAAAAGATAGAAAGATAAGCTTTGATGCTACAATCCTCATTATGACAACAAAACAAGTGAAGTGATGCTTTATAAAAAGAGTTAACAAGACTCTTACCATCCATGTCAACAGGATTGGGATGGTCGGAGCTCAGTCATTACAGCTGCAATTTCAATAATTAAATTGATTCAAGATAATGACAACGACAATGACAATATTGGATTACCAATACTAATGCATAACAAGGTAAGATAATAATGAATTAAAACAAACTTCGTATAATTGTCTTTTGAGTAATCCCAATTAATCAAATTACGCTATATCTAGAAAAAAATCTCAACGACATTTCCACAAATACCTTCCGTGCTCCTTAAATTAATAACAGATAATCAATATACTTTGATCAGAGCATCTATTATCTATCGATATGCACTAAATTGATAATCCTAGATCACTTGATAACTCAATTCAACAAACAAGGGTGCAAATTAGCAAAATAAATAAGGATTTTTTTTTGAACACTTAACTAGATTAAAACCCTAGAAAGCCACTTAATTAATTACAAAAATATTATGATTTGCAGTATTTTCCCTTTCTAGTAAAACCCTAGAATCAAAACTTTGGTATTAAACCCTAGAAATTGAAATTGTAATCGAATTTAATACCTTTTTAATCGACGGACGCTTGACTGCTTCTCCAATCTTTCGATCCTAAATTGAAAGGATAATCGACAAATTTGTACAAAAGAAAATCATGCCGAGGAAGAAGTTTGGGGAGGAGGAGGAGGAGGCGGCGGATGCGCGAGATCGACGCTGAGGAAGAAGTTTGGGGAGAAGTTTGGGTTTAGGGATTTAGGAGATCGACGCCGAGATTGGGTTTGGGGAGAGAGAGGGATTTAGGAGTTTTAGAGGGATAAATGAAATATTTTGGGTGGGGGAGGGAAAATGAAAAAGTTGGGAGGAAAATAAATTATGGACAATACCCACGGTGTTTAATCCTGTCAGCAAAACTTATAGGTATGGATTAAAAGCTCTAAAGCTATAGGATATCTATACCCACAGTTTACTACACGTCTGTAGGTATACGATGCCTATACCCACGGTTTTAGTGATCCGTCACTACAAGGTGTCTGTTGGTATATGGCAAATTCCTTGTAGTGACTGATTTCTGCTAATAACGGTTTTACTGTAGGAATTACCTATCATAAAGAAAACACCCCACATAAGGGTCTAGAAAAAGAAAATTGTATAAAATAGAAAATATGATGTTAAGTACTGTAACGGACCAATCCTATAATATGCCACTCCCAAATCAAATATCTTTTGTTGCACAATATTTAATCTCCAGAGAAGAGAGAGATTATAAAAATCCCAAATCAAATATCTTTTGTTGCACAATATTTAATATCTCCAACGAAGACAGAGATTATAAAAATCCCAAATCAAATATTTTTTGTTGCACAATATTTAATCTCCAGCGAAGAGAGAGATTATAAAAATGTAAGGGTGCGTTTGTTTTGATATTTTGAATAGAGTATTCTGAATTGAGTAT